>JBBPCY010000001.1:27231678-27247670 GCA_037974405.1 Brachyalestes nurse | reverse complement strand
AATTGACTTCATGTGATGAGTAAGTAACCTGTATCAGTGTAATAATGGGTCCGAATAAACCTTTCACATGGAAAACAGGCTTTGCGTACTGAATGTGCTTCTACAGGACATTCAGTTATACTGTGAAAGAGTCAAGTGATTAGCAAATCAAAATGAGGAGCCATTTCTGAGAACCGGCAATTAGGCAGCTATTTCCATATCTAAGGAAAATTTGATCTAATTAAAAGATATGGCATTACTAGTATGCACTTCGCTTCTTGGGCCCTTTCTTGGGCCACACTGAATTTGAAACTTAAGCACTCGGCTTTGTAACATGTCAAGAACCTTATGTATGTATGTGAAGACTGAAAACTGGTGCGCATTTTGCATACCACTTACGTCTATGCGTACTTGCGTACCATTTATGTCAACCCCTGTATATATATATATATATATATATATTTATATATACACATACATACACATATGTACAATACAGTGTAATGCATTACAACTGATATGCTGACGCCACAAAACATATCCGAATGTCCCACTTTTTCATTTTCAGTGTAGCATGGTCTATCCCACAATAAATGTGTTAAAGTCTTCACCCTACCAAATTTCAGCAGTCACACGCACGCTCCCTACTCCACAGTACAGTGCAAATGCATGCTAATTAATTACAATACAGTCACCTTGCTGACTGTGTGAAGAAAAAAATACTTTCCTATAAAAGATGAAGTAAAAAAGCAGCACATTATTTTCATACATTTTGTACAGGGAGAACATAAACAAACTTTGGTTTAAAAAGAAAAATATTGCTATACCTTTTTTAGCGCTATGTACACTCGCATGTCAAATACCTTTTTTTTTTGCTAAAGTAAAAGGTTACACAGAAATATTTTCAGGCTCAGCCAGCATTTGTTCGGACATTTATGAGCAAAACATGTATGCACAAGCATGGGCTTCAGCACCATTAATGATACCGTGCATAAGCTGCCTGCATACTTTTGCATCAAACGACTCCTGTATTAGATCCATTTCTTCATATTGCACATGGCCACTGCTGTTTTTATTATGCAAAGACCTTGCAAAGATCTTGATCCATCACCTGTTCTCAACTTTTTATTTTATTTTCAGATTTTCTGCTGCACAAATGTCTCTAACTTGATGATAATCCGAGCTGTACATTCCATCACTCTCATTGCCACTTCAGAGGTGTATCTATCGTTAGGAATCTGTGGAAAAGGCAACAGGTCAGGATAGCGGGTTCTCAAGCTGTCAACACCGTAACCTTCCAAGATGTGAACATCTTTAGACAGACCAGAGAGCTGAGTGCTGTATTCTTCCACTTTCTGAGCCAGTGCTGTTGGTTTCACATCTTTGTCAGATTTTCCTCTGACTGCATAGTCTGCGGCAATCAGTGCTAATTTGGTGGCCAGGTAGCACTTGAAACACACCCACTCATTGGCATTTTTGTGAAGGTCATTTCTCGCAGCTGAGAAGTTGGCTCTTGCCTGCCTTAGCCACCTTCGAGCCTCCACAGGATTGCCAACAGACTTAAATGACGGCGGAACGAAGAAACGACTGGATTGTGTTCCTGCATAGCTGGTGAACTGCTCTCGGAACTGTTGCCTCTCGGATTTATGGCTTGTTGCTTCTTGGTTCCACGATGTGTAAAATCTTTGAAAGGAGAACTTTTCTGACTGGAAGCGAGAGGATGATGTAGAAAACGTTCTCCTTGATGCCCTGTCTGTGGCGTGCTCTGCCTGGGCTTGCTTCTCCATCCTGCTGATCTCATTCTGTAAGTGCTTAAAGACCTCCGTGGCAATATCAAGGTTTTCTGCATTTTTATCTGGATGCCATTTGAGATACAGACGTCGTATTATCTTCTTTCTTTCGGTTTCAGGGAGTTTCCAAGCCTGCTCTACGACCACAGTCACTTCTTTCAAAATTTCAGGTAACGAATTGAGCTTGATCTTTTTTGGAGACACCTTGGTTGGAGGAGTGATGTGATTTTCCTTGCCAGGAAAAACTGGTGGTACCATTCTGGGGCCAGGGCAGGTATTCTCTGAAGGGCTTGTAGGTGTTGGGACACCATCTCGAATATGGGTGCTCTCATCTTGTCTAGAGAATTTATACAGATCAAGGGAACTGACAATTTTGTATTCACTGTATCCAATGTCAATCTGGAAGTATTTACCAAGAAAGCTTGGATTGACCTCCTCTTCTCTCTCAACTTCTTGAACAATTATGGCATAGGTATAGGTTGGCTGATAAGACCCTAGGAAATCTCCTCCCTCTGAGTCAACCAGGTAGCCAACATATTCCCCGGGATAGAACACATTCATAGGGTCCATCAGAAGAATATGATGTATCTCTGCAGGTATGGGTGTCCCAGGAAGGGGAAGTTCAAGCTTCGAGGGCTCAGTTGAGTCATACTTGACTCCAAGATTGTCCAGCTTTTCTGTGATTCTGTATATGTCATTGCAACCCAGCATGGCGATTAGATAGGACGTGTCAGAAATCAGATTGTCTGTTGCAGACTTGAGAGTCATTGCTAGAGCAAGAAGAAAGTTGATATCCTTACTGTCTGAGTGCTGAATGTAAAGGTGGATCAATGATGTACCATATCTTTTCAGAAAGGCTAGAGTTTCACTCCGGCTATGTGGAATAGGATTGCAGCCTTTCACTCTCAATGTGGTCTGTAACTTCTCAAAACAGGACACCTTCAAACCCTCACATAAAGCCTTGCACAGCCGTATTGCTTTCTCCTCATTGACCATGTATGCATTGTCATTCTCATGCTTCATGATGCGTATTAGTCCCGTGATAAACTGCTCAGAGGAAAGTAACAGCTGAAGCCGGCCCTGAAGGGAGCAAAGGGCTCCAAACTGGCACATTTTCTGAGACTCTTCATCAAGTTGCTCTTCCAAGATACTACTCAAAAGTCTTGGCCTCAATTTCTGTGGAAGTAACATAATGAGCTTCGTATGAAAGGCATGGTCTTTGCCTAGATAACATTGGCTCATATCAACAAGCATTTGGACTCCAACGTTACCCTGGATTCTGCTCTTGTAATGTGGTGCATCATCAAAGACCAAACTGTTTGACTTGGCAAGGCGACCATCATGACTTGGCAGGTAAAAGGTGAAATCTCTGAGCATTTCCAGGTCTTTGCGGATTTGTACTGGGTCATTCTGCAGACTTTTGAAGAGCCCAGATACTGCTCTTTTTACTGTCCTCATTTCATTTGGGTCAAGCTGTTTGCCTTCTGAACTTCTATAAATGCGACACAACACTTCGACATATTGTTTGGTTGAAACAATGTCCTCAGTTCCCAGTACCTTGAACAGCTGGTGAAAGGTCCCAAGTTCAAGAGGAAGCTTGTACAGATATGGTTTGTAATCTGATTCATTGTCCAGATTTATTACAACCTCCTCTGGTTTTAGAAGTTTCCAACCCTCCTCAACCATGACAAATGCCACCCCCCGTAACTGATAACGAAACTCTCGTTTATCTGCATTAAGGTATTCATAAGTGCTTCTCAAGACTTTGTTTCTTGTTTTGACTGTGTCGTCTTCCACATTTGTAATGCTACAGACGTTTTTGCAGTTGCTAATGACCTTTTCCAAAGGAGGATCTAAATTGACATTTAGCATTGTCAAAATTTGGTCAAGCTGCTCTTGTCCTGTAACTGTGGTTCCCTGTTGGTCTTGTATGCTGCCTGGTGTGGCTTTTTCTGGTAGAATAGAACAAGATGTCCAGAGTAATTGCATAATATCTGTTTGTTTGAATTTTGGATTGACTTGAGACCCGCTGAAACGGATTAGGGGGAGTACGCCATTCATTTCTTGATGCTGAGGATGAAGTTTGACGAGTTCTGGTGGTGCACGCTCTGGACACAGGAATGGTATCATGGAGAGTTCTTTAAGGAATCCTCCCTCAAACAGATCTGTCCTCTCGTTGAAAATGTGATTCAGAAGAACATCAACAATTGTCTGGACTTTTTCATTGGACCAGCTCTCTGTTTGAGATTTGATGCTGATCTCTTTTGCAAACTGCAGAACTTGCTGCTGAGACACAATATATTTTAAACCTATCTTGCGTAGGAATGCAATCCAAGAAGGTAAGAACAAGGTTCCGTTTTTTGGTTTTGACATTTGCTCAATTTTCCTGAAGAAATCAGGAGGGATAAAAGATTTTGGTGGAAGCATCACTTCAAATACTTTTTCAGTTTGGTCAAAGAAGGCCTTGGCAGGTTTTAGTCTGCTTGATGAGTCATAAATAAATGACAGACTTTCCAGTTTTTCATAGAGTTGATCCTTTATGTCACAAGACTCCTCCATTGCCAGTAACCTCTCCTTCAGATTAATGAGATGTTGGATTTTGGCATCGTGTGCCAAAATGTCAAACTTTGGAAGGAGATGTTTCAGGTAGACTTCCAGGTCATCGATTGGAGTGCACCCTAGAAAGGCGTAGAGCTCCTTCAGCTGTGGATTGTCAACTAGAAAAGTTGAAGATGTAGTATTTGCCCATTTTTCCATGTCAATGGAGGGAATGCTTTTGGTCAGAATATAGCAAGCTCCAAAGTTTGCAATGCTAATATGCCGGCCATTGACAGTCCTGTAACATGGGAGCAATTTTAGCCTTTGTACATCATCTTGGCACAAACTCACCAAATTGGAGTTAAAATATAACAAGAGTGCTTCAAAGTCTTTGTCTGCCAAGTGTCCTGCTTTGAAAGCAGATGTTTGGATCATGTACTCAAGGGCTCTCAGAATGCTTGAAGGACTGTCTATATTTGCTGTGTTCTGGGCCAGCAGAGGCAAGATAGGATTCTCTTTGGCACAAATTTTGTTTACAGCCACCTGAAAGCATCCTGCTTTCATCAGGGTGTGGAAGACTTTGTCATTCTGTCCATTTGGGAAAATTGCAGCGTGCATCAGACTCAGGGGTAATAAAACATCATATTCTGGCACAACTAACTTGTTGGTGGACACCATGAACTTGATTCCTGGTAGTAGTGCCCAGTCTTTAAGGATGTCTAGAACCGTCTCAAACTTTGGTTTAATCTCTGCCTGGTCATCTTTGACAGCAATACTCTCACTGATGAAGTGCCACACGCTTTTTAGCCAAGACTCACTTGCATAGTTTTCTCTCCACTTCACAGAGATTCTCGTTCTGTACTCTCGAGGTAGGACAGATCCCAGTAAATCTCCAAAGCTGCTTATGTCAAACACCTTTGCTACACCTGCTTTGAAAAGAATGCTGCTATATTTCATGTACAAGGTGTGCATGAACAGCTCTTTTCTTGAGGAGATTAGTTCATGATGATTGGTCAGGAATTTTGGGCGTTTAGAGTCAAACACTTGCAAAATGTTGTCCATTGTCAAAAGCAGTGGAAGTCCCTCTATTCGGATATCATCCTCCTCTATATCTTTGAAGCAATAGTCCACCAGAAGCTTCAGACTGTGGAACAGTTTGAAGTTAGACTGCTGCAGTCGGCAAGGCAGCTTACCAACTTGACATGAAGTGTCTGGCGATGAGAATGTCAGCAGGAAGATTCTGACATCTTCTGGTGTCACATAGCTGACTGGAATACCTGCATCTTCCAGGCAGAAATACAGACTAGCTGTTTCATCGCAACTGTGGACTAAGTTAAAGCCGACATCCAGGAGCATGGCCTTCAGCCTGTAGACGTTTTCTGCCACAGACTTCCGTGTGGTAATGTTGTACTCTGTGTTTTTCAGATGCTGCAACTCATCCTGCAACAAGTTGTCAAAGAATGCTCGACATTTATGCGACGCCGACGTATTTACCCAGGAAATGTATACGGCTGCGTGCATGTCGGTGTTGTCCATGTGTGGAGCTCTGACAACAGGGAGAAGTCTTTTTAGGTCAACATTAATGGACTGATATATCGCCTTTACCAAACAGTACCAGTCTGGCTGAATGTCAAGCCTGTTCACAGGGAAGAAAAACAAAAACTTTCTCAAAAGGTCTTTGACAACATGGATTGGTGTCCCATGAAGAACTGTCATGGTGGGATCAGCCCCAGGAAAAAGCCTTCGTTTCAGCTGAATCAGCAGCTCCACATAAGCAGGAGCTATTAGTGCTGTCATTAGACTATTGTTCCAGTCACTTCTCACTCCAACTCCATTGTCATCCCTCCATAGGTTTCGTCTGGCTGAATCTAAGGCAAAATGCCCATTCACATGAAAAGGCAGGCCAGTCTCCAGAGAAAGAGGGAGAAAGCAGAATGCTCGATGGGCTTTTTTGTAGTTGTGGCTAGTGCATGCTGCCACCCCACCTCGGGGGAAAAGTGTTATGTCTTCATTTTTGTGAGCTGAAATCACACTCTTGGACACCTTTTCCATGTCAGAGAAGCCAGATCTGTTGCACACCACCCAGGTTGTTGAGTTCCCATCCGAGTCCTCAATATCCATAGTGTATGTAATTTGTTGCACTGGGATTAGGGTCAGATGCTTTTTCTTGGTCACACTGTCCACTACAGAAGCATGAAACTGCTTGCGTTTGAGACGATCACCATCTGTGATTTTTGCAGTCACAGAATACAGTGTTTTCAGTTCTCCTGTCCCGTTTTCAATTTCACATATTGAAATTTTTTCCATGTGGTTCAAGAACATAAGAAGCTCTGCGCCATCTGTACGTAACTTATCCAGGAGATTTTGTACCATCCTGTCTGAAGCTGGTACTGAGCTGATCTCCGAAACCTTCGCCATTTCTACAGAGCGTATGGGAAAACGGAACATCGTGCAGCGTTCTAGCTTGAAATAATTTCCCAAATACAAGTTTAGGACGTCCGAAAATTGGGACCTAAAATCTGAATCTAAATCTCTGAACATTCGTCCTGGACTAACAGACGTTGCCCCAGGTGCATAACGTGCATGTGGATCAAAGATACAAAGAATGTCATTATTTGAGATAAAAGATGGACAGTCAGTAATGTGATATACTGAATTGAATCCAATTCCATACTGCCCAGTTTTGCCGGGGTTCGCCTCTTTTGTCCCTCGACCAAGATTCTGGATCCCTCTGACATCGTCTTCCGTAAATGGCTGATTGTTGTACACACAGAGTGATGGACCTTGCATGGGCACCCATTTGTCATCAAATATCCTGTCTGTTGGATGGGTTCTGGGATCAAAGACAAAGTATATCTCTGTTGCTTTGGCATCATCTGCATTCTGAAGAAGCTCTTTCAGCATCTCCTTCTCTGATGGGTAAGCATTGAGTATGCTCTTGATTCTGCTGGTGAGTTTCTCCTTTTGGCCAAACTCACTTCCAAGAGTGGTGAAACAAATATTGGAAGCATATCTTTCCAGGGCTTTGTGGCGTTTTGGAATTGCACCTAATTTCACTGCTACCTCCCTCGGAATATCTCCATGACAATATTTCACAGTTGTATCTCTCACCTTAATCCAAGGGCAGTCATTGTAGCACAATGATTTAGATTGCTGCAAGGTGAGATTGCTGTCAGGCAAGAGTATCTGTCCATAGTTGCTCTGACAGAACTCCTGAGATTTGTCTCTAATCAAACTCCATATTCCTTCGCTGATGATTCTACGACAAAGCTGGAAGTTTTCCTCAGGCAGAGGTCTTCTCCCACATTCCTTCTTGATCAGTTCTAGAACAGCTGAGAAATTTTCAACCGTGAAGCTTGGCAGAACTCCCACATTTTCAAAGAGCTCACGGCAACTGTTTCTGTACTTGTTGGGAAGTTGGTAAAGATACGGAGCTGCATCAAAGTTCAGATGAAATGCCACTTTTGATGGATTCACGTAAGTGTTTTCAACAAGAACTGAGCAGAACGTTTTCAAATCATCCATAATTTCTTCCTGTACAGCTTTGGACTGCATCATCTCCTCATGTAAGTATTTGTAACAAGCGTTAGTTATGTTTTCTTGATACAGCGTGACACCATCAAAGGATTTGGAGAGTTCTCTGAGTTGGCTAATGACTAAGCCGACAGCTGGCTTTTTAATCAGGCCGAGGAAGTCTTTCACAGCTAGAGAAATGGGGCCGCACCCTTTAAAAGATGGAGAGTTTTCATTCAGGATCGGCTTCATCAAGCACACGGTGTCCTGATGATCTGTAGTGTAAAGTTCTGTTGCAGAGAACATTGTTGACTGGGGAAAATTATTTCCATGCCAAGGGAGGGAAAAGCCAGCGGGCTTTGTCAAAAATGGAAGGAACCTGATGCCTTGTAATTTTTCAACATACTCATTTCCTCCTGCGTCCCTCATTTTAAGTTTTTCATCAATGAGACTAAGGAGTATGCTGCTCCTGTGACATGCAGCTACATGGTCTGTTTCATTAAGTGTCATAACAGACTCCGCCCTCTCAGTCAAGTCCTCCCACGAGAGGTCATCTTTCACCATACCCAGCTGTACCAACTTCACTAAGCACACTGGATTCAGGTAGTCTTTCAAACTTCCTTCAGGAAACCGTCCGTCATCGCTGTTGTACAGTTTGGCAACTCTTCCTTCTGGATGTATGAGTCGAGATGGCAGAACAAGTTTATTTGATGGCCCTGAGCACGGGATGCAAGGAGTCTCCCTCAGTATAGCTGCGAAATCCTCCAGTTTTTCATTGAGGACATAGTACATAAGGGGGTCACGAAGGTCCTGGTCAATGTCTTGTATATGTGGGAAGAATACATCTGAGAAGAACTGTCTCTCTGTGAGTGTGTTCTCCATCAGTTTCCCTTTACAGCCAGCATCATCAAAGCCTTCTTTCACCCAGTCTGGCAGCTCAACAGCACAGAGGTCTTGGGAGCCACACTTCTTGAGATATTTCAGAAATATTTTGAAGGCAGCAGGTCCAACATCAGGTCTGCAGAGCAAGGAGTCATCCAAGAACCTGACGTACTTGACTGACACCCAGGTTTTGCCATCGGAGAAGACTTTTGCGTGGTCGTCATCTCCACCTTTAGCAATTTCTTGATATACTCCTTGGCAAATCAAATTAAAGTCATCATGTACAACACTAGGATCTGGCCAGGCTGCGTAATACTGATAGTCAAGGAGTTCCCCATTCTCTGACATTGTTCGTAGCATACTAAGTGCAGCCAGGTAGGCCTGGACAATGACATGCCTCATAAAAATTGAGTTCCATTCTCCTTTTGTGTCTGTTTTCCAAATTTCTTTACGATTTGAGGTGACTGCAAAGCATCCATTTATGTGTACCGGTAGTCCAGTTTTTATTCTGAGAGGTAAGTAACAGAACACCTCACCAATGGGCCCTGAACTTGTTTTCACAGTCCATGTTCGATTTTCTTCCTCAGAGAGCAGAACTGCTACACCCCCACATGGTACCAGTCCTAGTCGCTTTCCACTTTCACTCAGGGAGAACTTCAGAGCTTCAGTTACATCCATGCATGAACAAATGAGCCAGTTTGTGTTTTCCACACCCTTCTGAGGCATTTCATCAGGAAGTCGCCTGGTTTGACAGCCTTTAGCTGCCATCTCAAAGTACGAAGATGGATCCTCCTCTGAACCTCTGAAAAGGGGTGACTGTAGATCAAGAATTCGTCTGAATACATTGTGGAACTCCTCAACAACGATTCTGATGATACAGCCAGACTTAGGAATATCAGCTGGTACTCTGTTGGTGGATGCAACTTTTTTCATGACTTTGGCTGCAGATTTCAGAATACTGAGAGGACCATAAGCTGCTTTGGAGGACCATACGCTCTTGTTAATTGTGACTACATCCTGTGCAGCAGCAGGATTCGACTCCTCAGACTTCAAATACTTCAGGACCATTGTACCAACATGCTGGGTGAAAAGGATCAGCCGGTGGCCACAGATGCTAAATTCATCCACGAGAGAATAGATATCTGTGGTGTTGTAGTAGATACCGCTGATTTCACTTACTGCTGCTTCTTGCTCTGTTCTGAATGGGAGCCTGAAGAGTGTTCCGTCGTATTTGTAAGGGGACTCTTGGGACAAAGGGAGCTGACAGTTGAAGATGTTAATGAAGGGTCTGAACTGGTTAGGGAACTTCCTCAGCCGTTTTTGCTGTTTACTCCAGTTGATTTTGATGCCTGGGTTTGATTTGTCTCTGATGTGTTTGCTGATATGGTTGATGTTAGGATCAAACATGATCATGAATTCTCTGCTCATGATAATGGGTATGTCGGTCACATGATAAACCGAGTTGAACCCCAACCCAAATTTGCCCACTTTGTCTGCTTCACACCTTTTCATGGATCCACCCAATCGGGTGATATTGAGGAAGTCTGTGTCAGAGAAAACCGAATTGTTGAATGACCACAAAGAAGGACCATGGGAGACAATCATTCCAGGGTCCAGTAGGTTTTCTCGTAAATCAAGATTCTTTCTCATGTCAATCAGAAAACTGCATTCAGTGGCATTTGCATCGTCCGCATTCTGCAAGAGCTCTTTGAAGATATCTGCTACGGATGGATATTCCTCAAGAATGTTCTTGATCCTCACAGTTAGCGGTTCTCTCTGCCCAGACTGTTCAAAGCCAAGGTTCTCTGGGTTTATGAGCCTTGTGCTCAAACAGGGAACTTTCAACCACTCTGCAGTTTTCATGGGAATGTCATCATGTACAAGAATGATGGGTTCTGACGTGTCATCAAGCAAATCGTTCAAATCATCAACTTTAATATCGCAGTAAGTGCATTCATGAATTGGCTTCATGGCCAATTTGCTTGGATCTTTGTAGCAAAAAATGGGGACATGCATGTCAATGTCCACTGCTATCTGATTGTTGTATAGCCATCGTAAGATGTTTATCAGTAGTAGGAGATTATGTTTGCTTTCTTCTTTTGACATCTCCTGCTCACTCCTTTCTCGAATTGTTTTAACAACAGCAAACATATGGCTGGGAAGAACCTCATCAATAGAACCACAGAATTTGAAAAGTTTGTGGAACTTTGCAATGGTCTTTGGCAATGAGTACAAGTAGGGCTGTAGATCCAGATCTGGTACAGGTTTCAGGACAGTTTGGCCAGGAGATGCAAATGTTTTGCCCGTCCAAACCCAGTCAGAAGGCAAAGACTTCACTGCTTCTCTTGCATTCTCTAAGTGAACTTGCATAAAGTCGTAGATTTCAAAAAGTATCTGCTGGAACTGATACCAGTCTTCCGTAGTAAATGCTTGGGATCTATGCCAGTCATTCACTGCTTTTAAATGCTGGAGGACTTGGTCCACTTGAGGATCCATGGACAACTTTAGAGCTTTCTTCATGCCAGCAGATGTTCTTTCCACCAGTGCTACAGAAGAACCAACAAGCACTGCATGAGATATATCACACATTTCAGAGAGAGAAGAAATGTTACATGAGTCTCCCTTCCAGGCGAGAGATTTGGGGTAATTTAAAGGTCGCTCCTTGCAGACAGGTACCCATTTCAAGCTCTGCAGGGATGTCTGAGCCTCTGGAGTCTTAACCAATTTTGTTTGTTTGTTTAGGATAGTAAGAAGTGTTTTTGCCTTTTTCAAAAGACACTCCCATTCTGGCGCAGGACTTCCCTGTAACTCTTCAATTTTCTGGGCAACCTGAAGTACATCTTTTTCAGTGAGCTGTACCTCGTTCTTGAGCCCTAACTGTCTTAGAGAATGAAGAACATCAGGAGATGACGCGTACGTGCTTGTGGGAAATCTTGTCTTTTCTTCCATGTAGAAGAGATTCTGCAGTATTTCCAGCTCAGGATCAAAGAAGTCTGTTGCAGCAAGCGGTTTTGCTGAGGATGAATACATGAACTTCAGAGAGGAAAGCCAAGTGATTACTGCTTTGTTTTCATTCTTGAGGAATGACAAATGAGTAAGGGCCCAAAGCATGATCCGTTTCACTTCCTCTTTTGTGTAGAACCCTTTCTCAATGTCCTGAACAATCACCTTCAGACATTCAGTGCTTTTAATCTGCTCCACATTTAACAGCCCAATGAGACGAATAGTTGCTTCATCACTGCTTTCAACGACATTGATTGATAACTTAACATCTGCAGGATGCTTGGCAGTATGGTGCAACACTCTGGCTCCTTTCAGAGAGGAAAAGGAAGGGGTGCCTTTCTCTGAAAGCTGCCCCACTTTCACAAATATGGGGAGCTCTTGGATGATGCGTTTATCCTTCTCAGTGACATCTGTAAGACCAGCAAGGAAGCCTCTGAGGACAAGCTTTTGTTTGACGGAGAGGGCTGATACCTGACTAACTAGTCTCTGGGATGAGGTCCGGTCCATAATTTGCACTAGCACACTCGGAGACAGCTGATGGATGTAATTTTTGAGCAGTGGGTGTTGCAAACATGGATCCATTTGTTTTAAGACCACTCCTCCAACCTTTTTGATGACTTCGGTTAGGACCTCCGAGAAAGTGCCATCTTCTTCATTCAAAATAATGATGGGAGACGGAGTCTTGAGACGCAAGAGATCCAACGATTCTATACTGTCACTCAGTGGCATGTTGGGAATCAAAGGCATGTCTTCGAAGGTACTAAGGTCTTCAGCAAAATGAATGTAGAGATGTTTCCAAACCCTTCGAATCCAAGATGCTGAGGGATGCTTCTTCTCTTGATCACCAGGGTTCCACTGTACAGCAAAGTCTCTGGAAGGCCAGGCTGTTGTGAGGATTTCTTTTATAAGTCGTGCCGATCTCTCTGGGGTTAGAACTTGAACCTGAGTGCAGGGCCTTCCTGAAAAAAAAAAATCACGAAAAAGTATAATTAGTCATCTTCCGTCCATTTAAAACACTGGAGAAAATAAGCTTCATTAGATACTTGGACCTATTCTCTGTGAATTGCTGGTGTAATTTTCGTCCTATAAAGCAGAGGAAATGAATCACATCGCTCTACACAATTTCATCGACTTCTAACGTCTACTGCTTCACTTCACAATCAATTATATGTCAGAATCAGAATCAGAAAACTTTACTGATCCCAGAGGAAACTGATTATTTACACATTTAAACAGTTTGAGTTCATTCTGATAGTTTTTCATTATCCACAAATTACTGTACCAAATATACAGTATGGTGCAAGGGTCTTAAGACAACTGAGAAAATTATATTTGAAATCTGTTTAGCTGAACAGTATATGTTTAAAAACGCTAACAATAGAATGTATGTAAATAATATTATTACAGAAAATAGTGATTTTATGTATGTCTATGGGTTTGCTTAATCATTCCCAGATCAAGTACACTATTACACTGTAGTTCTCATCAATTACGTCAAATACCTCACATTCAGCTCAGTCTATACTTCATTAAATTTAATCAGGAGCTGCTGATTGAGTTTTACAACCAAGCAAAGGCTAAAGAAATCTGTAAAGGAGCCTCTGTTCTTCTAACACGCTCACAAAACTTCAAATGCTTTGTAAAAACAAAACTCTTAATATTATTTCATGCTTTCTTGTTTGTTTATATTTATTCAAATGTTAACTTGAGTATTTGCTGGCAGAAAGTCCCTCACTACTCAGATAAATGGCTTGCACAACAGACTTTTGCAGAGTGCTGTATGTTAATCATACTAATTACATTCCAATTCCTGTAAACAAGCAGGTTTTAATATAATTGCAGTACACAAGGTGTGAGGATGTTTAAAAGTAAAGGAAGCATGTGACAATGTTGGATCTAGAGAAATGTTTCCTAATTCAGTCTTTAGGGACCCCCAGAGTGAATGAAATTGTTCAGAAGAGCTGGGATCCGGACCAGACTGGACAAGTTACTCTTTTTCAGATTTTGCAGCCAAAATGCAGCTATTGATAACACAGTACATCCATAATGCAAAGTTCTGACATCTGAGCAGCTGTTTCTCAGCTGTGTTTGTTAACAACTATCGAGCAACACTTGACACAGTTAATAAACACAAATAATTCTGGCAAACATAATAAAACGTACAAGCTGAAATGCAATGCTTCCTTCACTTTAAAGAGAAGACAGGTAACAGGAAATCATAAAATCATATATATAAGTACACTCCATATATGAAAATACAATCACAGCACAAAAAGTCAAGGCAGAAGATACTGAGATTGTGGATATCTGCGACATCCACAGCATGAGGAACGACAATTCAAACAATGAACTTTGCTGACATGCTTTACATGCTGTAAACACAAAAGATTTTGTTGGCCAGATGTCATCAATACTGGCTGGCTGGACATTTATTCATGATTGTGAGATACTACATTGCAAATTCGGTTAGTGTTTTGTCTTTACAATCCATCAAAAGCAGAACTGTGCTATGTTTCGAGTGGATTTGTTATAATATTCAGCATTGCAAATACTGATTATTGATTACTGATGATTGAAGGAAAATGCCTTCTTCACCTCTACAGGCAAGACACGACACACAGAGCACTTACCTGAGCAACCCCAAAGATACTGCTGAACTGGGATTCAAATTCAAAACCAGGATCAGGGTGAAAAACAATTAATTACATAAATAAGTGCTAAAAGTACTGACATGACAATAATACAACAAACAAAAGAGGTAAAAAAATAACAGATGGATTTTTCTAATACATTACGTACTCTTTAATAATCAAAGATGGGAAGTAAAAACACAACTAATCAAAAGTTTTTGTACACCTCAGGTTTTTACCACCATTTATTTCATGAACTGCAGAATGAAAATATGTAAAATAAAACACATTTCCTTTGTAAGATGAAAGAATCTATAACAGTGCATGTCTGACATCATATTAACTGGTTGTGTGGTGATGCAGCGTCTAGACCGTCCTTTAACTTTAAATGACATGTTCTGGTTAATAAAGGAACTCAAACGGTGAACATACTGTTAATCTATTTGTTAACAAAAAATATTGAGTGCTTTTTAGTGAATATAACATAAGTAACATGCAAATGTAGAAAATCTCGGTGTGCAAAAACATTTGACTGGAAGTCTAGTTACACTTATTCAAGCACAAAATGAAATTAAAATGGTCAATGTGTGTGGATAGAAATGTCTTTTGTACATTTACATTTTAGACCTTAATGTTTAGTTCGTATGTTTAGTTTTATTTCTTGTCGTTCCATGTCAAATCAGGTGTGTTGCTGCATGTCTCAGATTTTTTTTTTTGGCTTGTGCCCTAAAACCAGTTTTTCACGTAAATTCCAAACGGATCAAAATTTTTTCACTTTCTTAACAAGTCAAATACAGTGTTCCCCACAAAGTTGCAGATTTTTACTGAGTTTAATATAAAATTAAAGTGTTTTGGGAGCATATTTGGGGGCATATTCTGGGTTAGGCATTTTGTTACCACATCACAAATTCACAGTTTTTCCCAATTTGCAGGTGCTCTTGGAATGTAACCCCAGCAAATTTCGTATTTACTAATTAAAAATGTTATATCTGGCTTTATTTAGGGTTTAATATATCCAGAAATATGATTTTCATTAGGCAGAGAAATACAACATACGAAAAAGGTGCAAAGTTTCTAGGGCTGTGCAATAAAGGCTGCAATACGAGTCATCACAGTGATTCACAGTGATTCTGACAGGGTAACCAATCACAGCTCCAGGTGAGTCACTGGGTGTTCTGATGAATCGAGGTCTTCATGCAATCCAACAAAAGTCAAATCTTTAACCGCTAAAAGTTTTAGTGAGTTGGTGCATGAAGGGGAGGGGCTAAACCTTTGTGGCCATAATCAGAGGAGGACAGTAACGAAGTACATTTACTTGAGTACCGTACTTAACTACAGTTTTTGAGTATCTGTACTTCACTTGAGTGTTTTTTTTTTAAACTTATAACTTTCACTTCACTACATTTGAAAGACAAAACCGTACTTTTCTGTCAAGGTTCTCGTTACTCGTTAGCTCCAGTTCTGAAAGTGGGTGTTACTGTCTCACTTTTCATAAACGTGATTGGTCTTTTAGCAGATGATCACCAGTAGTGTGAGATGGAGAGTATTGAAAAATGTTTGTTTTGATGTCAAAGTCAGCTGCTTTGCATATTTGTCTGCTTAAAGTGGTATTGCTGTTTTATAGCCACTGTTATGGACCTGTGATGTAAAGTTGGTT
>JBBPCY010000001.1:27218277-27231578 GCA_037974405.1 Brachyalestes nurse | reverse complement strand
AGACTGGTTTTCTTTATCAGTTCGGGTTGTTTCATTCTGTAACATTCTACCTTATTCCTTATGCTACATCTTCTACAGGCAAGTTAGATGCATTAGGTTTTGTATGTGTGGTGGCAATAAATCAACAATGCAGTGCAATATGTACTTTTAATACTATTTTTAATACTATATTTAATAAGTATTTTTGGAAGCAAGTACTTCAGTACTTTTACTTAAGTGAAATTTGACTGTACACACAAAAAAATGAACAAAATCTGAGACATACAGAAACAACCTCGAATTCAACACAGACTGTAGCTTCTGTACTACTCTGTAACCCATCACACCTTGTGGTTTTTTGTTTTTTTTTACTTTATTACAAACTAAAAAGTACATAAAATGAGTAGCACCTAACAAATGTCACATCCTATGCTGGTAGATGCTGGCTCTCAATCCCTGTATCAAAAGTGCATTTTAGAGCATCCCCTGCTCCCAGCACACCTGAAGCAATTACTGAACTAATTAACATGTCATTCCTCATTCCAAGGTTTTACTGTGTGTGTGTGTGTGTGTGTGTGTGTGTGTGTGTGTGTGTGTGTGTGTGTGTGTGTGTGGATTTAGGCTCACCCACCTCTGCTAATAATAACGTAACTATTAATTCAGGGACTCAACAAAATGCTAGCCCCTCATTTTACAGTCATGTCAGCAGTAGTTTGGCCAGAAATGTCAGGGATTATGATCGTATGATTACGTTTATAAGAACAGAAAAGCACAGAGAAACGAGAGACTGTGTTCTGTATTCCACTCTTTGTTTATGACATACTGTACTATATAAAAGTCTTGAGCCCCTCCTCATTTATTTATGTTTTGCTTCCAAAGATCCAGATTTGTATTTTTAAAGTAGTCTTAAGAAACAATTCTCCAGGCTTCCTGAAGGACTTCCAAAGTATCAGACCAGTTATGCGCATCTCGGGCCAAAAGCCGTGCGCCGGACGGCCGTTCTGGACTTTTTCGGAACGTACAGATTGCTAGTCCGTTTATGTCATATTTTATGTTTGTCTAATACTCTTCCACTTTTCAGCTAAAACAATGATTAACAGCCAATTGGTAGAGAAAATAAAACAAGCATGACAATACATTAAGTAATCCAAAGTATTCAGAATACGTTACTCACATTGAGTAATACATTACAAACTACATTTTGGGGCATGTATTCTGTAATCTGTAGTGGAATACATTTTAAAAGTAACACTGCTCATCTCACTTGGCCTGAACCAGTGAAGAAACAGGTGCAGATGATCAAGCGGTGATCAGTATACTGGTGGTGCTGAATGCTGAGTGGTTGGAACATGTTTATCTGGCCATCTTGTGTCTTCAGGTACTTTGCAGCCTGTCACAGTAAAACATTGGATCCCATTTCTTTCATTTAATCTACTCAATATGTCAAAGATAAGACAGGCATATATATTTTTGCAGCAAAAACAACGCAAAATATAAAGAAATGAGGACTGGCTCAGGACTTTTGCACAGTACTGTATTTCACTAACGTTCCACTCTTTCAGGTTCAGGCCTGAAACAGTGAGTCTGGCAGTAGTGAATGCACTGTCAAAGCCCTGCAAGCAGTTTATATTAACAGTGGGCTCGCAGGCCTTAGCTTGTGGAAGGGCACACATAAGTTAATTCACTGCCATGATGGAACAACTCATCTTCTCACATTTCTCTACTTACCTCTGCTTTTGGCGGCTTCTTTCAGACTGTTCATGACTTGTGGGGAAATGCTTTCTAGTATGAATCTTCCTTCCAAACCTGGATAAAGGGACCTATTGAAGAAATTGGTCTTATAAACCCCAATGAAATAACATATTGTAATGCAACTGCTATTGTATTTAAATGTATTAAGTATATTGTATATAAGTATTTACTAAGTAGGTCGTCACGTTTTTGTTTAGTCTGCTGTGATCTGAATCACAGTATAACACCTGTTAGTAGTTATCACAGTACTAATCTCTCTAATACTGATATCGCATCAAAAGCTGAATTATGCATTTAAAAAATCAGAGCTCATTCGAAAAGGCACAACTTCACTGTGAATGGGCGGGGCTCAACAGCTGCAGGCTAAATAAGGAGATATACGTAAACGTAACATCTCAAAAACTATGATATGAGCTGTTTTTGCAGCTAAGTTTCCTTTTAGTGAATGTACATTTTGAAACAATATTTACATATTTCAATCTTGAAAACCCTTTAACACCTTTCAATTGCAATATGCAGCAGTAAAATCACAACACTAACATTTTGTCTATATCATGCAGTCCTAATGTGAATGTATACACGGTTCTGCACCATCCTACAACTGTATAGGGTTGGGTATCGTTTGGGGATTTTTCGATACCGGTGCCAAATCGATACTTTTAAAACGGTACCGGTGCCAAAACGGTGCCTGAACCGATACTTTACAAAAGCCACAAAATGATGGTGGAGGACCCTTTCTTGTGAAATATAGCCACACTTTCGACCGTTTAGTTTTAGGTATTTTAACGAAAGTTGTTTAATTTAGCAAGCTAAGATAGCGGTAGATAGCGCTCTCTGGCTGCTCCCGCAGCAGTGACTCAAGACTTCGGTTCCCCTGCTGTTTACTCGAAACTTTGAACAGGAAGATTATGTATTTTTGGTCTTGAATCGAAGTACTACATGTCTACTAACTAGTGGTAGGGAATCCAAATGCTATTTCACATGATATTTGTAACTACAGTCTATTGCATGATGACGTCTTGTCGGAATTCTGTGACTTTGGCGCTTAAAGGGTTAAGTGGCACCGAAATGAGGCACCGAAATTTGCGTTCTGTTTCGGTCCGGTACATACCGGTTATATAGGTTTTCGGTACCCAACCCTACAACTGTAACAGTCATTCTAAACAGCATTACCTTGGATACTCTTCAGAGGCGATATACACCGCATCCTTGTCAGTCACAGAGGAGGAAAATGCAACAAAAGTCTCATTTTGCAGAGGCAGCAGCTCCAGTCCGATGAGGTCACTGTAACAGGCATCGCTGAGGATAAACTCGAGCAGAAACAATTTCTCCTGGGAGGGCCCTTTGTGCCTATTTTTCCTTAGCATGTGTCGTACAAAAGAAGGGGTCACTTTCTTTAGGCTGTCTGGTTTGGTGATAAAGGTGTTCAGGACCGCAGCAATGGTGGTTGGCACTTGGGCCAGCGTCATCCCTGAGTTCTGGAGGTATTTGATTACTGTCTCCGTGCTGTCCGTTGTGGAATCTAGCTCTGAAAACACAGTGTCATCCACTTGGACCCAAGTGCTGCAGAGGGAGTAGATGACTGGCTGCTGGAGCAAGTCATGGAACAAGGGCTCGAGAATAGGTTTCCAGTGTGGACGTACCTTGTCGGGGTCAGGCCAAGCTCCATAAATGCCTCTGGGTGAAAGGGGGAAATCTTGGTCCTTCTTGGTCTGAATACGCTTAATTGTCTCCATGATGAGAGTGTAATAAGCCTTTGGGATGACCGTGACGATGAGGAGATCATTCCAAAGGGCTGCTGGGTCCCTCCACTGGTCCACCTCCCGCCATTTGATGCTTCTGCGGTTGTCAGTCAGGCCAAAGAAGCCACTGACATGCACCGGCAATCCTGTCATACTTTCCTCGCCCAATGGAAGTGGAAGGAAGCAGAAGGCTCGTCCTGAAAAGCTGGAAGTCGCACCTTTGTCCCCGTCAAGAAGAGTGAGTGGCAAAGCTATCCCAATGGTTGGGATGAACTTCAGATCATCTGCAAGGGAGTCCAGTTCTCCACACATGCCTCGTCCACCAACACTATTACAAACCAGCCACGTGGTCTTCTGGCTCTCCTTAGCAGTTTCGTCCTGAACCTCAATGGTCAGCTGGTATGTGGCACAGGTGACCGAATCACTTTTCTCACCATTGCTGTAGCTGTCAATGGCAAAGTCCAGAGTTTTCAGGGAGTTGGGCCGCTCAAGCTTCTGTTCTGAGTTCTCACCTGCTGTGACCTGGAAGAGCATCCGTTCGGTCCCATCCGACTCGCGAACATGCAGAGAGACTTTCTGCACGCTCTTAAGGAAGAGCAGCACAGTGTCTGCATCTGCCTTGAATGACTCAAACAGCTCTAGAACTTTCTCTTTGTTGTAGACGTTGCTGCTCAGCAGGGAAGGTTTCATGCGCAGGGGGAAGCGGAAGAGCGTTCCTGGAAAGTGCTCGTCTTTGATGGTCTTCTCTGAGCTGCCGAACAGGCCAAAGAACGGCGCAAACTGGTCACTCAGCTCTGTTATTTCCTTCATGTCTGACTTCAAGTTCCAGCACTGACCAGACTCATGAACTCCAAACAGCATCTGATGAGGGTCCAGCATTCCTATTTGATCCCCACTAAATATGCTTGGGACATCTGGAAACAAAATGGTGGAGAATAAAGCGAAGATGAGACACATATATGGGTTTTAGTAAAACACAAAACTAAGATTAGAGAATCTGCTAAATCTGCTGTGTCATACCTACAGGCTTTATAAAACAAGCTTCTCAAGACGCTAACCGCAAGCTCTAGTTCAAAATGTGAACTACACATTGTTATCTTTTTTTTGTAAGTAGGATATTGCTGCCTTACAATAATGAACACAATCATACACAACGAAATCAGTCATTCCCATTACCTGTTATGTGGTAAACAGAGTTGAATCCAATACCAAATCGTCCAACTTTCAAAGGGTCCTCCCTTTTCCTGCTCCTCGCAATCTCTTGAATCCCATTCCAATCTTCTGCCGTGAAAACCGCATCGTTGTAGACATACAAAGCCGTTCCTGACAAAGACATAGTTTAGTTTTATGGTGTGCAGTCAGTACTATAACAGACCATATGTGTATCTTCTTAAAGACACATTTCCTACATTTGGCAGGCATTATTAAATAGTACTTTTGGGATGGCACAATACTTATATATATATATATATATATATCTATATATATAGAGAGAGAGAGACAAACAAAAACATTCCTCTGAAACTGGTCAGGTTCAGGGACCGGACTTAAAAGTGATAGTCTTCAAAAGTCCTTCAGGAAGCCTGGAGAACTGTTCCTCAAGACTACACTACATATAAGAAAGACTTGTCCTTAGGAAGAAAAATATGAAGAATTGAGAGCTGGTTTAAGATTTAAAAAATTTACCTTGATACTGGGCCATATCAGGTGACCACAGTGACTCCACGCCATATTCAGTCTCATCATACAAAAACCTAACCTCTGTCGCTCCTGCATCCTCTGCATTCTGAATCAGCTCCTACAAAAGCCAGACATATGATAATTGGCCAAGCTGTTGTACAGTGTCTGGCTCCTTAGACCTTGTTCATTAGGATAAATATGGAACATAAACATAATTGCTTTAGTCATCACCAAGAAGTTCTGTTGAATGAGCTCATCTGTTCAGAGGCAAGGACCTCTCGCTTCTTATGCTGAATCATGTACCTTTTGTTCATTTGTACATTTAACATAGTTTTTTTTTATTTTAATGACCTAGCTGGATAACAAGCATAAGCACAAAATAAGAACAAAATAAAAAAAACAGGTTTTTGTACTTGTTTTTACTCTGAAATAATGTCATGTCCTGTCATGTCCATGCCACCTCTGCCTGGTGTCCAATGTTCCCGCTCACCAGTCGACTGAGAGGGAAGTGTCCCATCATGCCCCCCCTTGTCCTCGTGTTGGTTTGTTTATGTTTGGGCGTGGTGCTTTGCAACCCACCCGCTCAGAGTGAGCCTCCGGGCTCCGCTCTAATAGTGTTGCTAGGCACCCACTCAATAGTTCAGCTGTCTCTCCCTTTGTGTTAATTAGTTTGAGTTTAGCTCCCTGTTTAGTTGAATTGTTTGTGTGTTCTCATTGGTCTGTGTGTGTCTTCTCCCCGGTATATGTACCAGACGTTTCCAGCAGTCTGGTGTGCAATCTACCTCACACACCCTCATCTGCTCTGTTCATCAGCTCTGTTGGGAAGTCTCCTCTGGGATCTTACTCTCGCTCCTGTACTGACCTCTTTCCCTTGCAGATATTGACCAGCAGACTTTGATTGTTCTCTGTCTCTTCCCTTTGTTCTTCTAGCGCTGACCAGGGAGGCGGATAGACCTCGGGCTGGTCTGACTCATCGTAGCCGGTTAGGAGTAAAACGCTCTTACTGTCCTCTGTTCCCTACACTCTAGTGTTGTCAAAGAACTGTTTACACTTCATTTCGGATTGAAACTGTTTGTGTTCTTCCAGTACACCTGCTTCTGAGTCCTCCTTCCCTGTGTCCCACACAACCCAGTGAGACCACGGGCAGTTCAAGCTCAGGTCCCAGAAATAGGATGCAAACTTATTTGTGCATATAAAATATCAAAGACCAGAAAATGACATACAGAGTACTGTGCAAGGGTCTTGAGTCAACGCTCATTTCTTTATATTTCACTTTGCACCATACCGGTACAAAAATATTATTTGATGCCTGTCAAACTGTCTTATCTGTGGCATATTGAGTTGATTAAATAAAAGAATTGGTAACAAAGGTTTTACTACCACAGGCTGCGAAATACCTAGAGATACAAGATGCTTAGATCTGCAGCCGTTTCTTCAGTTAGATTGCTTTGTAAGCAAAATAAGAAACGACAGGTAGCTCATGACTTTTGCACAGTACTGTATACATACATGCACACACACAGACACAGACACAGACACACAGACACACACACACACACACACACACAAAGCTATGGTCTATCTTTCAACTCATTTAACATTGATCATGACACTTACTTTCAATATCTGTCCACCCTCTGGATACCTCCGTAAAATATCTTTCAGGAACTCTACCAAAGGAGGAGTGGTTTGTCCAAACCTTCCTGTAAGAGATAACAACCAATAAAACATACATGATACAGGAAATATTATAGAAAATATACATTTAAATTCAATTCACAGGATAAATTAATTCTATTAATTCTATATCTTTTTATTCTTCAAATATGAGTACATCTGTGCACTGTTTTTTTTAATGTCCACCCTTATTAATCTCACCTCCACCTCTCAGGCCTCGTCCATGTAGGGTCATGAATATTTCATGGCTCCCTTGTGGTACCAAGGTTCCAACCTCAACTCTGTCATTAATCTATAGAAACAATGAGCATTAATTCAGTTCATTAATTATACAACAGTACTAAATGTATTTACAGTAAACCAATCTATAAGGATTCCTTTAGAAGCACAGCAATATTCTGAATGCTTAGATTTGGATTATGAATGCTTCGATGTAGATTAGGAGACTAAGCTTTTTATCAGGATTATTAAGATTATGAATAATTGGATTTGGATTACGAGTAACAAAGGAATCTCTGACAGTCAGTAGAGCTGCACCAAATGGACGACACAGTATTGTGATTTTACTGCTATATATTGCGACTGTGATGCCTTTCGAGATATTAAAGGGTCCATATCATCACTTTTCTGGGATAAAAAAGGTTTAGTCAGTAAATATCGTTTCAAATGGCGGGTTTACTCCCCATACAATCCTAATATGAAAACTAAGCTACTAATATGACCTGCTTCCAAATCATTGTATTTGTGATGACACAGAACTTACACATTTAAATATCTCCTGCAGCAGTTTAGCTCCACGTATTCATGTACCAATTCACCCTTAATGGTTAAAAATGAGACTTTTGGCAGATTACATGAATACCCCAATTCAAGACTGATATTGCAATAGTAATTAGCAGAGGATATATTGTGCAGCACTAACAGTCAGTGTCTGCAGTGCTTTATGATTACAGTCAATCTCAGCTCCGCTAAACTTGATTTATTTGACAGTTAGGAAGCCACCCACAGGCCATTTAAACATCTCTGTGCAGACCAATCCTCCAGCAGATGCAGCTGTGACAAGGTCCAGGGTCAAAAGTGCAGACGGCACAGAGCTGAGGATTAAGTGACCACCTCACTTTACTTTCACTTTTCTCTTTCTTCACCATCATCAGGATCTTTCTTTATAATGCACATCTTTCTTTATAATGCGTAGACTCACCAGCATAAAGTGCGCACAGAAAATCCCACAGAAAATCCTCCCTTCCCACTTCCATCAGACTCTATAACTCCTCCCTCCATCACACATCCATACAATAATCTGTGCAGTAACCTGATGTTACTTTTTTGTTCTTATTGGGTTTAAATCATTACCATTACATGCATTATTATCTTATTATTACATGTAATATTCATGCCATGTACAATATCATGTGCAATTTTGTGTGCTAAATCACTTCATTATGTGCAATATATTATTGTGATTATGTGCAATAGTCTTAACATGTGAAATATCACAACTTATGTCAATATTACTGATCTACTACTGACCTTTATTACATGCAATAACGTACCTCTAACCACTTTTTGTGTTACTGGTAATTCACTTAAATGTTACTTATCTACAGTATTTACACCCCAGCAATTCTGTATATACTGTGTTTCGTAGTTTTCCGTAGGATCTATTTAGAATTTATATTTGATACTGTTCTTGTGCAATGTACAGTTGTAATGTAAGAAATTTGCTCTGGGACCAATAAAGATTCCTGATTCTGATCTTTAAACCCTTTTGACAAATCTCCAATTATCCAGTGAGTCACAGAGATTTTTCTCCAGAGATCCAGGCACGATCTTGAAAGTGGGCCAGCTCAGATCTCGCTGTCTTTGACCGTCCAAGGTGAAAGGCACTGCTTCTGCTAACTCACACACTGCGCTCAGCATATTCTGGCACACGCAGCTGCAGCCTGTTAAAACCAGCCAGCCAATCAGTGCACACGATCAGGCCGTCCACTAAGTGATTACCACACACATCACTTACATCTAAACGCTGATTCAGCAGCCATGAAATGGGGCACATGAGCCATTAACGGTCTGTGCCCTAAAATTGTGCAGCATTCACAGCAATAATTCCAAAGTCAATTGTATGCTCATTAAAATCTGCAGTAGATAAATTCTGACTTGATTAGTCATGGTGTAGACCAGAATCAATGTGGTTATTATGCATATAATATGCATCAGAATCAGGCATCAGTTCATATAGAAAAAACCTAGAATAAAAAAGTGATGCACTGTATTTATATGATTCAAAGACGTCCATCTTTTTTATTTGTTTCTATTTTTTTTCATTTAATCTATTCAATATGCCACAGTTAAGACAGTTTAACAGGTCGAAAATAGTATTTAGTAATACTAAAGTAATACAGTCAGTACCATAAACGTGTTGCTTTTGGATACCTGGCACACAGAATTAACACAGAATTAATCATAAAATGATGTAACAAACTCTTACTCACACAAGTCTAATGGTGTCATTAATCACTGCAAGAGTAGCTAAGATTTGAATAACATCACACAATATTCCTCAGTATCACTGGAAGAATCAAAACAATACAACTGTATTGTTATTTTAAAGTTAAGTCCTGTTTTAATGCCACAGCTCATGTTTGTATCCTGACACAATGTTTTGAAAATTGCTAACATGCATCTTTAAATAATTAGTGATTATAAAGAACAATAAAGGAGTGGGGCTATGCATCCCCTTGTTTACCAAAAACCCAAAATCATTACAGCAACTGAGGATACAACTTTAAATTTTAAAAAATATGCCATTATGGACAAAATACAGCTCAGCGCAGGTCTGTATGATTTAAATTAAGTTAATTAATTAATTTTCAATCAGCATTTTCTTCTGACTCTGGCCTCATAATATATTGGTTAGTTCTGACACCCAGCAAAAATGAAGGATGAAAAAAACAACAAAAGGATGAAACAACAAACAAAATGATGAAAGTGAATACAAAGCATCTCTTCTCATATGTATGAACACATTTTTTTTTTTTTAAAGTGAGACATAATTCCTATAGAATTTGGAGTTTGAATCTGGAGTTTGACACACCTGATCTAGAATTATAATATGTTTTTGTTATCGCGAGTAGTAACTGGTGCCGCTTTTCCACTGGCACAAGGAACCGAGCCATATTGCAAACAAATGTTTTTATTCATTACAAATAAAGCAACCCGGCAGGGCTGAAAACAGGCTGCAGCTGAACTGACGGTGTCACTGCTTTCTAATTGGTCAAAATGTAATCAAAACATGGAAAGAGCCCACTGTTTTTACTGCCTGTACAAAAAAACAACAATTGGGATACAAACTAACAAATGGGAAGTCGACAAAGTACAAGCACTGAAGATACATTTTAGAGGGAGTTTTCTATGACGCTAACAAATTTAGCTTTAACTCTGAGAGAAACATGAACGTGATCCAGGACATTGCTAACAAGTTAGTTAGGTTAGGTTTTGATCGCACAGCTAAAGAATGTAGACAGAAACATTTAAAAACTCAAAACGAGATTATAAATAATAAAAGAGTACTAAAAGCAGCTCTGAAAGAAAAACTTTCCGCCGGTTTGACTCCATGGACGCGGTTTTGGGACGCCGACCGGCCATAAACAGTGTGGAGAGAATAGAGTCAGAAACTCCGTCACAGGGCTGAGATACACGGGAAAATCAAAACGTGCTGGAAGTTCTGTACCATCACAGTACAGTTTAGATACAGCAGAGTTCCTGTACACCTATGGAAAGGTGTCTTGTGACTCCTGAGTTCTTCTTTTGACATATTTGACTTTTTTGAAAGATGGTCAGGAATGCTTGCTTGGAAGCCCAACTTGTTACAGCATCTCCACAAGAATCACCAAAAGCAAAAAATTCCCGAGCTTATTGCAGAAGCTGGACTGATGCCAGCATTCAATCCGACCCTTTTAATTACCTAATAATCTGAAAAAAAATGCTCTTGACTGGTTTTAGAACTGTTTTATGCCTCTGATTGCTGAAACCTCCCGAGGCTCCTCTGAATGACGGTACTGAGATCTGTGGACTGCACTGCTATTTTCTGACCTTGACATAAGTATGTTAGCTGAGTTCTCGCCCACCTGCTCGTTTCAATCACACAGGCTTCCCTCCTGTAGGGCCGGGCGTGTTCAGTGCAGTCAAGCAGTCAGAACAGCTCAGAGTCTTTAGGTTATGTTGTCACTACGTAAACCTTACTTCATATAGCTACATATATAAATATTGTATATTCTTATTAGTTTAGGAGTGTCAATATCTTGCACTTTTTTCTATCACTGAGTCTGTCGTTATTCAAGAACAAATGCATATTTTGCTGTTGGTCATTAGCATGGAGGTAGATGAGTCATGGTATGTCACATTATGATATTTAAAACTACAGTACTGTGCAATAGCCTTGAGTCCCCTTCATTTTTTCATATGTTGCTTCCAACACCCCCAGGCTTCCTTGTATTTTAATGTAGTCTTGAGGAACAGTTCTCCAGGCTTCCTGAAGGACTTTCAAAGTCTTTCATTTTCAGCCCAGTCCCTGAACTTGACCAGTTTCAGAAGAGTGTTTTTTGTTTAGCAAGTATGAATTATTCAACCATGGCAAAGTACATCTAACTAAAGGCCTGAACCAGTGAAGAAACAGGTGCAGATGATTCCAGATGATCAGGTGGTGATCAGTATACTGGTGGTGCTGAATGCTGAGTGGTTGGAACTCCTTTATCTAGGCTCCTTGTATCTTTAGACACTTTGTAGCCTGTCACAGAAAAAAACATTTGTTCCCATTTCTTTTATTTAATCTACTCAGTATTCCAAAGATAAGACAGTTTAACAGGCATAGTATTTTTGCAACAACAAGGCGTTTCAAAGCAAAATAGGGGTGGCTCAAGACCTTTGCACAGTATTGTATATGTTAATAACATTTCCCTGCCATCAGGTGAACAAAACATGGTACTTCTGTGGTTTTCACAGCGCCCTTTCATCCCTCGATTAAGTGCATTAAAATAAATTATTTTCATATAATGTGCAAGCTAGAGCAACAGTCAAGTACATTCGTTCATAATACAAAACTCGATTTGATATCAAAATAAAACCGAACATGCAGTACTTGATTGGTCTAGTAAAGTAGAGAGAAGAGTCAGATAAGTATTTTCACATTATCTCAAGAAACCCTTCACCATTATGGGGAGAAGTCTAGACTAGAAGTAGAATAACTAATGACTCGCCTTGTTTTTGCCATCAGAATGGACAAAAGCAACAATAGAATCAAAGAGTGTACTGTGTGGGAGAAGAAGTCATAGTTCTTGGCACAAACAGAGTTTATGCCCAAATTAGACCCACAAAAGTGCAAATGTGAAGAGAAAGCTCAAGAATTGAGCTCAAACTGGACTGTGTATTTTTATTAGAAGAGCAACTGCCAAATGAATGTTATGTAATGTGATGTAATGATTTTTCAGGCTTTATCTTTTAGAGAATGAATTAACCCCTAATAACTAGAATGACAAAGATAGTATGATAAACGATAGATAAATATATATACATACAACTATATATGTATATATGTATATGAAAAATCCTAGCCCAGTCATTTCATTCATATATATACATATATTAAGAGGTCATCCTGCTATAATTTACTATCCATTAACAAAGAAGCAGCTCTATATGTATAAAATGGAGATATTTACAGGCGTGGCCAGTGAAAAGGCATGAAGTGGCCTGTGTGCACTGAGCTAAACAGAGAAGTGAGTGCAAATCTGCATGTCATGAGTTCTTACCCTGGACTGAGTACAGATAACAACACAATAGGCCACATTCTAACCAGCCTGGCTGCTGCTCAATCTCTAAATCACTTTGTTATAGTGGATTATAAACCTGAATATTTGAGTGCTGATTGAGGTCACATGGAGAGGGCAGCGTGAGGTGACTCTAATTTAGGAAACAACAGTGCAGGAGAAAGTTATTATCACTAACAGGGATGTCAAACTGAGAAAGTTATTATCACTAACAGAGATGTCAAACTGTTACGCGTTATATGATGTGCTATATGAAGTCACTATGATTGGTGTTTTGATCTGCTACACACTCATGTATGTGGTTACATAAGCAGAACTGCAATAAACTCTCTGAGCTCCTTTAAAAACATGCTTATTACATCCTAATGTTTATTATTCAGCAACTATATGGACTTCAATGCAAAAACTGTTCTCATATTAGTTTAATTAGGGATTAATAGTTTGTAAGGAAGCAATTTCCTCCAGGACCAATAAAGATTTCTGATTCTAATTTGCAATAACAGCATATAAAACCATGCTTATTACATCCTTATGTTTATAGTTTAGCAATCATATAGAATACAATGCAAAAAAATGTGTTCTCATGTTATCTTTAGTTTGGAATAGTTTATAATAACTGTTGGGCCCCACGGGACATTTCAGGAGT
>JBBPCY010000001.1:27195590-27209293 GCA_037974405.1 Brachyalestes nurse | reverse complement strand
CCCAGCAGTTTTATCACAACCAGCCAGCTTATAGACACTTATAAAGCGAAGTGTCATCATTTCCTTTTACTTACATTCGAAGAAATTCAGCTCGGACGCGC
The DNA here is from genome assembly GCA_037974405.1 of Brachyalestes nurse. Lineage (NCBI taxonomy): Eukaryota > Metazoa > Chordata > Actinopteri > Characiformes > Alestidae > Brachyalestes > Brachyalestes nurse. Next base: position 27,209,192 of record JBBPCY010000001.1, on the reverse strand, counting down.
GCTTGACCTGAGAGCAGTCTCAGTTCATCTATAAGGCCAAGGGGGGAGGAATCGTTTGAATCGTAACATCCTCTACTATTGGTTACTGCCTGAAATTAAAGAGGTTTTATTAGGAGGTGTACCGCCCACAGACCGGCCCCCTAGTTGTGAAAGATGGGAAGGATAACTCTGGGAATTGGAAGGGATGTGTCGCGATTCTGCCTTCTCACACCGAGAACACGGGTTTGTGGATCTGAGTGTCGCGATTCGGTTTAATATCGCATATCGTTACAGCCATAATATATATGTATATATGTAGCGGTACAGTATACATCTATATTTATTACAGGTACATCTATATTTCTACAAGGTGTGCCACAGATAAGTAGCCCACCTCCAATACCGCTGCCAAACTAATTAAAATGATTGGAACACGTTTACAAAATACCAGGGAAATGCAGCCCTCACTCTCCCTCTCCCTCTCCCTTCTCCCACTCGATCACTATCTAACTGTCCGTCCACTTGCTTGTTCATCTTGTCATACTTTTGCCGGAGGTGGGTTACTTATCCGTGGCTCACCCTGTAGATATATAGATATACTGAGAACACACCTCCGCACATGAACATAAAATGTGGCCTGTGAAACATTATACTTAGCAAATATATAGAAATGCTGTGTAGAAGACTTACTAATTTATTAGCCGAACATATAATTTGACTGTTCAAACATATGCAAACAACATATATATGTAAATATTTACAGTGTTGCCAAAAAATGTGGCTTGGCTCTTTTTCTTATTGTATGTCAGACCAGCATTGTTAACCTACAGATCTGAACTATTATTTACTTTTATTGTCTAACAATGGATTCACAGAGAAATTTCAATTTAATCAGGTAATCAAAAGCTCTAAATCTGTGAAGCTGATATTCCTTTTTTTGTGTTCACCTGTCCCACTTTTTTGTGTATGTTCATCTTCAAATGTAAAAGCACGGAAGATCTGCTCCTGTTTTGCGTCTTTTTAGTTGAATTTGAGTGTGTGCTGAAAACAGAACGGCGCCTCCTTTGTACCTAAAGCTTAAGGCTGCCGGAGCCCACAGAACCCACTGAAAGGTCTGAAAAGGCCCTCCTCGTTCCTCTTCGTCTGTGTCGTGTGACAGAGGGTGGTGAAAACTTAAAGGCCAAATAATTTTAATAGCCCTGCGCTGGCCTGGGGCGAGCCCACAGCTGCGCGGGAAGGCCGGCCCTCAGAGAGGAGCATAAATCTGAAGCACTGTCGCTGGAGCAGGGGGGGAGAAGAGGCGTTTTATGGATTCTTCTGGCCGCTTTAATGTAATTCATCTGCTGTTGTCTCTTCTTGTCACGGGAGAACTCTAAATATTTGGCAAGGCTCCTCTCCAGCTGTCCCAGCGAACCATTTGAACTGATGTTAAGCCAGTTTATGAAACGGCCACATGAGACCCGGGTGACTGAGTTGATAATGGGGTGCAAGTAATGAAAGATAGCACTTACTTCCCTGATCACATTCTTTTCAAGCCATTTTTAAGTACCATGAGCCATGTTTTACATTAATCGATGTAAAAAAAAAAAAAGAATTATTTCACATTCATTGATTTAAAAAATGTGAATAATTAATTAATATAAAAAAGAGAATAATTTCACATGAATTCATGTGAAAATAAAGCATCATAAATTGAAGTCATTTCAAATGTTAACCAAACTGAACACCTGCAATAGTTTATACTCTCAAACTAGATGAATAAATCCTATGTAATGCTAAGAATTAGAATGAGTGTAATCCTACAAATTCAAATGATTTAATCTCGTTATGACAGTTCATACAGTTGTTTATTTATTTTTTAACAAACATACGACCAAACAAACATTTATAGGAGTGATGGTTACCTTGGTAACATTACTTGTGGCTGATTAATCTAGATATGTTGACATTAACCCTTAGAATGCGTGCTGGAAGCGCAGCAAATGGTAAATTTTCGTCATACAGCAAAACAGCTCCTTATATGGAAGTTCCCCTGATTTGTGTTGATGCTCATCATGCTGGGGTTTTAAAAATTTCAGCACATGCAAATCCCAGTAAAGAACGAATGTTTTATTTTAGGCCTTAGAAACAAATGAAAAAACACACGATCTCTGAACCTGGGAGAACTTTCACAATACTCTCCGCCCAAGTGGGTGGGAAAAACTCGCAGAGGGAGGGGGCCCGGAGAGCGGCCGAGCGAAAGAGCAGCAAGCACTGGTTTTAGACTGTTTTACACAGTTTTTATTCACTTAAATCAGATTTTACCAATACACTTTGAGTTTTAAGGGCTAACCAGGAGATTATAATAAAAAGCTTCTAATCTAAAGTTGGTGCTGAATTTGAGTAAAGGTCAAATGGTTCAGAGATGGGTTCCTGATCTCATTGCTAGAACATCAGAGCAAGCTGGTGCTTTTCACGCTCTATCACACCTGAGTTAGCTCCTGAAAGGCTTGATAGAGTTCAGTGAGGTGTATTAGAGCATGAACACATTACACTGTGCGGCACTGAGGCGCTCTGGGCCTGGAAATGGAAAATACTGACATGGATGGAAACAGTCCTCGTTTTTGTTCAGATTTGCCACGTCTTTGGTGCGTTTAAACGATCTCCAGCAGGTGGACTTTGATATTTCACGGAGGCCAAATGCTCTCGTTCTTAATAGCACTTGACTCAAGGATCAGCAAGGCTTCAACTCTGTGAAATGTGTAAACTTCCTGCCAGAATCCCATTCAGGTGTTAAAGCTGTTCGGTGTCTGATTTGGTACTAAAACACAGAATTCCAAGGATTAGCGACTGTAGGTTTGTGAAGTTAAAAGAACAATAATAATAATCAGAATCAGAAAACTTCTTTTGCTTCTTCTGCTTATGCCACGACTGCACGGACACTCAGAGATAAGAACTATATAAAATATTGTATAAGTCAAATAAAACTAAAAATAAAACACTTCAGAAATGCACAGAAGTGTAAATGCAGCAACACATAATAGCCTCCCTTTGATCTCTGAAAACTCTACAAGAGCAAGAAAAGTGTCAACTGTAATGTGTTAATGTAACAAAATCTTACACTAATGATTTTGGAGCTCTTGTAATGACCTGTGTATCATTAAATAGTCACCCAGTGTGAAGAACAGCTGGCACTTTTGAATAGTTTGAGATAAAAATGTGTGTGATGTGGTTCTCCTGGGATCGTTTAGCCAGTAGATGAGAACAGCATGTCTTAGTGATTCTCTTTGTTCAGCCTGTGGCCGTCAGTTTCAGGTCCGTGTGTTTGAGTTTTGGCATCATTTTAGAGTCAGCAAGCCATTGAATCATCTTGATAAAAATGATCTTAAGTAAACCATAACAAGCCATTCAGGGATTATACATAAAAATATAAGCATAGAAATACATAGAAATTCAGCAAATAAACAGTCAACGTGCCGAAGTGGGTCAGTAGAGATGGTGTACTTTATTATGTAATGTATATGTATATAATATATGTGTATACACACACACACACACACACAGATGTACGTGTGTGTGTATACACATCCTCTACTGAAACTTCTGTACTCATGTACTGTTTGTGCTGAATTAACCATATTTTAAAAACATTAAATGCGAAAGTTAAGTTTATTTTGTATTTTTTGAATATATTATGCTTAAAAATGAATAGAAATGGCATGCTAAAGCTTGCAGTTTGAAAAATGGGCCCTGTACAATACGTTTGAACTTATTTTCACTTAGAAAATCGACAAAACATGTCATTTGGCTTTTGCAAACAAGCATATGTGTGTAAATGGTCACGGTTTGTCCGGCCTGAGGTCGCTGTGGCCGAGTTTTGGCATCGTTCTCCCGAGTCAGCAAGCACAGCGCACATTTCAAAAGGAGCAGTCTATTGGCATTGGGGGCGGCTGATAAGATCAGCAGGTGAGATCTCTTCAATGGGCTGGCCTTTGTCTGTGTTTGCTGCAGCTGTGGGAGCTGATAACAGAGGGAACGCTTTGGTTTTGAAGAGAGAGAGAGCGAGCGAGAGGGAGGGAGGGAGGGAGAGAAAGGGGGAGTGAGGGCAGCACAGCTGGGGCACATTTGCTGGCACTGAGACGCAGCAGAGGCTACCATGCAGCTTTAATAAGCAGCTGCTTAGGTAACGGGCAAGAATTCCTGCGGCAGAGACGATAAAAGACTTCCATAGTCTTCCCCTCTTCGTCCGTCAACCTTTTTCTGTCATCATGCATCTTTATTTATGCCTTTTTCTAATCTTTTCTCTCTTTCCCTCTCTCTCTCTCTCTCTCTCTCTCACACACTCTCACACACGCACACACACACACACACACACACACACACACACTTTTATTCTATTCTTTCATGAATGTGCCTGTTTTTTTGTGAAGATTCTCCATGCATTTAGTACAGATGAATTAGAATCAGACTCATTGATTCTGGAGGAAATTGCTGATGTTACGACTGCTCAGACACAGAGAGAGACAAAGACAAGAACAGTATAAAGTCTAAATACATCCGATAAAAACTCAGGAAATACTCAATATGAAATAAACTATGCTATATACATAAATGGGGTATACATACTAGAGTGAGTTACTAGTAACACTTAATATTCAGTGCTTGACTATGTTCTGCACTAATATTTCAAATTTTGGACCCTGCTCTCTAGTTACTGCATCTTTTGTAACTTTCGTGTACAGATAGAATACAGGTTAATTAGTTGAATCAGTTATGCCAAGTGGGTGGGGGGGACAAAAAATGTGTGTAGCGCGCCTCTTTCCAAAAAAACGTTGTTTCCACATCATATTATTTTGGTGGCGATCATGCAGTGTTTACATTGTCTTACTAAGAGTGCTTGAATTTGTGAAGGCCAAGCCCAAATTTACTCAGTGATTAATGTGCTGAAGAACAAACAAAGAACAGTTGCGTGCATTCATTGAAAAAGGCCTTAAATAAACAATTGGTTCATATTTAACTTCATTAGATCGCAATAATACTTTGACACAAAGCAGCCTCAGAGGGCTTTATCTTTCTGTATAAACTGTATTGTTTGTGTTTCAAAACACAGAAAGTGGATAAAACACTAGAAACGCCACATGAAAGGGAGGCTATATTCTGAAGTCATTAAAATCTCTTCTTATCAGTTTCCCATATGAGAAAATTTTGAAAGGCCATGTCAGAAAATTGTGAGAGACGATGAGGAGTCAAGTGGCCAGATGGCAGGTCACAAAAGCACAATTTAATGTGTGCATAGCATAAGAATAGTGATAAGAACATTAAACAGGATTGCTGCTAAAAAAAACCCATCATAAATATGCTTTAAAACGGGATCAGATCCAAACTAAGCATAAGACATAATACATAGAACCCAATAAATAACACAAGAACAGTTTTAGTTCCTCATTTATTTATTGACTCACCCCCTTTAAGAACAAGAGGATTTTTTGGCCTATTTCTCCTTACAGAGCTACTTCAACTCGTTGATATTTTTGGGCTTTTTTGCATGAGCACCACTCTTGTCCTTGGACTCTTTTCAAAGTACAAAATTTCTTGTTTCCACCATTCTTTAGTAAATTAACTGCTTAGGACTATTGTCTTATAAATGATGGCCAGCTGTCCTAGTGCTAGGTGGTGCCACCACCATGCTTCACATTTGAGATGAGGTCTTAATGCTGCAATGCAATGTCCGGTTACCCATACAAGTATAATGTTTCTCCATTTAAGCCTTAAACTTCTGTTTTTACTTTATCAATCCACACAACATTCTTCCAGTGGCTCATTCAGGTGGTCTTTCTAAAAAATTTAAACAGGCATCAGTGTTCTTCCTGGAGAGTGGTGGCTTCCTCCTTCCTACCATTCCATACACGCTAGTTTTGTTCAGTGTTTTCCTGATGTGAACTCAGGAACACTGACATTTGCCAGTGCAAGAGAGGCCTGCAGACCTTTAGAAGTTGCCTGACAGTGGACTGGTGAAGAGTCCACACTTTTCACAATTGTTTAGTGATTTCTCCCAACCTGGTGATCATCAGGAGCTGTTTTGAGGTCTGAGATCCTCAGAAGTCTGTTTGACTGAAGCATGGCAGAAATGTGTGGGGAAGACCAGACCTGATAACTGATGTTTTATACATAGACCAGGGTTACCCACACTTTAAACGAATTACCGTAATTAGACACCCTATAGCAAAATGTTTATTATTTAGGTTCACATACTTATGCCAAGAAATATATTTCCCATTGGGTACTGTACATTTAGACTAGATTTAGTCTTATGAAGTTCATGGTTTCATACTAGCATGTCACTTCTTCTAACCTTGAATACAAAATCAGTTCAGTATCTTGATCTAAAAGTGCTGCTCAAGGTCTTTTTGGAGTTTATGAGGGGGAAAGTACTACTATAAAGTTCCGACTTGGCTGAAAAATTGCCGAAGGGATTCTGGTGTAATCCAGATGTTGCTCCTTGGTCTCAGACTAATGAGGTGCGTGAGTTTGAAGAAGGGGTTTGTTTGGTACATGGCGGGGAATGAATTAGTTGAAGGCAGCTGTTTTCTCACGTTCCACGTACATTCCCTAGCTCTTCCTCAAACAAGCAGCCCGGCTCCTCACCTTGATCAGACGTAATAACAGAGTCGTCAGACTGGCATGTAAAGGCCCGACTGCCCTGGGGTTAGGGGTGAAAACTCATCGGCAGCCTGAGAATGCTCACCCCTCGCTCCCCCTGCAGCCTGAGGGTGTTCTCGCTTTGAACTCTGCTGTTTCCAATGGAACATTCATGGCTGTTGCTGAGCAGGACTTGGAAAGACACTGGAGCGGGTTTTCACATGGATTGTCATGCTGCAGTTGGTCAACATAAGCTCAAACAGCTATAAGAGAATAATAAGTGGTTCTTCACACTTTTTCTGCAGTCATTCATAGCAGTCAGGGAATTATTTCATGACACCTTTCAAAGCCACAGCTTTAGGTGCAGAGGAATGCCTTTATAAAGATACTGAACCAACACATAAAGAATGAAGTGCTTTTCCCAAATAAATAAACACCTATGCATCACTGGAGGAGAACATTTGTTGGTTTTTGATCTTAGCTCAGAAAGACAAAGTGACGGCAGAGGGATGGCAAAACAGCTCTTTTGGAAGTTCTCCCATTTGTGTTTTTGCTTGAGGTGTCAGGTGTTGTGCTGATTTTTGCATGGTTTTCCTATGTCATGTAGAACCAAAGTTATTGTCATTTAAAAAACATTAATAAAAACTAACACTGGGGGTTTAAAAATGGCATCACACACAAATTCCCTTAAAGAACAAAAATGCACAAATTAGTTTTATTTTAGGTCTTTGAAACAAACATAAGAACCTGCAGATTTTTGAATCGGGGAGAACATTCAGGGAAGTCTCTGCCAACAATTTGTTGGGGGAAACCTGCAGATTGTGGGGGTCCGGAGAGCGACCGAGTGGCGGTGCGCCGCGCAAAAGAGCAGCAAACTGCAAGCGTGTAGGAGAGTAAACACCTGTTTTACACCGTTTTTATTTGTTGAAACCGAACTTTACTAACGCGCTCTGAGTCCTAAGGGTTAAGTGACTAACAATTGCTGCATTTTTCTATTTCTCCCTTGTGTGCTGTCCTTCAGGCAGTGGACGTGTGAATCTGGTGCCTATCCCGTCCACAGTGACCAGCCCCAGAGACATGGCTCTGGCTGCGGTCATCTGCAGCGCCCTTGCCACCGTTCTGCTGGCTCTGCTCATCCTCTGTGTCATCTACTGCAAGAGACAGCTCTTGGAGAAAAAACCTGGTAATTATCCTCAACAAACTGAAATCCTGCTAGTGGTGTAAAAGAGCTGAAACTAAACATGGTGAAGTGGTGTTTATCTACCATGCTGTCCAACCAAAAAATAAAGTTGACTTGACTTGACTTGAGCAGTGCTTTAGAACCAGAGTTTCCTACAGTTTTTCAAACTGGACCTCCTGATGGTCCACAGGTTTTTTCCATCTCAGCTACTATCACATATAGATCAAACTTGTGGAACATCTGCAGGTCTCTGAGGACCAGTGTGAGAAGCACTGCATTAAAAAACATGTTAGACAAAGAAGTTTGTGAATGTGAAGAACGTTTTAAAGCTTTAAAGAACCTCTGCAGAATGTAAAGGTTCTTTAAGAGTTTGAGTTCTTCATTACATTATGCAAAGATTCTTTTAACTTTAAAAAGGTTCTTCACAGTCCCATCACATTTACAAAAATGGTCTAAATTACCATCCAGTGAAAGGTTTTTAGGAAAAGCAAAAGTGTCTCTATGGCGTCAGGCAAAGGACCTTGTACTTTTAACATTCACTGCAATAACACTTTCCCATATGTTTACTTATATGTTTCTTATACATTTAGATACCTGGGATTTCTGTAGGAATAAGAAACTGTCTGGTTTCTTAGACTTAACCGTAATCCTGAGTTACCCACAAGTTCTCCTGAAAAAAGTGTATTGTTCTCCTTCTGTAACACTAGTAATTTTAGCAGACAAAGTTTAGGCTTAATGATGGGATAATTCTTTTTTAATCCCAGCATCACTGAGGTCTCAGGATGGTCCGTTCACTGGAGCAGAGCTGTCCTGTTTGGATCGGCGGCGAGTTCTGGACTTCACCCAGCGGCCCTGCTGCCACTGTCATCGCATGCCAGGACAAACCTGTGGTGAGTTGCACTGATGTAATGTTGTTTTGAGTTCTGTACCTGGTTGTGAATGGCTGTTGTACTGATTACATGTTTTTTTGTATAATTTTAATGTTTAGCAGGTCCTGTACATCTGATTCCCTCTCTCTGCTGTGAAGACAAATGTAGTCAGGGCCATGGTCAAGACAACAGCCCCCTTCAGTCTCAAAGCAGTCTCAATGAGAGGTGTGTATATATATATATATATATACAAACGTGTGTGTGTGTGTATATATATTTATAGATAGATAGAACGTATATATATATATGTTCTGTCTGTCTGTCTGTCTGTCTGTCTGTCTGTTTGTCTGTCTATATACTGATACAAGCACGTTTTGATACATGCCAAAAATACCCGCTATATAATCAGTATATTGTGACATACATTACTGTGCAATAGTAATTTAAGATATATTACTTGAGACATTTCTTTATATTCCGCTTTAAATCACCTTGTTGGTACAAAAATTATATTTCATGTGTGTAAAACTCTACTCATAGGCATATTGAGTAGATCAGATCAGATGCTTTCCAGGTGACTTTTGCCATTTTTATTACTGTAAATTAAATTAATTTATTACTGTACTTGCTTGTACCTGCTTATACCAAAGAAAACAACAGCACATACCAAATAAATATTTGGGGTTTACACTATTAAAAGGCATTTTGAACCACATCACAACATCGTGTTTTTTCACTGTACGCAGGTGCTCTTGAAACGTAACCCTCTTGATAATCTGTGGATATATATATGTGGATATAAAGAGAGAAAGAGAGAGAGGCATTATATACGTATTAACTAAACAAGGGTTTAGATGAGAATTTGTCATCAGGTCTTAGTCAGAATGGACTCCTTTCAGCTAACACAAGCTTTTCATTTCCACCCAAGACATGTAAACCCATCAGTGGGGAGCAGCCAGGGTGATCTGGGACCGGCTCCAGATCCTCTTCCTGTGGAGTTCTCTGAGGCGTGGCCGCTCATGGAGAACGCAGCAGACGGTTTAAACCCTCAGTCTTGCTGCTCACAGCCCACAACAAACATCAACTCTTCATCAGAGGAGGAGGAGGAGGAGATGCAAGACGATCACAGCTCAAATTTGGTCTCCACCAGCCCTACTTCAGATCTTCAACAAGACGATGCTTTGCCAGATACTTCACTCTCGTCACAGCGACATCTTTCTACAATGGAAGGTGAGTGATCCACAGAAACTGAGACCTTCTAACTTGTACAGTCAGTTCATATCAATTTACTCTGTAATTGAGGTTATTTTTGGTGATCCCCATCAAACCAACATTAGTCTTCATTCATTGTTAACACTTTATTCTAAGTGTCCCTTTAATGCTTTAAAGCAAGAAAGCTGAAAGTAAATGCAGAGGAGAGAACATACAGAGCTTTTGCTGCTGAGAGTAGAGGAAAGCACATGTAACCACCTGCCATTTAAACAAAGCACCACTGGTGCAAAGCTGAACATCAAAGGACATGATTCAGTTTCCTTCCAAAACATAAAAAAGACATTTTGTGTATGTCAAACACCTCATTGGGACCGTTACTTCATTGACCTAGAAAATGTCATCAAATGGTTTTTACACTTGAAAAAAAGGAAAAGCTTTATATTAGTGAGGTTTAATGAAATAACATTTGCTAAAAAGTGCTGTAAAATCTAGTTAGACCATATCAGTCTCCATTTCATCTTACTTTTACTGCGTGAAATATCACTGTCAATATTACTGACCACTGTTTGTGTTACTAGTAATTCACTTAGATGTAAGTTACTTATTTATAGTATATATACCAATTTGTATATATAGTGTAGTGTATTTATTATAGAGTATTTTCTGCAGTTACTACTGGATTTATTTAGATGTTAAGATCATTCTTTGTGTCTCTGGGTGGCTATGCAGCCGTTACATCAATAAAGTGCTCTGATTCTGATCAAACTCTGTTAACAGGCATTAATTGTACAACTGCATGCTTGTCTCATAAGTGGCCTCTTTGTTAACAAGTGATCCTCTTTTTTCTTACGCTCTCCCTGTCTAGGATGACCTGGTCTTATCTCGCCCATGTTTGTCCTTAAGACCGGCTCTGGAAGTGAAAGGCACTGAGGAAGATCCCGGCTCAGATTACAGGAGGCCACACACGCGCTCTGAAGACCAGGTGACGTGCTGTTACCTCCTGGCAGCCTGAGGACTCTGGTTATCCAACCCAAATCAGAACAGACTGTAAATAAACAAACGCTATCTGTAAAGAAAAAAAGATGACGACTAAACTATAAAGCAGGTTAACGGGGGACAGGCTGCAAAGTGCCTTGAGATACAAGGAGCCTAGATAATGAGTTCCAACCACTCAGCATTCAGCACCACCAGTATACTGATCACCACCTGATCATCTGGAATCATCTGCACCTGTTTCTTCACCGGTTACTGCAGTCCTGCATCATGTGTTAGGTCAGGACCCCCACAGGACCACCAATGAGCAGGGACTATTTAGATATTGGATTATCCAACCCAAATCACATGTAAATAAACTGAACTATAAGGCATGTTAATGGGGGATTAAAAAAAACAACAATATAAATGCAGTGCTGAGTTGGTGGTCACCTGTAAGAGGGCCACATCTGGTGATGAAACTTCTTTTGGCAAACAGGGCACAGAACTTGCACATTATTGTGGCTTTTTGGAGGAAGGTAGTCATTTGAAGACATCTGACCTGCTCAAACGCACCCATTGTGTAATCGAATGTAATCGAACGGGTACTTTACTTTAATAACAGTATCTGAGTTGTTCATTCCATATTGCGAACACTTTGGACGGTTAAGATGAACCTACGCTAGTTAGCAGTGGTTCCATGTGTCAAACTGCTCGTTTGTCGCTTTGTAGATACTGTATGATAGGAGATAGAAGGACAATATTTTCATAATGTAGATAGTACTTGGACACTTTTCACAATAACAGCTGATGAGCACTTGTTTCTTTTGTTAATGAACTTTATTTCTCTCCACATTTGTAAATAAACCATAGAGAACATCTCAAACCGTCTCTTTATTCAACAGGATTTTGCTGTATTTTGTAGATGAGACGTTTTCAGATGAGAATTACAGTGGTTTTCCAGTGGCAGTAGGTTTGGCTGTTTTTTTTGTCGTTTCTGATAGAAATCCCTGTGAAAATCACAGAAGCATTCCATATAAAAGCCACAATATGTGCTTCCTAACCATCAGGGCGGTTTGGAGGAATTTAGCCAACATTCCACAGGTACTCTGTAGCTGGAAAAAAACAAGCTAGCAGGGAATTTGTGGTCACATGTCTCAGTGGCTTTGGGTTAAAGTAGCAGCAGATACGAGAAGACAAGAATCTCACAGCCTGTCTGATATTATACACGGATTAAAAGTGAAGAAATTGACAAATGGCTTATGAATTATGATGAAATGCTCCTTTAAAAAGAACGCTTTTCAGAATCAGACCTGAAAACAACAAAAAAACAGGCTGTAGCAACCAAGAAAGTATAAAAACCCCAATGCCTGAAGGTGTGAATGAGGTAAAAACCTCAGTGCTTGGTTTGCATACACATTATTCTTAAACAAATCAATAGAAAATGATCTTATGTAAGGTCTCCATCCCACTCCACCAGTTACTTCAGTGCTTCACAAAGAACGATGCATAATTAGTGCATACCTCACTACCAGTCAAAAGTTTTGTCCATTTATTTTGTAAACTCCAGATTTTTATTCTTGCTAAACAATGGAAACATGAAATTAAGTGAACAACCATTAAGGAAAATATGTCAAATGAAAAAAGTGTCCCTTATAAGATGAAAGGATCTAACAGTGCATGTCTGACATCCTATTAACTGGTTGTGTGGTGAGGCAGAGTCACGTTCTAGACTGTCCTTTTACTGTTTCATCACTTAATAGCTTGTTAAATATCCAACATGTGTTTGGTGAGAAATATATTAGATGTCTTTCTGTAATGATAACAAATATGACATTTTCTGGCTAATAAAGACTCAGATGGTGAACATACTGTAGATTTATTTGCTAGCAAAAAACATTAATTGCAATTTAAATAATTAACATTAAGTAAACATTAAGAAACATGCAAATATAGAAAATTCCAAAACCTTTTGACTGGTAGCGTGTGTGTATGTGTGTGTCAGACAAGAAATGAAGCCCAATAAAGAGCAGCCTGTCTATAGCTGGATCCAACCACACACCACAACTCCTGATTCCACTAGTTAGATTTCCTTCTTCGTTAAAGTGGGAAGTTCATCAACAAAGCAGGTGGTGATGTGGATGCGTGTGGCTGATGCTGTTGCAGACCGAGTCTTCCATTATAGGGTTTGACAGTTTGTTTAACTCTCCGAGTCCATGATGAATGTCTCAAAGTCTGGGTCCAGATCAGAGACTAAGGCATCAACAAAATCCTCTGTGGACGGTCTTTTCTGCAGCATGCCTGCACAAGAAAAAAAAAAAACATCATCAACAGCTCTGCCAGTGTAGTTGCTATGTGAGCTGTAGTTGCTAAGTTTGCAAGATGGTACTAGAATCTCTTAACTGGTAAGAAACAAAGGGGCCACACTTATAGTACCATGCAAAAGCCAACCTTCATTTCTTTAAATTTTGTTTTAAATCACCTTGTTAGTGCAAGAAATACTATTTTCGGTCAAACTGTCTTATCTTTGGCATATTGAGTAGACATCTGGAATCATCTGCTCCTGTTTCTTCACTGGTTCAGGTCTTAAGTTAGATGTGCCTAGTTATGCTTGAATGATTGATATGTAGGTCTCTGTGTGGTTTAACAAACAAAAGGCATTCCTCAAACTGGATTGGACAGAAAATGATACAACTTTGAAAGTCCTTCAGGAAGCCTGGAGAACTGTTCCTCAAGACTACATTAAAAATACAAGAAAGTCTGGATCTTTGG
>JBBPCY010000001.1:27162345-27173301 GCA_037974405.1 Brachyalestes nurse | reverse complement strand
TGTGTGTGTGTGTGTGTGTGTGTATATATATATATATATAGTCATTTCTTCTTTTTTCTTTTTTTGTGTAAAAGCATAATAAGCCTGCTACCACCCCGAACGCAGTAAAACACAGTTACTGTATCACACTTCATGGCTCTACAAGGACCAAAGTGACTCAGCCCTTGACAAAATATGAGCAACTTTAAAAATGTCTGAGGTGGCAGCGGGCCTATTTGTCTCTGGGGTTTAACTTTGAGCAAGCGGGCGCAGATGAGGGTGAACTCGGTCATCTCTGGAACTCGGGTGAGTAATCGCCACCTACAATAATGACTTTCCCCTCCCTGCAGCTTCCTCCGGAGCAGCACACGGCTGCCGGCCGCACTGCCTGTCACGTCTGGCTTAACCCCCACCCTGCTGGGGCGTGGCATGAGGGCCGTTGTTGACGAGGGGGATTGAGGCTCTCTCACAGCTTTCCCCCCCGCGACCCTGGCTGTGCTGTTTCAGTGCTTATATGGCCGCGTAAACTGTAACTATATGACTTTATTGCACTGCTTGCGTGCTCTCATTAGCTCACCATGATGAATGGGCTCTGCTGCTGCTGCGCTTGGCAAAGTGACCCTGAGAGATGAGCAGAAAAACGACTCCTGCATTTTTACCACCTAAATAAACCCATTTGCTTCAATTAACACTGCGCTTAGATTTAACAACGCCCCGAGACGAGGTGGGCCGGACAGCGCATTTAAGTAATTGTGATGATTTTGTGACCTTTTTGTAACGATTTGAATAATTAGGACTCATGTGGGGCCTAAAATTACTATTTCCAAATACCACACTGTCCAAAGTCTTGCACACGTAATCAAATTGTCTTTAACTTGCGTGTTTTGCTTGTAAAAACACTATATTAGAATAAGTACAAGCAAACATTTGTAATAATGTTATTTGCATTCATTCTAATATTACTTTTGTTGTGAGTAAATAAACACTTGCTGACCAGATAAATGGCCTTTTACATATAAATGGTACTTTTGCACAGTACTTTAAATTACAGTATCAAATATTAATGGTTTTACATTATGAACCCCTGCTGCCTGTGAACTGCACTCCAAAAGAAGGTTTTTCAAGAACACCCAGTAAACCTGATAGGTTTTAAAGTTTTTAAACAGGAAAATGACTAAACTACATCACTACACCTCCAGGACCCCTGCATTAATGCAAAATAACACAAAAGGGAAACTTACAAAGTATAATTTGACTGACAATGTGTCACTAATTAATGCAAAAGAACTTAATAAGCAATTAGAACACAAAAGAATTTAATTTTAGTCCTCTCTGCCCTCAACACACCTGATGCAGCTCGGGCAGAGTTTGATAATAAGCTTGATGAGCAGGATCAAGCATGTTGGTTCTGCAGGACTGGAGTTAAAAACAGCAGAATATAATGTTATTATGTTTAAAATGCTTGTAATCTAAAAACATTGTTATAACTGTAATAATACTCAAA
Organism: Brachyalestes nurse; assembly: GCA_037974405.1. Lineage (NCBI taxonomy): Eukaryota > Metazoa > Chordata > Actinopteri > Characiformes > Alestidae > Brachyalestes > Brachyalestes nurse. The sequence goes on along the minus strand of JBBPCY010000001.1, from coordinate 27,171,818 downwards.
TAATAGAATCCTTCTGTGTTGTGCTAACACCACTTTACACATTTTAAAGATAAACTGCCCAGCACTAATTAGGCTTGGAAATTCTTTTAGGTCCCAGGAGTTTGCTAAAAAGAATATAATAGTTCACTATAGTGCCATATTTTACATAAAATACTTAAAATACAATGTGCATTAACGTTCAAAGTTTTGAATATTTTTTTTACAATTCATTCATGATCATTAATCAGTGGTTGTGATTAATAAATGTGTACAGTGTACAGAGTGAAGAATTAAATGGTCTAATTTGTCACCAAGACATAAAGCACTAGTTTTAAAGTCCTTTAGGAACAACAAGATGTAATGACATTAAAATAGCAAATGTTATTAAATAATATTATAGTCACTAGCTATATTACTATAAATATTACTATTTATAGTCATTTCTTGCCAAAGGATTTATATGAGCAGCTTTTCTATGAGCAATAAGGTTTTCAAATACGAGTCATTATGGATATTAATTTTCTTAATATATCCATTATGAATGCTGTACAACTTGCTCAGTTATTATGGCATCATTTACATTTAACAATCATCCACTGAAAGTTTCCTTAGAGAACCAAGAAAACTTTCAGTGGATGATTGTTAAAGGACCAATTTAGTAAAAAAGGATGTGAGTGTGGGACCTTATTAATGTTTAAAGAACCTTCCCATAATTTCCTTAAATTGGTAAAACAACAAAAAAAAACCTTTATAATATGATCTAATTTACAAAAATGGTTCTTTAGAACTAGACTAGTACTTCCATGGCATTGCATTCTTTTTTATTTTTAATTACTGACACTGAGCTTGCTGTCGAAACACAATTTTGTATCTCCAAAAAAGTAGCAGGAAAAACATTCCTAATGTAAATTCATGGATTTTTGGACTTTGGTCCATTCATAATCAAATTTTGACACTGTAAATGGCAGCTGGCATTTTCAAATTATGCCCAAAGAAACAAAAAACTGGAAATACAAGGATTTGCTCTGCCAGCTATTATGCAGTATCAGAACACCTTCTTGCAGGTTATTGTTTAATGCACAAAATTTCAGCGTAGATTTGATGTTTCTGCTGTAAATCAAGCTTGTACTAGCACTCACCCAAGCCTTCATTACTGAAAAGGTCTACAGTGTTTCTGCTGTCGCCCACCAAAATGTTTCACATCTCCAGCTGTTCCTCATTTACAGGCCGAGTTACAGTGCTGTGAGGCCCTTATGCATCCATTCAGCTTGTTGATTTGTCTCATGATATAGAGAAAAGCCTCCAGCAAGGAGCTGGTATTGAGAATCCTTATCCTACATTTCCATTTACAGTAAATAAGAAGGAATCCAAACCTATTTCAGGTCCCTTATAGAGTTGGATATTATTCATCCTTTCTCATTGTTCCCCTTTTTCTTTCCTCTGCTTTGTAGTTAGCTGTTACTCGGAAATGGGAAATTTTGCATATCCCTTGGTAGAAATGCCATTGATGACATTCATTATTGCTTCCTGTGAATTTATAGTGGTGGAGCTGGAGAGGGAGTAGTGATGCGTCCCCCTGGTTTGCCTACACGGCGTCTCTTAACAATGCAGCCTTCTTATTTTGGAGTGTGTTGAAGATGGATTATCAGACTCACACGCAGATACACAAATCCCAACCCTGAACTAACAATGATGCCCTGAGCTGTATGGAACATATTATATATCTGGAGCACATAAACGTACATAAATAATGAAGGGAAGTAATGATAAATAATGAAGGTGGTTTATAAGCTAGCACTATTTTTAGTGTGTAAGAAGAACTACTTGGACTGTTTTGTCATTGCACATACAGTTTTGTGCAAAAGTCTTGAGCCACCCCACATTTTATTTATGTTTCACTTCGAATCACCTTGTTGGTGCAAAAATACTATTTGATGCATGTAAAATATTTGGTATATTGAGTATATTGAGTAGATAAAATGTATATTAAGTATATAAAATGAAAGAAATGGGAACAAATGTTTTACTGTGTGTTAAGATAAAAGGAGTCTAGATGAAGGAGTTCCAACCACTCAGCATTCAGCACCACCAGTATACTGATCACCACCTGATCATCTGGAATCACCTGCACCTGGAAATGACTAAAATTGGAGTCTTTGAAATCCCATCAGGAAGCCTGAAGAACTGTTCCTTAAGACCACATTAAAAATCCAAGTCTAAATTTTTGAAAGCAAAATGTGACAGTACTGTACGTTTGGAGCCCGAATATCGGTCAGGCTCTCTGTGAAAGACTCAAGACTACATTAAAAGTGTAAGAAAGTCTGGCTTTCTGGAAGCAAAATATGAAGAAATGAGGGGCTTAAGACTTTTGCGCAGTACTGTGTATTACAGAAATTAAACATGCTCTTGATGTTTTACGCTGTATTTCAAGTATTTTGGCAACATACATATGTTTTATAACATTTTTATTTATTTATATATTGCTACTATACTGAATAAAATATCAACAATACCATGCAACTATTTACATCACAAGTTATTATTAGACATAAATGATAAATGATTGTGCTGGATGTAGGGCTGGGGTCTTACCTCCACATGCTGCCCATCTGAGGTGTAGATGTGTGTCACGGTCATTTCGTTCTTCGTCAGGGTTCCTGTCTTATCCGAGCAAATCACATTACAGCAGCCTGCATTTAAATAAAGTACAATAAAAAATATTAAAATAAAGTAAAATAAAAACTTCTATCAGGGTTTCAGGCGACAGAGATTCAATTCAGACTGAGGGGAAAACCAGCATCTGTGTATGAATTATTTTCCTACAAAATATTCAGTATTTGCTATAAATAATTCAGTATCCACTACTAATTATTCAGTGTCTACTATGAATTGTTTGGCATCTCCTAGGAATTTTTCCAATAACTGCTATAAAATATTCAGTAAAAACTGCAAATTATCGACTGTAAATTATTCAGTGTCTACTATAAATTTCAGCATCTGTGTATGAATTATTCAGTATCTACTATGAATTACTCAGAATCTACTATACGTTATTCAGTGTCAACTTTAAATATTCACTATCGACTACGAATTTTTTAGTATCCACTACAAATTACTCCTATGAATTACTCAACACCTACAATAAATTGTTCATTATCTCCTACGAATTATTCAGTACCTCCTACAAATTATTCAGTATCTACTACAAAACAATTCAGTATCTCCTATTAATTATTCATTATCTCCATGTACAGGGGGTCCTCCGGTTACGACAATATCGACATAGGATGTTTCGAGTTGATGATACTCACGGCAATAAAACTTCAAAAAATTGAGAAGTGAGTGTTTTGGGCGAACTAGTTTGAGTGTGCACAATGGAAGAATATGCAGTAATGCTGCATATGAGTGAGGGATTTGGCATCCCCTATACACTTACCTACACCATTCTGGACTGTTTACACTCCAAGTGTTTACACTCATTTTTCCTTCATTTTTTCTGCTACTAAAGTAGTAATTGCACAAGTACAGTATATGTATTTACATTTATCAGACGCTTTTATCCAACGTAACTTCCATTCCCTAACTACAGGGGGCAGTCTCTCTGGAGCAACTTGGGGTTAAGGGTCTTGCTCAGGTACCCAGTGGTGATATGCTGAAGGTAGGTTTTAAACCCATGACCTCTTGGTCCAGAGGCAAGTGTCCTTCCCACTAGGCCACCACCACAACACAAATTTATGTCCTTTTCCAGTCTTAGTTTAATTTGTGCACTCAAAAAAGTGTTCCTTGTACATGTACAGTGGTTATAAATTAACTTGTAAAATATATTAATGCACACATGGAAAACATTAATCCAAACTTAAAGATGCCTCTCTGTTTCATGTCCTGGAGCAGAGAGGGAAAGCTGTCATACCCAGGGTCTCCACGATGGGAAGTTTCTTCACAATGGCTCTCTTCTGCACCATCCTCATCACACCCAGGGCAAGAGTCACCGTTACCACGATGGGCAAACCCTCCGGGATGGCAGCCACGGCAAGGCTGGGGCGCAAAAGAGGGGTATTCAGATCAAAAGTTTAAATTTTATATCCACACACATTGATATTATATTAGGTCCATGTAAACACACTGGCCATTTTATCAGAAACACCCACCATACAGCCTGTGCCTGTCAGTTATTGCACAACTTATCAACTCCCAACTACTCTGCCCTTAAACGGAAAAAGACCACTATACAACCACCTCTGACGGTCACTGGATTTTTTACACCCCTCTTTATCAAAAGCTCTCTTGTAGCTCCACTTTGTGCATGTACAGTTAGAGATTTGACCCCATCTGTTCGTGCACAGTCTGTGTTAGTCATCAGTTTCTGACCACAGATCAAGATATTTTTGGATGATGGACCACTCTCGAGCCAGCAGTGATGTTGATATCTATTCTGTTACATTTTGCACACTGTACAGATCAAATTACACTAAGCAATTACACTATTGTGGCTCTTTTCTTTTTTATTATTACTGTTTTTATAATCGAAAAAGGTGCCACTTTTTTTTAAGCCTGTATTGAATTTTGGCAAAATACCAACGCTAAATTGTTCATTAAAATACATGTTGTGCATGTATTCAGATTTCTGAATGACTGATTGTTTGAAAATTTGATTTGTGAGTTGCCGCCGTAATGTATGGTGAGAGAGAGTGGTGGGGTGTCGCTTTGACAGGGTTTAGAGAAGAGACCGTTTCGGAATAGGCCTTGTGACATCATGACTATGGCGGCTGCAAACGCAGAGCAACAAGACCTAAACCCAACCCTAACCCTAAAACTCACAAGCAGACTCACAAGCAGACTTTAAGAAATTAAAGCCTAGTTCAGCCATAAAAAAAGACATCACTGTTGTTGTTTAATTAAAAACAATCCGTCCATGAATGCAGCAATGCTTTCTCCACCTGTTTGCTCCACTTGTAATCCTTAACTAGGGTGGTGGTGGCCTAGTGGGTAGGATACCTGCCTCTGGACCAAGAGGTTATGGGTTCGAATCCTACCTTCAGCATACCACCACTGGGTTCCAAAGCAAGACCCTTAACCCCAAGCTGCTCCAGGAAGATAGGGAATGGAGTCGCTTTGTATAAAAACCGTCTGCTAAATGCTGTAAATGTACCAATGTAACTATAAATGGCTTGGTAATAGACAGTCAGTTACTCCCCCAAAAACTGTTCTTACCATGTAATCCTACTTCACATTTTCTTGCAGAAATGCAGTCTAGTTTAATTTAAATTAGTTGATAACTTTATTGTACTTGTATAACTATATGTGTGACAAAGAATATTGAATCATGTTTTAAAAAGAGGGCAATGGCTTGCAAATGTCTGATAGGTGTTTCCAATAAAATGTCCAATAAGTACAGCTACGCAAGGTACACAGACGTAATAAATTTGCTAGTATGTTTTTAAAACTTTGCTAAAGAAAAAACAAAATAAAATCACACTGCTTGTGTGACTGTGTGTGGTTGCAAAGTACCTGACTCCTATTGTGAACATGTCTAGGATGTATTTTCCCTGAAGCCACCCCACCATCATGATAACTCCTGAAAAAAAGCACAAACCAAGCAGACAGCTAAAGACCGAGAAGCTAATTAAACATTAACACTTTCAGAGCATTATCTGTGTCAGTAAGTGCTAACAAAAACAAAAGTCACTGTGTTAAATAGTCTTAATCTGAGTGTATATGAGCTAGTTGGCCAGGTTAGCATTACATAAACAAGCGAAAGCCAACAGGTTCTCTTTTATTTCTTCCTAACACCATTTTTGAGCAAAAGAACTTCATTAATACCGATGATGCCAAAGGAGTAGAGAGAAAGCTGCTTCCCGAGAAGGTCCATGCTCTTTTGTAAGGGGGTTTTAGGGGCCTGTTTAAAAAAAAAAGAAAAATCTTTCAAAACACTTTCACCCATAGAAACCTGAGGATATTTTTCCAGTTCTGCATTATTTGTTCTATTCTAATGTTTAAAAGCTTAAACAATGTGTACAAGCGTCTAATATCCTTTTTTTCAGCTCAATCTAGTCGATATGACAAAAATATTTTTACATTTTAACCAACTATTTGGACACAATTGACCAACAGTATGTTTTTTTACTGGCAAAAACATTAAACATTTTGAAAACATTCAGATCATACACAATTGCATGCCAATAAGAAAAATGTACAAATATTTAAATATTTATCACAAATAAATCTGTTCCACAAAATCCATTTACAGTTTCTCTCCCCTTCCATCCTGTCCCTACGCTCATGACTGACTGATCGTTTAGTGATTGGTGAACTGTTACCTCTTCTGCTTGCATCATCTTGAAGACCTCACCAAACTCAGAATTCTCTCCAGTTCCTATGACGATGCCCTGAAACACACACAGCAGTAGTGAAGAGTCTGGTAAGAAAGCCTCGGGGCAAAAACCTACAGTAAAACTGTTCTGAACAGATTTTTCACACCAAAGTCAGTGACATTTTTATATAATTAATAGCTACTAACTAAAACATTATATCAATTTTTTACATAAAAATATATAAAGTAAAGGATTTACCAAGCATACACAGAAAGTACAGTAACATCATTCAGTATCCACTGTGAATTATGTACTGTGAATTGTTCAGTATCTACCGTGAATAATTCAGGGTCCACTATGAAGCAATCAGTGAGTTTAAGGAGTTAAACTGTCCATTTTCTATAAAGAGCAGGAGTACCTTGGCCTTCCCACAGCGCACCAGTGTGCCCATGAAGGCGATGTTGCTGCGGGACGTGAGGTCACCATTGGTGGCGGACGACTGTGGGGCAGACGTTTTGGAGGAGGGTGTGGTCTCTCCAGTCAGACTGGATTCATCCAGGCTCAGGTCAACCGTCTGAGAGAAAAGTTATAACAAAGAGAAGGAGTCAGAAACTGGCCTTTCAAGAGCGATTTCAAATCAGGAAGTCAGGTATTAAAACCGAAGTAACTGCAAGCAGGAGTGTAGAACTGTGTGGGGACAGTAATGACATCACCACTGATATCTAGTCACAACTGATTTGTCCCTACCAATAACTTTACAAAAAAAAAAATGATATAAAACCGCTGTTTGCTGTCAGTGATTGAAAAGCATTCTACTGCGAGTCCCGCCTTCCTAACCCAGTATCGTAAGCTGAATCTCAGTGCAGTAGTTGTGTGAATGTACACGAGGAGGAAGACATCTTTATACTAACAATTCTGTGCTTGAAAATAATGGAACACACAGTGTTTTGTGTTTATTCAGTGAGACTAGTGTTGAAGTACCGCTTTAACACTGTGTTGATATAGTCAACAGCATTTTTTATGTTTAGATGGGATACAAATTTCTAGATAATTGGTTTTAAAAGGTAACAGTTCTTGCTTTAAATTGTACTTCAAATGTTACAGTTTGGTGAACAAAAAAAATAATTTCTGTTTTCTGATCGCGGTTCTTCATCACTGGTTACGTGGATGACAGTACCAGCATGTAGGTGCTCCCCCACACATACTATGTACATGTACTTTGATGTTAATATATGAAAGATGTTAGCGGTTGCACTACGGCTGGAGTAAAGTTACCGCTTTTCTGTCAAAATCAAACCTACACCCTAGACAGCAAGAATGGATATATGAATATTTTATGCTTTTTTTGTGCATGTGTGTAGTTACATGTAGGTGCATATGGAAACCCACATCTTGATTAAGTTGACGAGTGTGTGTGTGTGTGTGTGTGTGTGTGTGTGTGTGTGTGCGTGTGCGCGTGTGCGCTCAAACCTCAAAGAGGCGCAGGTCCGCAGGGACTCTCTCGCCGACAGACAGACAGACAGTATCTCCAGGAACAAGCTCACGTGCCAGCAGGTGCTCCAGACGACCCTCCCGCACACTGAGGATGAGAATCAACACAGTTATGGGTGTAAATCACTTCACAGTCCTTCAGCTCCATTATAGTTATTTAGAAAACGAATCAGGAATATATTACTTTGGTACAACTTACTTCTGAATGCACAAAAAAGTTTAAGATCTTTATCATATTTTAAAACAACACAAAAGTGACTAACAAGTTTCTTTTCACTCCACTGAGAAAACCAGTCCTGATCCGGCGCCGCCGCTACTATCACACACTTAAGGAGGTCTAACGCTAGAGGTCTGCTCTGCTTTAACAGACAACAGACAAGCTGAACCACATCTTACGCCTGTATGAGATGTTTAGAGAACATCAGTATTTAATTTAGTCGAGTCTAGCTGCAGTATTTAAGGTGGAACATCACTATTTAAGTTTGCCTCACTGCAGGACTTAAGGAGAAAAATCAACATTTAAGGTGGCTTTACTGCAATATTTAAGGTGGTACATCAGTTTTTAAGCTGGTCTCAATGAGGTATTTAAGGTGGAATGTCAGTATTTAGTTATTAATTAATGATTAATTAATGTTTATTAACTAGTAAATAATGAATAATTAATTATTAATTAGAAATGACATCCTGTCTTATACTAAAAGCAGGTGTTGATTTTAGTATTGCTTTACAGGTATGAAGAACAGACGTAGACTACTTAAGCACTGATGTTCGCCGCTCTGGATAAGAGCACCTGCTAAATGCCGTAAATGTAAACGTAAATATCTTTGTCTCCGTCTCTCTCATACGTTCTCTAAATGTCTTTAAGGCTTTTCTGAGCTCCAGGTGGTGATGCAATTATGGCTTTGAATGGAAAGTTAGATTAGCTTGTATAGCACTTATATAAGCTTATAAGCTGAAGAGCACGTCGAAATCAGCAAGAAAGATCAGGGTAGAGAAGAGAGAAGGACGACAAAAAGACTGGGACTCACCAGTGGCATTCTGGAGGCACTAGTTTCCCCAGCTCCTCCAGAGACTTCTCAGAACGATATTCCTGACAAAGTACAGCCACGAAGTGAACAAACAAACAAACAAACAAACAAACAAACAAACCCAATACAAAGAGAACAGACACAAACACAGCAAACTCATCTTTACTGTCCCACAGCCTGCAGGTTAAACGATTTCAAACAACAACAAATGCCCAAATCTCTCTGCTTTAGATCATAATGATCAATTCTATCAATAAAAAAGTGCTCTGCCCAGTTGCCCTGAATGGATCCTTTGCCCTTTTTCATGAAACAGCCAATCAGCAAAATGCTGACATGTCATGAAAGCAAAGAGCTCTTACCTGTACAAAGGCCACAGTAACAACAATAATGATGGCCTGTAAGGAGAAGAGAAGACGCCATTAGACTGAGGGAGAGAGACACAGAGAGAGAGAGAGCGAGAGAGAGCGAGAGAGAGCAAGAGAGAGCGAGAGAGAGCGAGAGAGAAAAATGGAAAAAGAGAAATGGAGAAGGAACTCACCACAGTGATACTGACAGCATCATCAAATTGCCTCATCAACACACTGATGACAGCAGACGCCAGCAGCAGCATGATGAGAGGATCTTTAAACTGTAGGGAGAGAGAACGAGGGAGAAAGAGAGAGAG
>JBBPCY010000001.1:27144932-27162245 GCA_037974405.1 Brachyalestes nurse | reverse complement strand
CCTCCCCACACACCCTGGACCCCCACATACACACACTACACCTCTCCACACACCCTGGACCCCCACATACACACACCCTGGACCCCCACATACACACATTACACCTCTCCACACACCCTGGAAACCACCCTGTACACACACCGTCCTACTCCAAACACCTCAGACACCTCCCCTAAACAAACACACCTCACGCCTCCACACACACACAACTCACGTCTTCACACACACAAACCTCACTCCTCCAAACACACACATCTGCACACATTCTCTTCATTCATTTGTTGCAGTTTCATTGAAACAGCAGTGGTGAAAAAGCAGATGAGCTTTGGTTACACACACTACTATAGTTGTGAGCAGATCAGGAGACTTTTTAGAAGGAAAATAAGGAAATTTCTTTTTTATCTAAAATGAACAGAAATCAGACATTTAAGGGTTAATAATTGAGTCCAGGTCTGTTTTCACAGAGACACTACTTCACCATACAGAGGAACAGTCGCCACCTGCTGGCTGACACAGCAGTCCATGAAACACTAGAACTGCCTCTGCGGATTCTTTTAAACAGCCTTTCTTTAAACATCCCCAACAACCAACAGGCCCAACACAAATGGCTAACCTGAAATCCAATTCTTTAAACCGCCCATATCATGAAAAAAAAGTCTTGATCACCCTCATTTCTTTCCATTTTGCTTTGAATCACCTTGTTGGTGCAAAAATAATATTTTCTGCCCGTCGAACTGTGGCAGATCTTTGGCATACGGAGCAGATTAAATATTGAGTAGAAGAAATAGTAATGAATATTTCACTGCGACAGGCTGAAAAGTGCCTAAAGATACAAGGTGCCCAAAAAAGTGCCTAAAGATACAGTGTTCCAACCACTCAGCATTCAGCACCACCAGTATACTGATCACCACCTGATCATCTGGAATCACCTGCACCTGTTTCTTCACTGGTTCAGGTCTTAAGAAGCCTGGTTATCAATCCGCCCCCAAAAAATAAAATCCTGACCAGGTCTTTTAGGCAGCCTGGAGACGTGGTCCTCAAGACTTCATTAAAAATGCAAGAAAGTCTGACTCTTTGAAAGCAAAATATGAAGAAATGAGGGCGGCTCAAGTACTTTTTTGGCATAGTACTTTTTTTTTTTAGCAGTTTATACAGATGAGTGGGCTGTTTGGGTGAGGAACCAAATGAGACAAAGCATCTACTCTTTACACCTACACACACACTCATCTCCCCCATACAAGATGTTGAGGGAACAAACACACACAGAGATGAAAATCTTCCCGTTCCGCTGGACTAATAGAAGCATTAGTGACCATTAGCTCCTATGGACTGTAACGGAAATGTGAGCAAACATGCCAGGCTTTCCAATTTGGTTTTAATTAAGTTCTCCTTATGAGTCCGAGCTCACATAACGTAAAAGGGGTTCGTCTCGGCTAGACTCAAATGAAAACGTTTATTGAACAAGTCCTAAATGATTTTCAAGTAAACAGAATGTTACATCACATCTAAATGTTTTATAAAGTCTTTTAAAAAATATATCAACGATATTTCAAGCTGTAGCTGAACGGAAAGTTGAATTTTGAATCGATGAATCCTGCAAGCACACTCAAATCTACACAAAGGTGATTTCCTCAATAAGAGATAAAATACACTTGGGGTCTGTATATGTGAACCTGTGACCAGAGGCATTACAGATGTATTATTGTACATTTTTCTACAGCCATAACCATTATGATCTGCAACAGGCGTGAACGCTCTCCAGGGGAAATATGGTGTGGGTGTCTAAGATGTGATTAGATCCTCAAAACAAATTACTGTAGCTAATTATTAAAATAAATTCTCCCCGTGGGATAGCGGTGCCTACGAAGGCAAAATGGATTATTAGCTCAGAATAAACAGGGGAACTCGCCACAGCGTGAGACATGAAGCACAGAGAAACGTGGTGGAAGACACGGCTACAGAGAGACATCAACATACGCTGCACACAGCCCAACACAATCACTCTTTCAAGGACGGTGCCATGCACACGATGATGACATGGTAACATGCTGGAACTCCTCTGCTGTCGTCGGTTTACACGGCTCAGTCGCTCTAAGGATCAATTTAAATTTTAATTTCAGTGTCAATTTCTTTGGCTGGTGGAGTGCAACATGGGTGATCTATACTTACGTACGCAGTTACTGAGTATATATGATTATTTTTGCTCATTAGTGAATACACTGAGTTGTTGGTCTGTTAGATACTTCTACTTTGCACCTACTGTCATTTTTATCAAATACACCTGCCTCTGTGTGTGTGTGTATGTGTGTGTGTGTTTGTTCTTTAAAGCCATTTTTTTCTCATTGTGTGACAGTTAATAGAATAAATGCAAAGAAACACGAAAACTGTAAAAAGTATCAAGATTTGTTCTGTTGGTAAAAAAAAAGGAGTTGCTATTTTGTGAGCTGGTGAGGAGGACACAGGTTTGGTTCCAGATTCCTCCTCAGTTCCCCCAGCCGTTGCTCAGATTTGTGAAATTCCATCAGGAGCCCTTGATTTAATTTAATGAAGGACTGACTGAGTCAGACCAGGTTTCTGATGGAAACTTCAAGTAATACTGGACTTACACAAGGTACACATTGATATACTGAACATAAAATTACTATTTACTGTGTAATATTATCTGTATTTATTCTTTTTAAAAATGTATTCAGCATATTTAGTAATATTAATGTAGAAACACTCACTGCTCAGTTTTTAAATATTATTTTTGCAGGTTCCTAAGGTTTGTGTGTGTGTGTGCTCACTTTGTAACTTTGTACTTCACACTGAATGAATCCCATCTGTTGCTGCACAGTTTATTGGCCATCTATTTATCAGTGGACCACCATAAGACCAGCTGTTACCTGGATGTTGGATAATTCTCAGCAATGCAGAGATACTAGTACTATGATGGCATGGATAGAAGTGTATCAGATACTGATTATAAACACTTTAGTGTACAGTTAGTGACTATAGCTTTTTCAATGCAGTTTGTGATGGCCATCCTGTAGCCCTGAAGAGGGCCGGACCTGGAGGGCCACCTCCAGCACAGTTCGATGATTTTCCTGCAACTCGGCTGCTCTCCGGACCCCCTCCCTCTGTGGGTTTTCCCCACCCACTTGAGGGCGGAGACCATCCTGAAAGTTCACCCAGGTTCAAAGCTCTTTATTTTTGTTTGTTTCTATAAACTAATATAAAAGAAATTTGGGTATTTATGTTCTTCATGGCCATTTGTGACTGTCTCCGTTTTTAAAACCCCAGTAGCAGTTATTAGTATTACGTTTTTTTAAACTAACTTTGTAACTTTGGTTCTATGTGACAAAGGAACACCAAACAAAGCTCAGCATGACATCTGACACCTCGAGCATCAACACAAAGTTGTTTTTGCTGTAGGACGACAGTTTACCATTTGTTGCGCCTCCGGCACAGATCCATGCTGCTCAGATTCTAAGGGTTAAGGAGTGTATCTGGCACTCCATGCCATTACTGGCTCAGTGTGCTGAGAATAATGTCTGGTCAGCAGTGGTCCTAACGTGGTCTCTGTCCATGTCTGGATGGGGAAAGCTGAAACATTGTGCAGCAACAGATGGAATTCAGTCAACATGATAGTCCTGCAAAGTGCACCTACATGGTAGGTGTTTCTGATAAAATGGCCAATGAGCGTAGATACAAGACAGATGATATAAAGCAGCAACTCAGTGTAATTAACACATGCATGTAAAATTCAGCTGCTCTTACAAGAACGACCAAAGCATATAAATAATTCAATAAAACATAACATTCTTATGGCCATTTCAGGTCATGCTCTTTGCTTTCTTTTCTTCTGCTGGCTCAGGCAATAATAAATGGCCCAATTCTGTGGCAGCGAGTGAGTAACTGGTTTTAAAGGCCTCTTGTGTGTGTGTGTGTGTGATTGGGATGGAGCACCATGGCCTTTCCGTGTGTCACCCAGTGCTCCCATGCAAGGCAATGAACCCCAAGCTCATGCTATGAAGGGGCCCTGCTGGAAACTCCACAAACGAACCACACCGCACCCGCCCTGTTTGGCGATGATGATGTCAGCACTGGAGGAGGGGATATTTACCTGTTGTACCTGGTAAGTCTTTGGCTGTTGCCATGGATGCAGACAGAGAGGGAAAGACGGTGGGTGAGGAGATCATGACAATCAACAGTGGCCACACATACACCTCACACACACATACAGACACACACACACACACACACACACACACACACACACGTACATACACACAAACTCAAGACTGTTAATGAGGACGGTAGATAGAAGCATGCTTTCAGAGGATCATAGAGCACAAAATTTCGATAACGCAAAATAAACCTACACAATACACAACTGCCTGCTGCTGAGTGCTAGAACACATCAGTATATAAATTATCTGTTGTCTGTTTATGGCCATTTGAGGTGTGTAATTAATACACATTAACACACATTGAAATAATTTTTACAACCACTTAGCACTTTGCTACTCAGATTACAACTACATAAACATGAAATGCAGGCGTACAACACTGTTGTGTAGACAAGCATATCAATCAACAGTCCAACCACACACACACAGACTACTTACTTTCAACCATGCCTTAAACAGGTAGTAACGGAACATAATGCCGTATTATGCAGCACTAATCAATAGATGTCAGCTATTAATTGCTGTTCGTTTTTTCTCCACATCCTATGCATCCTCTGGCAGTTAAAATTACAGATTGCAGGTTATGCTGTGTGTTCCAGATATAATGCAAAAGTTAGAATTATTGCAAATGGCATTAATATATATATATATATATATATATATATATACAGATCTACCAAAGATCTACCAAAGGTGCAAAATAAAAGCCATGAAAAAAGTATACTTTACAGTCATGCATTTGAAATAATACTTTACTGTTAGCAAATTCACTTAAATGAATGTATTTATTAACACACAAAGGCAAACTCAACAAAAATATATTTTATTGAACTAACCCAGTTTCTAAGTCAGCCAGAGTGAACAGAAGTGTTTGTGGGAATAAGTGAGAATAAGTGCCTCCTGAGGCCCTCTTATGATGTTTTTTGTGGGCTTATGTAATTTATTCATACATGACTCTTTTCTAACCTCTCTTCATACCCTATTTAAACAGACTGTTTTCAATACTATGCCTTTAAGACTGATAGGTGAGTGCTGGCTGTACTGTATTGTGCTTCATTCAAAAAGCAGTTGAACCAACTTCTTTGTGGTCAGAGGGGGGCTAAATGGTTGTGGGAACAAATAGATATACACTGATCAGCTGCCTAAAACAGTGTAGCTCCTCCTTGTTCTACCAAAACAGGTCAATGAGAGATGGACTCCACTAGACCTCTGAAGGTCTGTGGTTCTGCATCAGCAGCAGATCCTTTAAGTTCTGTAATCTTGGGCCTTCATGTCAAGTACGTCCCACAGATGCTTGATCAGACTGAGAGCTGGGGAATAAGACAGCCAAGTAAACACCTTTAACTCTTTTTGATGTTCCACAAACAGTGTTTGCAGAGGGAGGCATCATCCTGCTGAAAGAGGACACTGCCATTAGCAAACAGTGTCTCCATGAAGGGCTGAACTTGGTCTGCAGCGTTTAGGTGTCAAAGTAGAGTCCACATGAATCCAAGACCATAAGTTTCCCAGCAGAATATCATCCAGAGCATCACACTGCCTCCACTGCCCCACTTTCTTCCCATAGTGCATCCTACACAAGCTTTTGGGTGTGGGTTAGCATGGGCACTCTGACTGTTCTGCAGCTCTGCAGGAGTGGATTAAGTAGAGCCTTGGATGCTAATGACAATGTTGCTAGTTCACCAGTTCTCCTTCACTGGAGCACTGCATACCAGGAACCTTCTACAAGATGTTCTGTCATCCAGCCATCACAATTTGGTTCTGATCAAAGTGTCTCAGATGTTTACATTTGCTCATTTTTCTTGCTTCCAGCATAAACTTCAAGAACTGATACTTCACTCACTGCCTAATATCCCCCACCTTTAAACAGGTGCCACTGTAATAAGATCATCAGCGTAATTCACTGATTGTTATACACTGATTCAGTATTTTTAATATTGTGGCTGATCGGTGTTTGTAAATGTCTTGGCCTCCATTAAATCAATGATGAAAACAATGAACTGAATGGACTGAGGAATGAACAGCCTAGTCTGGAACTTCAACAATGTTTACATATTGCATTCAACTCTTTTACTGCGAGGGGAATTTACTTTTCCATTTTACGCACCATGATCTCTTACCTTGGACAGACCGGCAACCATAATTTTAGCCATTGTTAGCTTTCAGTGCAGGATTGTGGCATTGAAAACCTTTTAGTCCAATTTGTATAATAAAAAAAAAGTAAAAAAGGCTGAGGTGATGAAAAGTGGCAGCAGACAGAGAAATGTCTGTGTATGAGTATGTGTAGGTGTGTGCAGGTGTGTGCAAGTGTGTGTGTGAGAGAAAGAGAGAGAGAGAAATGAGAGAGGACATCCCTGCAGTGATTCAAACACAATGCGCCTGATCCAGGCCCGTCTGCGCTGCAGGCTGTGTGTCTCTCCTGAGGCTTCAAATCCACACTCGTCGTTTGATTTGAAACCTCTCAGCCTCAGCTGTACGCCAGCATGCACTCCCCAACGCACAAGTTTACTAAAACCGTAATATTCAATCTCTCTCTCTCTCTCTCTCTCTCTCTCTCTCTCTCTCTTTCTCTTCCTCTCCTATTTCTCTTTCTTGCTTGCTCTCTCTCTTTCTTTTTCTTTCTGTCTGTTTTGTCTCACACTCTCTTTTTTCTTCTCTCTCTTTCTCTTTCTGTGTTTTTCTTCTCTATCTCTCTCTCTTTCTCTCTTCCTCTCCGTCTCTTCCTCTCTTTTTTACCTCTCTCTCTTTCTTTTTCTCCCTGCTGCTGCTCTCTTTCCCTCTCTCTCTCTCTCTCTCTCTCCTCCCAGAGAGAGATCTGTGCCCGACTCCTTCATTAGTGATAAGGACGGATGTAAGCAAGCTTCCTGGGCTCGCACTTCAAACGAAAGCCTGTTAAGATCACTCTCGGTGGGGTGTTGTCCTCCGGAGCTCTTCCTCACCATTCCCGCCACATTGATTACTAAAACATAATTAGCTCTCTAAATATCTGGGTCTTGGAAAAAAAAAAAAGCAAAAAAATCTCTTCAAGTAAGGATTTCACTTTTATTTGGTGTGATTTTTTTTCTTTTTTTGGTTAAAATTCATTTTCTTTTTCAAGCCGCGAGCGTGTATATTTTAAAAGCGGATGGTTTTATGGCTGTTTGCATGGGTTTCTGGGCAAACAAGCCAAACTCTTTTTAGACTCTCACCACAGCCTAATTAGAAGAGGTTTGTAGAACAGCCGAGCACACGCTGATTGAGGAAAGCAAGTTATAAATATTTCACGGAGGAAAGCAACTGTTGCTCCGTTTTGTTCCTCAGGGACGGTAAACGCTGATGCTGGCTTAAAAAGTTGGAGGAGACTCTGAGGTGTGGAGAAGCTACTGGGAGATTAGCCTAGAGTGTGTAACACATAGTAATATCTGCTGTGTGTGGCAACACTCACTTTCTCATACAGCACAAATGTATTCTACCTTTTTATCTACCTACAGTATCACATAGAAGTCTCCAGCCACCCCTCATTTCTTCATATGTTGCTTCCAAAGAGTCAGACTTTCTTGTATTTTTAATGTAGTCTTGAGCAACAGTTCTTCAGACTTCCTGAAGGACTTTCAAAGACTCTCCTTTTCAGTCCAGTCCCTGAACCTGACCAGTTTCAGACGAATGTTTTTTGTTTGTTAATCCACACAGTGACCTACGTATGAATAATTTGAGTAATCATTAACACCTGAACCAGTGAAGAAACAGGTGCAGATGATTCCAGATGATCAGGCGGTGATCAGTATACTGGTGGTGCTGAATGCTGAGTGGTCGGAACTCGTTTATCTAGGCACCTTGTATCTTTAGACACTTTGCAGCCTGTTTCAGTAAAACATTTGTTCTCATTTCTTTCAGTTAATCTACTCAATATGCCAAAGATAAGACAGTTATAAAATAGTATTTTTACACCATCAAGTGATTAAAAGCAAAATATAAAGAAATAAGGGATGGCTCAAGACTTTTGCACAGTACTGTATTTTGTGTGAAAAATACCCATCTCTGATATTTGCCTTATATTCTGCACTCCACTCCATTTCTGTGGTTTTGTATCCCAGGAATGCTTCGGCATTAAGAGAATTTGAAAAATGGTCTAAAAAAACTATTCCTGGGATACAAAACCACAGAAATGTAGTGGAGTGGTGCTCGCAGTGTCTGTGTCTTTGAGACTAATATATGTAAATCAGTCTCTGTTCTGATTGGCTGTCCTGCATTGTGTATTATTCCAACAGTGGTCCAGCTTTCGGCATAAATGAGCATTGCTAAATTGCTGTAAGCTGAATAGGCGGACCTATGTAAATGGTTTTTGTGACCTCACAAAAGCAGGGCATTCAAAGTAGAATTTTTTTGCAGCATATTTGGACTGATAATGAAACCGTATGTTTTTGCATTCTCCATTCAACAACAAAATGAGGACAATTTAGCTTTTCATGAAATGGGCCCCTTAAATTTGTAGCTTACTTTGTTCAGGGTTTTTTTTTTCCAAAAAAATGAGCACGAAGAGCCACACAGTTAAACAATATGTTTGATGTTGTATGTGACACAGACTTGCAGTGTACGGTGTAACCTAGAATCTGTCCTAAAGGCCCATTTATCAGGACTGGAGGAACTGAACGTGGAGGGGGAAAAAAGCAAACAGCAATTAACAGGTGATACAGTGTATTGATTGCTGCTACTAATAAGACATTACGAAACATGAAGCAATTTCAAGCACAGACTAAAATATTGATCTGTGGGGAGCAGGTAAAGTGGGTTAAAGTTGTTCTCAGAAAAAAATCTGACATCACTTTTTGTTCAGTTCTTTAAGACTCTTTTTTTTCTCTCATTACACTGGGTAACTGGCACACATAATCCAGGCACTAAACTATAGGGCTAAATACAATATATTGAGTAATATACTGAGAAAGGCTGAAAATTGATCCACTGGCCATGTGCTAAATTCTGATACATGCTTTGAAGACCATGTATTGCCAGCTGGCCAACTTGAAGTAAATACAGTAAATACCGCCCAACCAAGTATCATCCCAGTATACTCCCTCACTTTATACTTTATATACCTCTCATATCACACTCTGGACTTTTAATAGCACCTCAACTTTACCTTCTGTTTATGACCCCAACAGGTGCACCCATGTCCTGTAATTTGATTTGTTCAATTTACATCTACTCAACGTGGTTCAATGCTGCTAACTGCCATTTGAGCAATATCATACTTATGGTGCCACACTAGTCACTCAGGAAAGTTGACATACCACTCACACTATACTGTTACTCCACTATATTGTCTGTTTATTGAATTGTCTCAAATGTACATCTCATTTACACTATACTGTAACACTGTCTATTGTCTATCAGATTGTTTCTGTTGTACCTTGCACTTTGTCCAATGCTGTAACTGCCATCTGTGCAATACCATACTTATGGTGGGTCACTATAGAAGGTTGACATCCCATTCACACCATATTATTACATTGCTGTGTTGTCTATTTACTGCATCACTTCTGTCTCTCATGCAGTTTGTTCAATGCTTTAACTGCCTCCTGTGCAATACCATTCTTATGATGTAATACTAGTAATTCTGGAAGGGTCACATCTCGTTCACACTATACTATTACATTGTTGTGATGTCTATTTAATCGTATTGTTTCTGTCGAAGCTTGCACTTTGTCGATTGTTGCTAGATATTGCACTGTGGAGAAATGTCTCATCACACTATTAAATCGTACACAGCTGCAGATGACAATAAAGTAAGCTTAAACATTGTTCTGGTGTTGGTGCGGTTGATTGGCACAATGTTTCTATCATAATCTGTACACACACTGTACTAGTAATATTAGACTAACTAAAGCACAACATTTAATTTATATTAAAGCAGTTTATTTGTAAATATTATTTTTATTATTAAAAAAATGTATTGTAAGTTCACTAAATAAAAAAAGATTGTAGTTTTACATTGGTGATGTTTACAGAGTCAAAGCGATTAAATGTATAGTACATAGTGAGGAATTAAATGTATTTATTTGTGGCCTGGATTTAAAGCCAGTCGACCCCAGACTGGAGCTGGTCAGTAAGAGTTTAGTCCTGAATGCACTAGAATTCATTTGACTTGTAAGTGTGTGTGTTTTAGCTGAAGCTTATGCCCATTAACTGTTGGGATATTCTAGTGTATGATGTGTGTGTTTGCGGTGGGCGAGTCTATGCCCTGGGATTGGCTCCGGGTACCAGAGACCCTAGTGAGGATTAAGCGGCTATGGAATGGAAGTGAGTGATGTGGGAAATGTGACTGAGAGTACAAACTGGAAAAGTTTTTTTTTTCATTTTGCTGAGGGTCCTTTCTGTGTGGAGTTTATTCTCCTTGTGTCTGTGTGTATTTCCACCTGGTTCTCCAGTTTCCTCCCACAGTCCAAAAAGCTGCAGGACAGGTGGACTGGATATGATAAATTGGTTTGCGTGTGTGTGTGGGTGTGTGTGTGTGTGTAAATGTGTGTGTTTCTCTGCCCTGTGATGGACTGGCAATCCGTCCAGAGTGTTTCTCCATCTTTCGCCCTCTGACTGCTGGGATAGGTCCAACCCCCCCCCGGCCTGGTTAAGGATAAGCAGTTCAGACAGATGGAAGGAAATGTTATATTTCTGGAGTTATTCAGACTGTTATTGTAAGATCACAAATCAGTGTGAAACTGTAATTGAACTAGACTTAATCAGAATAGCGGGATGAGGGCTAAAACAGCAGTGAAGTAAACTGTGAGCAAGTACTTTAGTAATTCAGAACTCAGGTATGTGAACTAATGCTGGCACACCCATCAGGTTAAAAAATTTAAAAAGTTGTAATGTCAGTTGAATCCAATTTATTACTGTATTACATTCATTCCGATCTAATTTTACAGTAATTTAGCACCAAATCAGTTGTATTACTATTACAGATCATACACTCTCAATGCCTGACCACCTCCTCACAGCCTGGCACTGTTTAATGTAAATTAGTTTCATTTTAATTTCATTGTTTTGCTCATTGAATTTGGTTGTCACATGTTAATTTGTCTTATGTAAAAACCTTACATTCTAATTAGTTTACTTATTCTACATATTTTGCTTGTAATGTTTTATTTATTTATTTCTATTATGTGTATTTATTTATTTTTCTACATATTAATCATATTCTACATGATTGTTTTCTTATCAGCTATCTTTGTGGTTTTAAGATGCTTAAATCCCACTTTTAATATTTTCAGTCCCTTTCTGCGCCATAAATGCTCAGCCATACTTGATTGATTAATCAGTTGATTGATTAATTGATTAATTGGGTGTTTTTTAAAGCATAAAGATAGTATGTAGTAAGCTTGTGGGCCAGCTGATCTTGGGGGTACTTATTTTACTGTTTACCTCCGTAAACTGGGAATAAAGTCAGTATCAGTTGCCGGTAACTTACCATAATTTCACAGCGTGCATTTGAAAGGAAAACTTTTGCATTCAGGTTTGATAAATAATAAATAAGTGTATATGTTGCTCTTGACAAATAGTTCAGTGACTTCAAATATGGATTATATTGATCCCTGCTCCACAAGCGCCAGTTGGCCGGGCATGGTCGAAATGTTCACCTACCAGTGGATACATTAATGAAAGTGAGTGAAAATGCTAAATGGAGATGAATAGTGCCTGGGTGACTTCAGGCTGACATTTACTGCCTCCTGGCAGTCATGCCATTAGCAAATTAGCTTCATTCAAGGGCCGGGCCGGGCGGCTCCAATAGAGAGAGAAAGAACTTGATAAATATCACTGGGGGGCAGCGAGACATTCAGATGAATTAGAAGCCACAGTAATGAGTAATGTGAATGAGTGTGCACCCCCCACCCCCTTTTCTCCCCTTGTAGGAGAGACCGGATGCAGCAGGATGTGGCGCTTTGTTGACGTTTGACAGAGGCGAGGGTGAACTGAGTTAACTTTTAAATATCAGAGCATTCATGGACATGCTGTTCTCAGTTAAGGAAAATAACCTTTTATTATGTGTCTTTAGACTTAACAACAAAGGTTGTACCATTCCTTTAAACTACCTTAGCCATGCATTAACCATTAAACTGGTGCATTTTCTCTGAAAATGCACAGGAAGTTCTCAAGACAGTCCTTCAAAACAGCAAAACATTTGACGGCTCATAATGTGGCACAAACAGGAGAAGCGCAATATGAGGAAACATTTTCATCAGCTCAGACTTTGCTGGGTGAATATGCCTCTCAAATGTGATGGCCTTAGGTTTTGCCTCTTCAAAACAAAAAAGAAGAGACATGCAGTGCTAAAACATTTGAAAACACTGCATAGTTTGAGAATACTGAGGCTTTACTGTTATCTGCACTAATCACTACAGCCACTTCAATAAAACGTTACAATATTTACATTTAACTGCGCCTTATACAGTATTAACTGCACTTTGTATTATATTTGCTACATCTTGTTTGTGATATAATACCACAATGTTTACCTTTTATTGCACTATATACATTTACGGCATTTAGCAGATGCTTTTATCCAAAGGGACTTTGCTTCCCTAACTACAGGGGACAGTTTCCCTGGAGCAACTTGGGGTTAAGGGTCTTGCTCAGGAACCCAGTGGTGGTATACTGAAGGTAGGATTCAAACCCATGAACTCTTGGTCCAGAGGCAAGTATCCTACCCTCTAGGCTACCACCACTCCATATATTATTATTATGTCTGTGTGATGTTTCATATTTTTAATGTGTGAGTAAATCTATTCATTCGTCTGTCCATCCAACATCCATCTAGCCATACACCCACCCATCCAGCCATCCATCCATCCATCCATCCATCCATCTATGTATGTATGTATCGATCATCCCACTACTGCTTTGTATTTTCCAGTGAACTGTTCAAAGAACAAGTAAGAAAAATCTTAACAGAGAATAATCACCTTCAGGAAGCAAAAAGTGATCAAAAAGTCCACAGAGCAAAGACAAATCACAAATCATTGTTCCATCTTTGCATGGACGTGCACAGTCTGTGCCGTCTGAAGGGTTGACCCTGGCCTGTTCGGGGGCTGCTGAAAATCCGCGCTTATGAATTTATTCCCACGCCTCATATTCTACACCTACTTTCCAGTTTCGTCTTGACAAATGCGATCCGTGCTTATAGTGAAGCCTTAATTTGTGTCCTCTCTGCACTTTCCACATCTGAGGATCAACTTATCTCTCCGCCGGCTTTAGTTTCAGACCCACCATTAAATACTGCACCCAACAGCACTTTCGCCCATATAACACACAAAAATAAAGGTAAACTGGGCCACGATGAGTTATGGGTGCGGGTGGACATGTGTGTGTGTGTGTATGTGTGTGTGTGGACAAATCTGTGTTTGTATTTGTACTCATATGATTGAAAGACTATGCTAACAGTGCAATACCGAGCTGATTCCAGCTTATGCCTGGCTAACAAGGAGAAAACACATAATTATGTCAAAATTAAATGCTGTAACAATGCTGTGAGCCACTCTTACGTGCCTTAAACCCTATGATAATAACTCACCATATACAAACAGCACATATTCATCGCTGTTGGTGCCGAGATGGTTGGTGGCCTCGCACCGATATGTGCCGTTGTCTGTTTTGTTGAGGGTTGTGATGATTAATTCTTTGCCCTCCACGATCATTCGCTCAATGTCAGGAAGATCCCCGCCGTCTTTCGTCCATAAAACTGGCTCAGGCCTGGATAGAACAAAAAAAATGTAGCTTCAGCACTGCATCACTTTTATTATTATTATTATTATTATTATTATTATTATTATTGTTGTTGTTGTTGTTGTTGTTGTTATTCAGAATTAATAATATTTTTATTCATCACTACATCAATACTAGGCAGTTAGAGGCATCAGTTGTAGGGTTGGGAATGCTGACATGGACTAAATTGTGCTTTCAACCATTTTACTGCTGCAAAAACACAAATCTGATGCCTGTCAAACTGTCTTATCATTTGTGTATTGAGTAGATTCAAAAGAAATAGGAACAAATCTTTTACTGTGCCTAAAGATACAAGCTGCCTAGATAAAGGTGTTCTAATCACTCAGCATTCAGCACCACCAGTATACTGATCACCGCCTGATCATCTGCACCTGTTTCTTCACTGGTTCAGGCCTTAAGTTAATGTGCTCACCAGCAATAAGCTTAGCATCACACAAATATGTAATTTCTGGAAAATCACCACCCA
This sequence comes from Brachyalestes nurse, assembly GCA_037974405.1. Classification (NCBI taxonomy): domain Eukaryota; kingdom Metazoa; phylum Chordata; class Actinopteri; order Characiformes; family Alestidae; genus Brachyalestes; species Brachyalestes nurse. The sequence goes on along the minus strand of JBBPCY010000001.1, from coordinate 27,147,857 downwards.
CTTTATCCCTACTCAGTTTATATTCAAACAATTTATGCTTTGCTTATAGAAAATATGTATAAATATTTGAATTAATTTATTTTATATTGCCAATATGGTGATTTTAGCAGAAGTGGAAAAATTTGTATACAGCAGGAAAAAAAGTTAACGTGATAAATGATGACTGTATTCCAGAGTCTATAATATCCCAAACTATATTCAATTCAGTTTTAACACATTTACAACTAGGAGACTTGTGGCAACTTATGAAACACAAACAACAAGAGTGTATTATATTTATTTGGGTCCCCTGGAGCATTCATCAAAATGGATAGATAGAAAGAAAGACAGTCTTGCTTGGGGGATTATGGGACACAGCAGTAGACTAAAGCAGGCAATGAGAGCAAAACAAATGCTGCTGAGACTTTCCAAGCTTTGTTCAAATGACAAGTGAACTGTTCGCAAAACATTTTGATCAAAGAACTGTGTGAGGAAATCTGCCGACCTGTACAATTGAGGCTCACGTCCCACATACCTTACCAAGATTCTAAATGCGTTTTGAACATGTTCCTGAACGCATTCAGTATTTTGCCCAATTCTGTTTATATACTTTATATATTTTGTCTTGAATCACTTTTTTGGTGAAAAATATTATTTTATTCTCACCAAACTATCTTATCTTTGGCAAACTGAGTAGATTAAATTAAGGAAATGGGAACAAATGTTTTACTTTGACAAAGTGCCTAAAGAAACAAGGTGCCTAGATAAAGGTGTTCCAACAACTCAGCATGCAGCACCACCAGTTTACTGATCATCACATTCTTGCATTAACAAGTTGACTGAATAGAAAGGAGGGGTGGTTTATGACTTGCACAATACTGTAGCTATTAGTGTTGTGTGTGTCGGCTTTTTTTTAACACCCGCCCCAAACCGACCCGTCAGGAGATCCATACCGCCCCGCCCAACCCGCAAAAGTATGCGTGGATAATGACCCACAACCCGACCCGACCAGAGGGAAAAAAAAGACCAGTGATCGTTTTGATCAATAATGAAATGCGTTCTAAAACCGCCCGCACCTGTGGGTCGGCCGGCGCATCACTAGTAGCTATGTTCACGTTAAAATGACTTTTTTTTTTTATCTCTGATTATAAACAATGTCTTTAGTCTCCCTTGTCCCCCCAGAGACATATAACCTTCAAATAAGGACATAATTTTGCACATTGGTGTGTTCGGGTGCTGGGTGTTAAACTGTAGGTGTTGTTGAACATTACAAACTGTGGATAACAGAAGATCTCTCATTCCTATTTCTCCAGTCAGTGTCAAACTTCATAATGTGTGTATTTTCATAATGTATCCTTGTGCTAATGGCTTGGGTAAGTTTCATAATAATAGTCTTAACAAAAGTTATAGTCTCTCACTTTATTATCACTCTGTGGGGGAGCTCTTATTGAACTCAGGGCTCGCGGATGGAAAAGGTCACAGAATTCAACTCCCTTAATAAACTATGTCTCTCTGTAATTACATGGCACACTAAAACTTTCCGAAATATCAAGATCTGATTTATTGTCGCGACTTCTTTTTAAATACTTCAGACTAAAGGTCTTCATTGTTATCTGGGTCTTTTGGCTCTTGGTCTTCTACTTGTACTCGTTAAACTGCTAATCTAGGGTCTTAAATGGCGAAGAGGAGAAAATGCAGACTTACAATGGGTTGCCTTTGGAAACGCACTCCAGCCTGAAGTACTGTCCTTCCTGCGGCACAGTTAAAGAGTGCACAATCTCTACTTTAGGTGGATCTGCAGTGGAAAAAAGAGAGAGAGAGAGAGCGAGAGAGAGGTCATTGGGTGAACAAGAACATAAATCTGGACAATTAGGAAAGCATAGGCCTTGTACACCAAGAAAGCAAAATAGTTCAGCACAACTCAGCACAATTGGCATTTTAACAGGGAAAAAACAGTAAAGGGCAATTTTCCTCAGAACTTGAGAGAATGAGGAAGTAAGGACAGTTCAAGTGTTACGCATAAAAAAACATCATTTGCCCCGCTAATTTCCATCTGCTGCCACATTTTACCTAATTACGTCCTTAAGTAAACATGAATAAATCTTCTTTTGCAGCATAATGAATTGCAGCGGTTTCTTTGGCTGCGGGTGTGAAGACATTAGTCATGTGGAAGCTCAGCTGTGCACTCACAGTGGACCTCCAGCACCTCCGTGACTTGGTGAGGAGTTGAGTTCAGGGCTATGTGCTCCACACTGCAGGTGTATGCCGCGCCGTCATCATTCCTGTCCACTCGGAGGTGCACGGTGCTCCTCACTGTGAACGACCGGCCTGTAGCATTCACCTCCTTCACACCTGGCGTGACACACACACCAAAGAGCATGTAGTAGAACTCGTAGAGCCCTCAGGTCATCAGCAGCCTTTCTTTATATCCTTAGCTTGGAATCAGCATCATTTTTGTTTTCTACTTCAGTGATTCCTCCATCCTGCCCCTGAACTGCTCCCTCTCTGACCCTTTTTATCTTTTTCTCAGCTCAGGAAGGACTTTTTTACCTGACCTGTCTATACTCTGGATTAAAAGTTATTTATCTATAGTATTTATACCTAAGTATTTGTGCATATAGCATTGTGTATTTCAAAGTGGTTATTCTGCAGAGTTTCCATTTGGCTTTTATTTAGACTTTATTTAGAATTATTTATTTTACATAATTGAGGAACAGTTTTCCAGGCTTCCTGAAGGACTTTCAAAGACTCTCATTTTCAGTCCAGTCCCTGAATCAGATCAGTTATGTTTTTGTTAGTCAAGCCACACAGTGACCTACACATGAATCATTCGGGCATTACAAAGCATCTAACTTAAGGCCTACACCCTGTGAAGAAACAGGTGCAGATGATTCCAGATGATCAGGTGGTGATCAGTATACTGGTGGTGCTGAATGCTGAGTGGTT
>JBBPCY010000001.1:27127880-27143349 GCA_037974405.1 Brachyalestes nurse | reverse complement strand
TAGGAATGAAGGTTACAGTGTGTGTGTGCGTGTGCGTGTGTGTGTGCGTGTGCGTGTGCGTGTGCGTGTGCGCGTGCGCGTGCGTGTGTGTGTGTGTGATACAGGTGTGATCGCAGTAGCAGTCACAGAAAGTCTGTCGTTTGAGGAGAGGATCGACAGCTCCACTAAACTTCTACTGAATCCTGCTCTCATTCTCTTCTGGGGCTTCTCTGATCCCATCAACCCACAGGTAGCACCCGCACACACACCTCTCTCCTCACTCACTACATCCGTCCTGTACTGGCAGACTCTCCGGCCCTCCTTCTCCATCTCACTTTCATGTCAGCTCAGCTTTATTATGTAGAGAAGAATCCAAAAGACTCCCTTTCTGTGTGAGTGTGTATGTTCTCCCAGTGTCTGTGTGGGTTTCCACCGGGTTCTCCGGTTTCCTCCCGCAGTCCTAAGACCTGTCAGTCGGGTGCACTGCTGATGCTAAAATGGCGAGTGTGTGTTTGTGTGTGGGGGGGGGGTGTATTCGCGACCCTAGTGAGGATTCAGGAGTTACAGAAAGTGAGTGAGTGAATGAATAATGAATTAATTTATATATTTTTATATTGCAATGCACAGCAACAATATCAGTAATAATAATTATTATTAGTAGTAATTATTTATTGCTATATAATTAGGGGTGAAACGATTATTCGAGTAACTCGAATAATTAGATTATAAATAATGATCGAGGTAAAATCTTTGCCTCGAGGCTTCGTTTAATTTACGTCACCAAAGTCCATCTATGTAAAATGTCTCTGCTATCGTATCACTCCCGCTTTGTAGAAACTTCACAGCTCCGGGATCATTGTTTCACAGACTGTAGTAACTGACATTAATTTCAAATATTTAACACGGCGCGTTTATTTTGCTCTCTATGGAAATGGCGGGAAATGAAGATCCTGGTGTGAGTAAAAGGCAGAAAATGTCTGTGTGGGACCATTTTACACTGAGTAAGGCAGTTAGCCGGCGCTAGTGTGTTTGTAGCGCGTTAGTCGCTAATTATAACTTACCGGTGAGTAACTTAATGTTTTGGACGATTATTAAACTATTTCCATCGGTCTACAACGTCATCAGCCCACAGATGAGAGACGTTTCATTTCCACAGGTTTCAGCACCGAATTTGTGTAGAAAAATGTTACCATGGTTACATTCATGGAGCGCTCTAAATTTGTTCAGATCTAGCCATTCAGATCTGCTTTTTTCAGACATTCATTTGTACAGATATGAGATTAGACCCGAAACTGTATTAATATTTATTCATGTTAATACAGTGTATGAGCGGGTCAGTTCACTGTCACGCAGCCACAGCTGAGCCTCTCTAATGTTTGGAGCTTAGAAAAGGGGGTTAAAATGCAGCAAACATTTATTAAAAGTGTTTAGCATGGTCCCAATAATGTTTGCAATGGTTTACAAACTACTAATAAAAGTAAAAAAGCAAACAGAACGACTAAAACACAACAAATACGGGTGATGTTAGCTTCTTGCTCAAATTATCCGTTCCACCTTAAATGATGTAATGGGAACCATAGCACAATTTAAGGTGGAACGGTAATTCAAGCGAGAAGCTAAGAGACTAACTGTAGTCGCTGTCTTAGGCTCGCCACAGAACACAACCGCTAAATACACAGTTCTGGGTGACAGAGTTGTTAGAGATGAATTATGACAGTTTATTAGTAATATCAGAGTTAATGATAGTTTAATATAGCGGTTGAAAGCTCAGCTCAGTCGTTAGGACTCCCAGGGACCATTAGCGGCTAGGCTAACAGCCCGTCCGATCTTCTCCCTCTAACCCAGCCAGTTTTTCATTGTTCAGTCGAAACATGCAGCACCAGTTCTAGATTGGGCACCGGCACTTTACTGGCACCTTGGCAGTGGAAACGAGCTACTTCAAACTTCACTGGCTGAGTGCTTGCCCTGGGGAGCAACACGGTTGGGAAAGAACGTGCTTATTTTAAGAGGCCTTTCATGTTGCATAACACATATATTGATATTGATATTTTGATATAGTTGTTTAAAAACACAAAAGTATGATTTTCCCGATTACTCGATTAATCGACAGAATACGCGATTCCAAAAATATTCGATAGTTGCAGCCCTAATAGAAACTAACAACCGGAAAGCTCAAAAAGTACAAGCACTACTTTCTGTTCAGGCTGAAGATACGTTTTAGCAGGAGTTTTCTAGGATGTCAACAAATCTATCTTTGTTGTGAAAAATGTGAAGGTGTACCAAGACACTAACATGATTAATTGGCTAAAGAAAAAAAGTAAAACCTCTAACAAGACTATAAATAATAAAAAACACAAAAGCAGTTCTGACAGACAAAAAACTTTATGCTGGTGCGACTCCATCAGCACGGCTTTGTGACGGCATCCGGCCATAAACTGTGGGGAGAGAACTGCGTGTCAGAAACACCATTACCATTAGGTACAGCACAGTTCCTGTATACCTTTGGAAACATGCATTTACAAATCAAATTCTAGAGTGAAAACTCTACACTGGAACCACTCAGAGGCAGCGATTATGAAAAAATGAAGAAAATAAAAAGATAATCTCCTCTTCGCAGATGATTCGCAGAGGGCTGATTTTTTTCCTTCTGACTGAACTTTAAAGTTTGCTCATCAAGTTTGTTTGCCATATCGAACCTCAAGATGAGACATATTTAGGTCACGCACTGAATACAGTGGCGTCACACAGAGTGCATTCTTGCAGAAGGCATAAGACTCTAGTGGTTATCTTCAGATATTTTCAGAACACTCCTAAAATGAGGTTCACGGAGCTCTAGATTGTTCAACTATTTGAACATGAATCAGTCTTTTCATCTTGTTCTTCTGGGCTCAAGAAACACTCCAAGGCTGTAGTAGCTGAGAGTTGTAGCAGCAGAACAGTGGTGCAAACGAGAAAGCCATAAAAGCAGCTTTCAGGCACCTTGGTCCTGATGTATCTAAGGTACTTCATCTTTGGAGTTTGATCCCAGCAAAGTGGGTGACTTCTAGCTGATGCAACAAACTGGGTGAGTTCTAGCTGACGTAGTGTCCTCTTTCAAACATGTGTCTCTTTCAATGCGTGTTACAGTCTTCACTTTCCCAATCAGATATCAATGTGTGATTGAATGTGTGATGGAAGAAGACAAAACTTACAGGTGCAGCTGAACAGGACTAAACTTGGCACAAAAATCAGGCACAAACCCAAAAAATGAATGTGATTTATGTCATTGTATAAATGTACTTCTGGCGATCCCAAATAAAGGTAACAGCAGCCTATATACACACACACACACACACACACACACACACATATATATATATATATATATATAGTTTTGTATGATATCCAGTTTATAATATATTGTTATATATGTTATGATGCTTCTACTTTCTTCTCTTGTTCTGTTCACTTTGCTGTTGTAACAATTTCCCTCCTGTGGAACTAATAAAGTCTTATCATATTTTTTAAAGTTTAAAAACATGGTAGTAAAGGTGGAAGGGATGGTTATATCTGCGAATGTGTGAATTTGCCTGTTGCATCTTGTTTCTCTACAGCGAAAACACCAGTTTGTCCAAGTCATGAAATTTCAGTGAGTTAAATTCATGGCACAATTAGAATGCTGTCTGTAGAAGGCAATGGACCTATTCCTTCAATGAATTCAGTAAAATTTTGAAGGACACTGCATAATATAATGCATTTTCAATGGCAAAGACAGTGAAACCTTCCATTTTATGATTTGATGACCTTGGTTTCTGATCGTTAAATTATGTTATATGTATGTGTATAAGCACCCACAGGAAGTTCTTCCTCAAAAGAAAGCTCTTTGAACTATCATACTGCAAATCCCTTGAAAAAACAAGAACATATAAATTGCAATTTATTTATTTTATCAGAAAACATTTTTTAAACTCTTACCAGAGCTACAGTAAAATACAATAAAATATATTAAACGTAGAATTTATTTGTGAGAACAATGTCCATCAATATAGTTTAAAAAATAATAATCATAATTTTCAGACACTGCATTCTATTCAGAGTAATCAATATACCATTATTTCTGAAAATACAGTTTTTTTGTTCTTTATACCATGATGTTCCTTATACTTTATAAAGTAGGTTTGTTATTTTTTACAGCAACCAGTTGGAGATGTATTTTTTTGTTTTTTTTTGTTTAAAAGTGTAGAACCACATGCCATACTTACCAAACAAGTACAAGCCAAACAATATTTATTTATTTTTTTTATCTTTTTTGAGAGTACACCATTGTTTGAGTTTAAGTCTTTGTTAAAAGTCTTTGTTCTCATCCAGTTTTTTTTTATCTGTTATTGCCCAGAAGCTTAAAGGGCCTAAATCCGGACTGATAATATCTCAGGCCTGAAATTTCTAATCACGGCAATGATTATGAGCTTGTGAGTACCTAATACTGCTTATGTTCCCGTCCTGTTGCAAATTCACAACCAACTTAAATGTCAAATTGAACACTTTTTTCTTTTAAATCCATCACCTCATTAATCAGCTCCAGAGATACAGAACCTCATTGAACTTAATGGAATTAGGATCTTCGTTGCTTTACTGTAGAGTTAATGCTGTTTACCAGAAGACTTTTTCAAATGTCACACAGCACTTAACGTTTTATTTGCCTGTTGTTAAGGCTGTAAGGAGCCCATTAGGAGTCCTTTTAGCTCTGTGTAAGGTAGACAGCTTTAAAATGTACATTTTCAGTTAATGTGAAAGGAAGCTGGAGGCTGTATGGAGGTTTAAGTTCCTCAATACCAGATGCGTGTGGAAGAGATGCGTCTTTCACTCATTTGCTGCTGACTATTAACTGCCATAGGAATAAAAGACTCCTGCGTTCTAGCTTGTGTTTATGAAACTGATCTCGGCTGGTTTCTTCCCAACGCAGTAAGCAGTCTCATGTGTCTCAGTTAAATGTCGTTTTGGATATAAGAGGCTGGTGGGTAATATAAGATACAGAAAAAAACCTAAATTGGGTAAAAAGTCATTAAGATTAAATATAGAGTAAATCTGAAGGACTAGTCAGAGCAAACCTACTGAATTCTCTGCAGAACCACAGGCCCTGCATTTTTCTGTTAGGTATTTGTTGGTCTAAAATAAACTTCTAAAACCTGCACCTGAGCTTTTGCAGTTTTGTTGAGTGTGAGTAACGGCAAAGCAGTCTAAGACCTAAAGTACATGGATACTTCCATCATAAACATCCTTCAGTTATTATCATTTGAAAATACTCAGAGAAATGCATTTTATGTGTAACTCCAACACTTAGCAGAGTGCAAATTCTATCAGTATATAATTAGCTCACTTTTTTTGTGTACCTCACAGCCTTACTTTTCCCTCCTTCTTATCCTAAAACCAATCAGCTGTGTCCTCCCTAAAGCTGGAGGCAGAAACCTCATGAGGAACCACAACTCAAAAGCAGGACCTATCCTCCTCTAGTCGACCTGGAGAGTGAGGGAGAATAAAAGATAAAGGTAATGACCACTGCAAGAGGAGAAACCCCTTGTATTTGCTCAATGGAAGCCCAGGCCTTTCGCACTTGTGTTTTGCTTCTATTTTGAGCAAAACTGCAATGGAAACCTGACAACTGCCATTACGTTCCCTTTCAAAAAGACACACATTCCCTCAAGCAACTACCCACACACACCTCAGCTGCCATTCAAAAATGTCTGAAGGAGAGATTTGAGAAAGAATAAAGAAGGCAGAAAGTTAAAGGAAAATTATATCTGAATATTCATGTAGGGTTCAACTAGTAAGACAGGCTACTGTAATCATCATTACAGAGAAACATATGAAATATTGGTATTGAGGCAACCGCAGAACCTTCAGATTACAGGCAATATAAAATAACTGGAGAAAAAAAAACCCAAACTTTAATCAGTTCTATCCTAAAAACTGTGTGTGCTTATTCTAGGGATGATTTGTAGTTTTAATTTCATTTCATTTAAACATTTTCAGACTTTTGTCTCCACGCAAGGCAATGTTGCATTTTCATCACAGTGAACTGAGTGCCTGCCTGTTGGCTAATTTGTGCTCATGTCCCTGAAACAGAAGCGGCTTGAGTTTTGCCAAATTGTGTTTTTCCAAACTTTTTTTTAATTGACATAACAATGTGAAGCATTTTGAATGTATTATTTTATTTTGTCAACTATTCTTTTTGCTCAGTGCGAGGTCAAGTGTTGACTCTCACGGCCTGCGACATAATCAGTTACTGCACCACATCTTACACAGACGCCCCCACGAATACACTTCATTTAAATGATGATTTAATGGAAGTTAATGAATTTGTATCTGATATCTTAAAAGCCCCATTTAGTAAGAATCATTCACCTATATGGGACAAATAATGATATAATTTGGTATATAATACATAATTTGCTATATTTTATTTGCTATTAATAATTCCAAAAAATCAGAAATATAAATGAGTAAATACGTAATGCACTTTCACCATATTACATTTTTTTTTAGATTTTCCTTATCAAATTTGATCATAATTTTACACTGTACGAATAATGACTTCTTAAATGGACCTACATTTCACACATGGTCCACAGAGATAAACAGGGAAGTCTCTTCTAATTCCCATGAGGTTATATAGTGTGGTATGAGCCACTTGGGGAAAGGAGGATGAGGTGGGCATCATCTCAGAGACTCTTTCCAGTGCAAGGAAATGCACTTGACTAAGACAAATGCTGACTCTACGGGAAGGTGATACAGGGGAAACAGCCAATCCAGGTATATGATTGTTAAAGCAGGAGGCAATTGCACTCTTATCAGTGCCCTAAACAGACTATTGTGTGTTTATTGTTATGGCACATGGTAATGGAATTTTTGCTCGTAAAGTCTAATGCACCCTCCGCCATTCTGATTCTCCTTGGCTAATGAACAATTTAACGAGTCCATTAATGCAGTAATTTAGAAGATAACAACATTTTGATTGCCCTGGGCCAATTAAGCACCCACTCTGCATTTGACCTTTTGCGGTTTGAGCTGAATGCCCCTAATGAATGTCAGGAATCAGTGGCATCAACATTTGAGATACATTTTTAGAAAAAAAAAAGGAATGAGGCTTGATCTGCCCTCGTTCGCGGCGGCCTTGGCCATCCTCAATTAAAGCGACGTGAGAGAGAGCCTTACGGACTGTTCCTAAGGAGGGAGCCGAGCATTCATCTGCATTTGCAACTTCGCCCTCCCATTATCTGGCTCATATTTCATCTTAAAATTGCTCATCAATTATTCAGCACCTATTACACATAGCAATAAATAGTGCTTACATCTCTCATTAGGAAGTGCGAAATGGATTCGGAGAATGTTTTGCAGGTGTTGTTTTGCCATAAACAGGACGGGAACAGACGAATTGGTAAATCGGGTTGTGTTGTGCAACGTTCTAATTAGTTCTTTTCTGCTGCGATGAATCATAAGCTGGCTGCACATTAATAGTGGAACTCTAAGGGAGACATATGGTGCACATTGATTTTTTACATGGTGGTAACTCATCATCGCGGTGCTTCTTTCACCGTTCGCCCCTAATGGCTTTAGGGGAAGATGGATGTGAACGCTTTTTGCGGTACATTCACCACAGTGGCCGGCTGCACCGTGTCATGGCCAGCGTGCCGACACCGCAGTATGGATAAGGCAGTAATATATAATGCATGAGAATGGAGTGGGCCTGAAAGTCTACTTTATCTGTGTCTCCATCCGGGGAGCAGTGCGGACAAAGTGGCTTGTAGCTAGGCAGATCGGTCTTAGCACAGGCTTTAACAAGGAAGAACACCTCCACAGGAAGGTACACACACACACACACACACACACACCCCTCCTGACTCTCCGTGCTGAAACTGGCACTTTGCTGAGTGGGCTGTTGTCAGATTTAGACCGTGCGTAGGTGTTGCCTCACCCACACAAGTGAAAGTGAGGCCGGAAGGACGGAAAGAGAGTGATCTAGTTGTTTCTCTCTCTCTCTCCATCTCATCTCTCACTCTTCCTCTCCATGCATGTACAGTAAGAGACTGGTAGATTGTGTATGTAGTAATTTGCTATTTCACTCCACAGGATGTCAATTCTAAGCCTATAGGCTGTCCACTAGCTTTACAAGCCTTCTGAGGTTAGCCTGAAATCTCATTGCCATGCAAGATATTTTACATTTAGACACATTTTAACTGGAAAGAAACTGTAACAGATTGTAAACTAGTAAATCTGATTACATATCATTTCTTCAAAGATACAATCACTACATGCAAAAAGAAAGCATGGAGGTTTAGAGAATGAGTATCCTGCACTTTGTTTTTTTCTGTTAAACGTGTAGAGATTACATAGAAACACTTGGGTGTATGGGTTTTTTTTACATGGAAATAATTTAGAATCCTGAGTTCCCCACTCCAAACACTTCAGCACACACTTCAGCAGATGTTCAAATGCAATTAACAAGTCAGAAAATTGGGATTCCGCAGCTTCCCACACCACTGGAACATCTTGTTTCACTGGCAGATAGTTGAGCATGTTTTAAGATATAATGGTAAAGGAATGGGATCATTTCGCCAGATGAAATGACTTAAAACTAGTAAAGAGTAGAAATAAGTGAAATATCTGTGTAGTATTCAAAGTGCTTCTCTCCCTGTTGGCCACTTTGTGGTCGTGTTCCTAAAACAGAAGCAGCTTGAATTGTGCCTCAAAGCAGCCTAATATTGCTTTTTTATTTTTAAATTGACAGAATTCTTTATTTTATTTTTCAACTATTCTTTTGACTTACTGTGCTGACTCTCAGCGTGTAATAAAATCAGTTACTGCACCACATTCAAGCCCCTGACATTGACTGAAAATGTATTTATATCTGATGTCTGGTTACCTTGATGGCCACATTCTGCACTTTGGACATGTAGAAAGTGAAGCCATAACATTCCCCTATATGGGACTAATAATGAAACAATGTTATTTGCTATCAGTATATTCCCAGAATTAAGAGAATATGTATTTTTTTATTTGACAAGATGATTACTTTAGATTTTCATATTTGATTTGCACAATTTAGCACTGTACAAATAATGGGTCATTACACTTGACATGTGGTCCATAGAGATAAACATGGATATCTAATTATCTAATAATCATCTAATAATACTCTAGTTAAGTTCAATGTGAGTTCGTAGCATATTCCCATTCCCATATGAACCTCAGAATGAGGGTCTCTAAGCTATGAGCTAGCTGATGATAGATGTTGATAGGTGGAAGCAGTGGATCTGAGTGATGAAATGTGATGCTAATGGTCAATAGTATTTTCCCACAAGCCAGTGATATAATCAAAGAACAGGAGCTATTTTAGGGAAAGGCAAAAGTCATCCACACAGCTCTGAAGTATGTGAGCATCAGGAAACCTGCGGGACCGGACGGAATCTTGGGAAATGTCCTGAGGAGGTGCACTGACCAGCTGACTGATGTCTTCGCCTTTATATTCAACAAGTCTTTGGCTCAGTATGTGGTGCCTACATGCTTCAAAAGATCCACCATTGTCCCAGTACTGAAACACAACGAGCCCTCCAGCCTGAATGAATATTGCCCTGTGGCTTTAACATCCTTAGTCATGAAAGAGAGACTTCAAAGACCATCTCTAGCTCCATCGACGCGCTACAGTCCACCTACCACTGAAACAGGTCAAAAGAGGATCCCGTCTCTCACGTCCTCATGCATGTGAACCATAAAAACTGGTAACCATATGAGACCGCTGTTTCTATAACATACTTTCACCCAGGCTGTTCACTAAACTGAGAGACCTGGAAGTAAACACAGCTCGATGAGGGCACTTGTGAGGTTTTATTGTAAGGTTTCCTGATGACAAGGAAGAGCTCGACCTGACCCCCAACAATAATAATTGACCTACCTGAAGGAGGTGGAGAACCTGACAATATGATGTCAAGCTAACTGCCTCTAACTGAACTTCAGCAAGACGAGGGAGCTGGTCTTGGACTAAAGCAGGAAACAGGTGCTCCTACTCTCCCACTTATATGAACAGCGAGTGTTGGTGAGCACCTTTAAATAACTTGGTGTTCAGATATAAAAAACACACAAATGCAGTACACTCCCAAAATTTGTGGGGGTTACGTTCCAAGAACACCCGCGAATTATGAAAAAAAAAAAAACGCAAATTTGTGATGTGGTAAAAAAAAACCCTTAAAACCCTAAATATGTCCCTACATATGCTCCCAAGACATTTCATTTAAAACTCAGCTTAATACATTACCCTAGAAAATGTAAAGATAAACCTGTAAACGGTGTACACTGAACAACTGCTGTCTCCCGCAGTGCTATAATGTAAAATACTGATGTTACCTCTGTATAGACTGTACTGTAATTCATGCAACCATGTTTATTCTGTATGCGCTTCTTCTGTATTTCTTCTGTCATATTCTTTGGTATAAGCGGGGTAATGATTACATTTAATTTACAGTAATAAAAATACAGGGCTTTAAGAAGAACAAAACAAAAAACTGCTAATTCCATAATACTCCTCATCCCATAATACTCCACATACCATAATACTGCTCATACCATAATAATCCTCATACCATAATGCCTTCTGGACCTTTTCTTTACTAAAGCAAATTTGCACAATGTCAGTTTGCACAATGTCTATTTATTCTCCGCTGTAAATATTCAGACACATTTAGTTTACAGTTTGTATATTTTGTTCTGTGTATTTATTTTGTTACAAATATGTATATTTATCATTTTATTTGTCTATTTTTTATTCTATTGTTATATTTTCAAGTTATTGTGTTTTTTTGGGAGTGATTTCAGGTTATATTTCATTACACATTGTCTGTGTAGAGCCGTGTATAGAATGAATAAACATCTTGTATCTTGAATCATGAAACTTCAGTCAAACATTATAGAAAAACAAGACTTTTACCATATAAAAGGTAGAGTGTGTTTAATAAGACCAGGAACATGACCTAACAAGGTAAAAGGATTGGCTTTGATTTCAGGTTGACTTGAAATCAAATCAGCTCGGCTTTTGTCTCCGATTCCACTACAATGTACCTGAAGTGACCGTTAGAGCGTGTGTGCCTGAAGTGCCTGAGCGAGGTTAAAATCTAAAGAATGTTAAAACTCTTAGCTTGATGTTGATTCTTTTATACTTAAAAATTGAAAGAACTGGGAAGGAGCATGCACGAACCAAAAAAAATCTCTCTCAAATATAACACACTTCCTTATAAATGTTGGTTTAAAAAGAAATGTTCTTTATATGTTGCTTTTTGGACAATGCTGTGGAGTGGGACTACATATCCTGGCTTCTGTCACTGCATGCCATTTTAAAATTGATGTGCTGTTTGCTGTGAAGCCTAAAAGTGCAGTAACAATAATTCCTTTTATGCTGTTTGAAATTCAGCTTGAACAGACGGACGCTGCCCCCCACATCCACCCCACCCCTCACCCCCCTCACCTCCCTCAGTGCAATCTTTACTTTCTCATACTTTTTCCATTTCCTCTTTTGAATAGTCCAAAATAAAAACATAATTGGACACACCTGGCCAAATAAGTAAAGAAAAAACAAAAAAGCAACAGCAGCAGTATATCCCCCTCACACATCAGTTTTAAACCCACATTCAATTACCCAGTCTGTACATCAAGCGAGGATCATAATGGCATGTCTATTCCACATAATGGGAAGCGATCACTGAGTCATTTTATATTCTTCTGTCCCTTTAAAACTGTCATGATGATGACAGTATTGGAACAATGGCATCTTGATAGTCTTCTATATTTACTGTAAGACAAAAGTTTCCCACTTTTCAAAGAGGCGTACTTTCTGCTGCCTCCTTGGTTCATTTTTTTTAATAGCTAAATTAATAATGTATTTATTAATTATATGAGCCGTGTTTATTTTGATTCATTCCATAAACACGGTGTGACACATTTCCCTCGCTTTACTCAGGCAGACACTCTGCTGTGCAAATCCTTCATGCAGTCAGTCTGACGAAATAACAGCTACTGCTGCCAGTTCTCTTGCTTGAGGGGGCATTCACTTGCGCTCCGAGTGAGGCCTGCTAGAACAGCATAGTTCCACAAAACTAAATGTTCCAAAGAGGCTGGAAAGGTGTAAACTAACAGCATTGTTTTTTCAAGGACTCGGTTCAACTGTCGGATGGATGGATGAATGGATGTATAGATGGATGAATGGACAGATGTATGGATAGATGGTTGAATAGATGGATGGATGGATGGATGGATGGATGTGTAGATGGAATGTTTTAGAATGTATGGAAGTTTTCAGAACAGAGAGGGGATCAAATACTGCTGAACAAAACAATGAGTATTTTTTTAAGGAATGCTTTAATGAAAAATCAAGTGTACACAATTTGTGGTCAATGCAAATGGTGCCCAGATTTTGTCTCTTCACAAGGCTACTATAGCAAAGAAATACTAGAAGTCAATTATCATCCAAATTGTTTCTGCAAAAATACATCACCAAAACCTCTCTCAGCCCTCTCAAACTGCATCCAGTTCCTCATTAGGATGGCACAGACTTGTGTGGACTGTGAGTTGGCAAAATGAAACTTCTCCGGCTGCCTTTTGACACAACATCAGAACTGGCATTCACAAAGCAGTTGTATGGAAGACTGATCTTGGATCAGATTCCTCTGTATTTGCGATGGTCACTGTCACAAAAACTCATTCTAGATCAGCACAGGTGGTTTGTGAAAACAGACCCTGTTGTCTAAAGTGGCTGCCCTCAGAGCTCGACTACATTGTCAATGTTGGGTCATTTTTGTAGCTCATAGTGTGTCATACTGTGTCCTAAACCACATCTATAGCTCTGTACCAGTTTAATGACGAGCTGTACAGTTTCAGCAGGCTGAGAGAAAGTCTGATAATGTATTTACTCAAAAGATTTTGATGACTATTGACTAGAATGTGTTGCCACATTTGTCTTGTTGCTTCAATGCTAAACTAAAATGGTCGGCAATGTGACTAGATTATTCCTTTTGCGACTAGTTATTTAAATTTCAGTCGCCAGTGGCGATCATCTCTCACAACCAAGAGAAATTAAAATATCTAAAAGTACAAGAAAAGGGACATCTCATAACAATGTGCAGACACACTTATCCAGAGTCTATCACGTCATCAGTTATGGGTATTTCGGCTCTTTTTTTAGCTCTTTTGAGTTGGGTCATTTGGATCAGATCATTAAGATCATCCAGTTCTTTTGGCTCCCAAATGCATAGACATTCAGGGTAGACGCTGCATTCCCAGTGTTCCCAGTTCACACGACACATCAGCGCGTGGCCATACTGCGAGTGGTGAAAGCACCATGCAAAGTAATACAGGTAGATGCGGTTTTCTAAAGAAAACCCAATAAGACTCAAAACATTTTATTGTATATGCATGGGCTTAAGAAATAATTTCACCCATTTCTCTCTCTCACACACAATAGCTTAAAATGATTGTGGTCAATTCCAAACAGTGGCCTGGACAAATCAAAGATACAGTGGCGCCCAAATATTTTGTGTTTAGGAGCATAAACTGCATAGACTGCATAGACACAAACATAAACTGCATAGGTGGTAAGTGGAAAATCATGTAAACTATTAAGACAGTTAAGGTAATTTAGATTCACATTAACATATCACCATGTTCTACCTAATTATCTGCCTCCAGCCCTTTATTTGAACCGAATAGGTCAGGAAGTCCAAACTGCTTTGAAAAGGCAGAGTAAAACTGAAACAAAAAAACACAGTCTCAAAGTCCAGTAGTCCATCTGCTGCAACATAATTTATCGGCCTTCCACTGCTCAGTGGAAAGAGACCATAGGATCATAAGATCACCCCTGACCAGACACTATTTGGGAGGAAGACCAATCTCAACACAGCAGTGACAACAACATGGCAGAGGCTTGTTAGTGTGTTTTGTAATATTATGAGTGTATCAGGTGCAGCAGCATTGCTGGAGTTTTTAAACATCTCAGTGGCACAGCTGGATTAAGAACAGTCTGTCAGCTAACAATATCCAGGCAGCAGTGGTCCTGTGGTCAGATACTGACCACTGATGAAGTAGCTTATATAAAGTGAAAAAATCTACAGGTAGAGCCTGGTCTGAAAGTGAAATCCCAGCAACTGTCTGATGGATGGATGGAAGGATAGATGGGTGGTTGGATGGATGGATAGATGGATGGGTGGGTGGGTGGGTGGATGGATGGATGGATGGTAGGATGGATGGTAGGATGGATGGATAGATGGATGCTTGAATGGAAAGATGGATGAATAGAAGGTTGGATGGATGGATGGATGGATAGATGGATGGGTGGATGGGTAGATGGATGGATGCATGGCTGTATTATAGGATTGATGGATAGATGGGTGCTTGAATGGATAGATGGATGAATAGAAGGTTGGCTGGCTGGATGGATGGATCCATGGTTGCATGGTAGGATGGATGGATGGACAGATGTATAGGTAGATGGTTGAATGGATGGATAGAAGGTTGGATGGATAAATGGATGTATGGATGGATGATTGATGGATGCATGGTTGGATGGCTGAATGGATGGATGGTTGGATGAATGGATGGATAGGTGTATAGGTAAATATTTTAATGGATGGATAGAAGGATAAATACCGAGTCAGTGGAAGTCATATGGTGCTCCCTTTCCATGGACCAGAAAGAGAAGGATGCTGATACATTGTGCTGAATAGACTGAATACAGTTAAAAACTATAAACCTATAAATTACACCTACAGTAAGAACTATTCAACAGACTGTAAGGATTTACCAATTAAAGTTTTTTTTTCTTTCTGAGAGCTAGGTTTTGCTTTGCATGGCTTCTTTATCATTTCAGTTATACGTAAAATCAACATAGAAAAAAGAGGTAGCGTTCATGAGTAACAGGATATTTGATAGATAGAGCCATGTCACTGTTATTTAACCCTCGTATAATATGGATGCTAGTTTGTACGGCCTAAAGTGGAGCTAAAACATGATTAAGCTTTTGGGACTTCTATAATCATCCTTAATTGGCTTCAACTGTGATGCATATATAAACCCCACCCATTACGGTGTTGAAGTTGAGTAGCAATCATGGGTAAGACTAAGGAGCTTCCTCAACAGTTGAGAGAGGAGATTATTTAATTGCACCTGAAGGGCAATGGGTAGTATAAGAAGAGCTTCCAAAAATGAACAGGGTCCAATAGGCCCCTTTGGGAGAATTATAAGGAAGTTTAAAACTTACAGCACATATTCAGACTTGCCTGGCTGAGGGAGAAACAAAATTTCATCAAGAGCCCTTAACAATTTAGTCAGGACAATTAAGAAAAACCCCACAGGAGGACCTGATGGAGCACTTCAGAGGCAAGTTTTAAATGAACAAACTGAGTAAAGAAGGGTTTCATGGCTGCACACCTTAAGATTAACTCCACAAAGAACATTAAAGGTCAACTGGAGTATG
>JBBPCY010000001.1:27088131-27102879 GCA_037974405.1 Brachyalestes nurse | reverse complement strand
CTCTCGCCTTGTTGTGGCTGTGTTTACCTTTCCCTCGGTACCGCCCCTTTTATGAAGGGACAACAATAATTGGTTAAGTAACGGAACGTGTGTCAGCGTCAGACAATCAGAGGCAGAGACTGCATTGCGAACAAGCGCGCACAGAGAGAGGAAAAAAAAACTCTCGACTAGTCGAATTCCTTCAGGCAGAGTCGACTAGTGCCTCTGAAGTCGACTAACACTTTTGTGTTAATGCCTCTATATGCCTCTATAAAATATATATATTTATATATTTATATATGTATATATATGCAAACACATATCAATGTACACACATACCCATACACATATAGACACAC
This sequence comes from Brachyalestes nurse, assembly GCA_037974405.1. Classification (NCBI taxonomy): domain Eukaryota; kingdom Metazoa; phylum Chordata; class Actinopteri; order Characiformes; family Alestidae; genus Brachyalestes; species Brachyalestes nurse. The sequence continues at coordinate 27,102,541 of JBBPCY010000001.1, read as the reverse complement.
ACACACAAACAGAACCACTAACACAACTAAGAACACACATACACACAAACACATACATACACACACATGAATAGGTAATTGGACAAACACAGGGTAAGAACAAAAGGGTGTCTAGTTCCGGTTCTTGAACCTGAAACATGATAATAAGTGATGCTAAACCACCTTCAGACAATCCAAACAGCGGTAAACCTTTTCAGCAAAGAGCTACATTTTCTTTTCCTACAATTCTTACCCACAAACAATTAGAGCTCAGCTGATTTTTTGACCCCGTTTACGGAAAGGGCAGTGTCACGCTGGTATTTCAGAACAGAAATAATACACTGAAACCTGATACAAAAACCTTGACGCCGAACACGAGTTCAGCAGCGGCAGAGAAAAACGAAAGTGCAGAAAGGAACACAGCCGACCGACCGCAGCGCAAAGTTGACAAGCTAATTATTAATCACTGCAAATGCAGCAACATGACACTTTTTAATTAATTGGCTGCCTATGTGTGGCCTATTTGCCAACATGTTTGGGGAGCGAGTCTTCCAGTGTGGGAAAGGATGTGTTATATTTAATTAGGACTGGAGGCTTCTCTTAGCGCGGGCCCGGAGTGGGACGACAGGGGCGAGCTCCCTCCCCAGAGACAGCGAGACGGCGTAATTTTTCAGGTCACATACGCAGACAATTGCAAATGTCTAGCTAAATTGGTAAGCTCATCTAGAACGACCATCGTGCGCGCTCTCTCTCTCTCTCTCTCTCTCTCTCTCTCTCTCTCTCTCTCTCTCTCTCTCACTCTCTCGTCCTGCGACGGCACTGCAGAATCAGGGTTCTCATTTTTCAGGAGAAAGGTGTGTGCATTAGAATTTAATTAAAACTGTGTCTTCCCTCGTTCTCTGCCTCAGCAGTCACTTAGGAAGAGATCCGGACGATGTAATAACACTTATTTCGTATCACTTCTCGCTTCATATCAGCAAAGCCTGATGTAAACAACTGCTAGTGAACGAGGAAAGAAGCTGCACTTGCAACATTTAGCGTAATTGCTTTATTTAATCTTTCTTAGATGTCTTGTTTTGCGTCTCTTTGGATACTTCTTTGCATCCAGCGGTGAAAATGTAGACTGTGCAAAGCATTTTTTTACTCTTCACAACAAAGTGGCTCTCATGTTTTTATATTTTTGACTGATTTTTTGCTGTTATCAAGATTTATGCTTTGATTCAGTGCAGGTTTGTCACTAAGACCTGTTTTTTACACTAAGGTTTAGTGTTAGGATTGAATGAACGATAAATGAAACAAACTGAATGAATGATCTGAACAACTGACCACTTTATGAACTTCCATCCATCCGTTCTCCCAACTGCTTCTCCTTAACCAGGATGATGGAGTCTATCCCAGCACTCACTCATCAAAATGTAGAGAAACAGCCTGGCCAGGTCACCAGTCCATCACAAACACAAACACACACACACACACACACACACACACAACTAGGGCCTCCTTAGCATCTCTGTTTTACCTGACATGCAGGTCTTTGGACTGTGGGAGGAAACCAGAGAGCCTGACAGAAACTGACACAGACATGTAGTAAATTTGCAAACGTACACAGAAAGGTGCCTTAGCCACCTGGCTGGGAATCCAGGACCACCAGCAGTGCCACCTAATGTCTTATTTAATGATCTTCACTCTGAAATTCACTGGCAGTCTATGCTAATTTACTGGCAGTTGAAATTAGTCTAAATTATTATGTCAAATAATTTCAATCAACAAGTTGGAAAAACAATTCATTACAAACAATGTGATTACTTATCAAGCTACATCCTTGTGCTAAATATCACTTCTCTTCCACAGTTCCTTTCACTGTTATAGTTGTGATGTGGCTCTGTGTTCATGTGGGACATTGTATGTAATTTAAAATATGTGAAAAGCTTTTCATAACAATCACAGAAAATGAACCAAATTGAGGACAGAAGGACACAGCCGTGTCTGATAGGCTTTATTTCAGCCTTCACTTTGTGTGAAGCCAACATGACGTATGTTTTAAAACACAGCCTCTAGGCTTGTGATAGTCTACATATAGGCCAGAATTCTCCTCAATGACCTCCAGCCAGTCCTCTTTTGTTCTGCTCAGCTCCAGCACAGCTTGTGTAGGTAATGAACCTTGTTTAACTGGCTAAGCTGTGTGGGAAGTGGAATAGAACAAAAAGGGCAAATTGGCTGAGGGTCTTGAGAAAGTGGACTTGTTTATTTTAGTCTGATAATGGTTTGTTTGTTTACTCCTTTCACATGACCATAGTGACATTGGTCATTCTGACTACACACTCGTCCGAATTTGTACATTTTTTGAATAAATAAGCTCTTTTGAAAAGTTACTTAAGGTCAAGAGGGGGATTAGTGGCCATGGTTTTTCCAAAAAGGCAACATTCACCACAGATTCCTACAAATTCCTACAATTCAAAGCCTAGTTCCTCTTGAGTTTTCTTTGCACTTGTATTTTGCAGGCATTTTAAAGGTGATGAAAGCGAGTGCAGCTGTAGCCGGCTTTCGCAGGAGATTACAGTTTAGATGGATTTTGTATATGATCATCATAGATCACACAGGCACAATGGCAGGATACTGCAATAAGATCATAACTTGAAGAAAAACACTTCACACATAATATCACGGTGCCTGTTCTGTTTACTATCTCCCACTTTGTGACAGCCGTTTGAAATTCAATTTGAGCAGATATGAGAAAATCCATAGGTAATTATATAAAAGCCAAGACTCCATTACTGTTGCTTATGACTACTGTAGAATAAATCAATTCAACTTAATGACTTGTCAAAAATGCGCTTGATTCATCTCAGCTTGACAGTGCCCACAAGTGCAGAGCATCAAAGCAATCTCCTATCTTATTTTAACCTACCTGAGGCTTTAATTAAACATTCATAAGACACAAAGCACCTAGACACGTGATTAGCATGGTATGCAGAAAGTATAAAATATCAGGGGGCAGTGTCAAATGGACCTTACTGCCTTCTATGGAAAGGTGGATTTTTATTATTTTTATACTACAACCAAATTTATCATGTATATAGCCTATATGATGTCCCTTCCGGGCACTGGAAGTGTGCTCAGGCAGTGCTGATCAAATTTTAAGCAGGCACTTGTTAATTATAATGCATGTAAATCTTCACTATTTTCAGTTTGTTCCAGTTTGGAGAAGTTAGTGTGTTTTTGTAAAAGCACACTGTAACTGCTGTCACTGAAAACTTCACTTGGCACTTTTCTGAGTACTTGAACTTTTTCAACTTTTTGAAGCGTTTAGCTGTGATGAAATAATAAAAAAAACACTGGTGGCAGCACTTTTCGGACCACCTTGCAGACGCTTCCCGCAGGATTAAAAGTAAAACGTGCTCATGGTAGAAGGAAAAATGCTTAGTGTGAAGACAGCCACATTTAGGCGAACACTTGTGTTGATGGAAATGATCATGACAGTCTGGAATGTGGGGTTTCTATCTAAATTCTTCTGCATGAGGCAAAGGTTTGGCTCTGACTAATCACTACTGCCTAGAATTAAAACATATTTTTACCAAAATGAGTTTTTGTCATTAAACAGATGCTTAATTTTCAAGTGTATATTTTTCAAGCAGCCCATTTTTCTGTGAGCACAGCCTACTGAGGCCAGGCCCACAGTGACAGGCCTGATATAGTGTTGTTCTATGCATCTAAAGTTTACTGCTTTTTCAAAACTGCAAAACAACAATACTATAAATAGTCTAAATAGAATTTAAATAATCTAGCACCACACCAATGTTGTATCCTGCCTATGGGCAAATGGTACTGTGCTGCTGTGCTCATCATACCTAATAACCCCCAGAAGCTTTTGTTTTCTGGCAGAAGGTAAACTTGGAATCTGTGTGAGATATCGGATTACGGAGGTAAAGTTTTGTTTAACTCGGTGTGATTACAGCAACTGCCATCGTAAGCAACCAGAAATTTGAACAATTATGCAAACACTGTTAGCATTTGATATGTTATAGCACTGAGGCTATTTGACCATGGTGGATGACAAATCAGCTAACACATAGCAAAACAACTCTCTGCATGGCAGCACAGACAACCAGTCTTAGTAGTGAGAGAAAATGAGAGACAGAACAACTCTGTCAACTAGCTGCACTCACTGAAAAATGGGAAATGACTTTGGGAAAATATGGCTGATTAACATTGTGCACTAATTCAACACAAGGAGAACCTTTGTCAGTTTCTACCCAGCTTAGTTGCACCTAACTCAAGTAGAGAAAACACAAAAATGCAAAAAAATTCTACCGATCCAAATAACCAATGAAGTCTAAAATTTTCCAGTTAAAAGTAAACTGAAGCCAAGGTATATAGCAACAAACACACAAAACGTAAGGTATGTTGACAGCCCCTTTAAATTATTGGGCCTTTTGTTGTTGTTTTTTTACATCAATTTAAAAAAAAAACAGAGATGTTACTGAAGCTGTAAAATTTTAAACATTTTTTCTGTGCTCAATTCAGTAAACACTGAGTGCCTAGTATGCCTACAAGAGCAGGTCCAGTGCAATACACACTCAAAATATACTTGTATTGAACATTGGGTTTATTAACTACTAAGAGTAGCTGTTTTCCACAATCATAGACCTTATAACACTGAAGGCCTATTTGTTTGTTGGTTGTTTTAACCGTGCAGATATATCCTATCATAACAACCTCCAGAATATAATAATGGCTTTCTGATATCTATATTATAGAGCACCTTACACAGAACATGTGTGCAAACATGTCCTGTGATGGACGGTAGACCTGTTCATGGCATTTCTCCTCCTTTCACACTAAGACTCCATTTTTACTGTGATTTTACGCTTCAGGCCCCCCAACCTAACCACCCCCCACCTCACAACCACACCCCCCATCACACACACACACAACACACACACACACACACACACACACACTGAGAATAGATGAATGCATAGATATGTGAGCATATTGTCAAATCAGTACAAGCACAACTGCTGAGCCTAATGTCTTTCCAAAACTATTATTTAGTTGTATTAAGCCTATATGTGAAGTTTTTAAATGTTTTATAACTGGTTGTTGTCAAACACTGCTGTTGCATTAGAAATGAAATGCAAGAACGGACAACGCAACTTTTATTTATTACGTTTTCCATTTATTTCCCATGGTGCCATTGTGATATCAAACAATGTGATACTTATCAGTATTAACCCTTAGAAAATGAGCGGCACAAATCTGAGCACAAGAAGTGATAAATTGTCATCATAGGGCTAAACAACTAGTTTAGAAACTAATGGTCTTAGAATCTAATGAAAAAACACACAATCTTTGAACCTGGGAGAACTTTCAAGGAGCGAAAGCGAAGCAACTGACAGGCGTGTAGGAGAGCAAACATCGGTTTTAGATGGTTTTAGACCGATTTTATTTGTTGAAATCAGATTTTACTAACACTCTCCGAGTTCTAAGGGTTAAACTCAAAATTCTAGACCCATGACAAAACTGGTCTGACTGAGCATCAGCTTACTGACGAATGACCAGTTTCCATTCAGAGCTTTGGGCACACACTGGCGATCTAGAGTTGGAGCTGGTGAGAACACGCACACACACACACACACACAGACAAACACAACACACACACACACACACACATGCACTTTTAATGTCAAGGCTGCGTTCTCTCTTCCTGGATAAATTATCGCCATGGGTGGTAAGAGTCGGTGGAACAGGGAATGAATTTCCCACCTCTTAGCATAAAGCCCTTGAGTGCCTTTCTCTCCCCTTTAAAGAAAGGGGGCCTAGACACAGCAATGACATGCAGCTGAACTGTAATAGCTCAGCGGTTTAAAAGCACTCTAGACACCCCAGCAAAACGCAGCTAGACCCAGACACACTTCCCAAAAGTGCAGTTTGGGCCAGTGCTAAAAGCCTTTTAAGAGGAGTTAAAGGTGGCAGCCTTGACACACACGCCGTCTTTTGTGGATGCACTGAGTAGAGAGCATATGAAGGGTCTCTTGTGTACCACAAAGTGATGGACCAATTAGAATTCCGCGAGCCAAATGTAAAATATCACATATTCCTATCTCAGTTTCGACTCGAGCATACTGATTCTGTTGAAAAGAAAATGGAGAAGACCCCATGCTCCAAGTCGACGATCTTGGTGTATTTTTTTTCCCATTACCTGAGATATGGATTTTCTATAGAACAGTATTGGATGGAGAAAAATGATAATGGTCACCATCTCCTTCCTGTAAGTTATTTATAAGTTTGATGGTTTACAGCCTAGGAGTGTTCAGGGAAGCCTGTGCTGGCAATACTCCAACATCAAAGGGAGAACACAATGGGTTAGGGTTCATCATATAGCTTGATTATAGGAGTGAGGATGGAAGAGAGTGAGAAGAAAGATGGGATCAGAGACAGAGAGGATCATAGAAAAAACCAAGTCTGTGATATGTTCCCCGTTATCCTGAATTAAAGCACGATTTCTGAAAATAGACACCAAAAAACATGCTATGCAGATCAGGCCTGTCAATTCTGCAGCCTCACCCCATGAACGTTCACTTCTTTCAAATACATAGAACATCTTTACATGCACATGCTGGGTCTTAGCACTGAATCGTTCTAGAAATCCTGTCCATGTGGTGCTGAAAATTAAGAAATTTCATTTGTGTGGCAACATGGTGCAAAATAAAGCTAAACGAGTCTTTGTATTTGCAGAGGATGACCTGCTGTTGTGTTCAATTCCACTCAAATCCTCAACGATATCCCTCATTTCCCCAGAATGGAATGAGATGCAATTGCTGAGAGCAGGTGTAGCTAAATATATGAGTACAGACTGTAGAGAGTCGTTAAATGGACACATTTTCTCTCATCAGATCGCTGGGTTAATGTGAAGAATGTAAATCCACCAGTGATGAATTCAAGGGTACTGCCTGCATTGGTCTTTTCTTTTCTTATACTGAGATATTCTTATATTTTATGGGTTAATTGACAAAAAAACAATTCATTTTCACATGCCTATTCTCTAGCTTTACTTTATATCTTATAATTAAGTGTGTTTTTTCATTATTTTCTTATTTAATGAGGAAAAGGATAAAAAACCCACTGCTGTAATCAACACTTTCCTCTTGCAATATGACTAGTTTTGTGGCAAAACACTACTAGAAGTACATCAAAGGTAATTATTGCCATTTTCTTTAAGAGTGACTAAGATTTGTTTTCTTTGAATTATTCAAGTTCTGTAAACACTGCATCATTTCTCTTATTTTTGATGTATCGTCATTTCCTTTAAAATGCTTTAGAGAACATTTTTTATTTGGAAATTAGAAGAAATATTGTCAGCATTTTTTTAAACTAAGTCAAAGCTGATCAGTTCAATATTTTAACCATAAAAGATAAAACCTGAGAAACTGAACATTTTTGCAGCGGTCTCTCCTGAACTGTATTTTCATTTAGAGTTGTTTACTCAACAGCGCTCCAGTGTTTAACAAGAACAAAACTCCTGTAATAAATGGATAAGTGGTGAAAACCTTGTAGTGCGCAAAAATCTTCGATTACTAGTGTACGTAAATGAGCTCTGTTCTGATTGGCTGCCTCATTCAACAAGCTGTCTGGGCTGAAACACTCCATACAGCTTGAATAGGCAGGATACACTACTGCAGGCTGAATAGGGGGACATATGTAAACGTGTTGACTTCTGAGAGAAAAATGGGGGCTGAATGGTTTTTTGAATATTAATAATGATTATTTACAGCATCAAACTGACAAAGTGGAGTAAGTTATGCTATGCTTTAATTGTGAAATTAGTGCTCGAATTAAGAACAAGTTAAAAACAGATTACATTTAAATTGATGAACAGTTTAATATGGATCAAGCTGAAGGCAGAGCGCACATGACTTGTCCATTTATAATCCTGTGCTTGAAATTTGGACGGCAGGAATGTAATCAAACCACAATTCAAAACATTAGTCAGATTCGACAGGCAGGCCTCTGCGATGAAAAAACTGAGAGGAAGAGGCAGAAATACCAAGCCTGTAAGCAGCCCTCCAAACCGATTTTCATCTCCTAAGATTGCAAAATGCATCAACAGCTCAGATTATTACGATGCAGAAGTGCCGTCGGTCTCCTCACACAGCTGGTTAAGCCACCAGGCTAGCTGTAAAGCTTAAGAAAAAGGAAAAAAAGAGTAGGGGCTGATTCGGTTCATAATGGATATTCCCCAGGCCAATTTATCAAACATTCCTGCTTTGCTTTCCCGCGGGCAGATACTATGTAAATGCATCCCAGCTCCTTTGGGAGATAAGAGGAGGCCGATCGGAGTTTTGTTTATTGGGAAGTGTGTTCAACATAAATCATCAGGATGCAAAGACAGAGAAGACGGGAAGACAACTCACCTTTCGCTTTGCTTTTCGTCGCCACCTCTGAAAGAGGAAAGAGGGAGAAAAAGGGACAGAAAGAGAGAGAGAGAGAGACAGAGAGAGAGAGAGAATAGGTTAGGGAGGCAAGAGAAGAACATGCAATCCTGGAGAGACATTCCTTTAATCTAGCTCAGTTCACTTCTGAGTGCGGTTTCTTGATGCAATGCTTCTCCTCCTGTCAGGCGCTTTGGAAAGAGCTTGTGTTCTGAATGCATATGGCTTGTCCTTTCATTATGCCGAAGCGTCTGCTTTGCATGCATTTCTGCCATATACGCTGGCTTGATGAGGAGCATAATGGTGATATTTTACAGCATCTGCCATCTGTATAGATCTCTTTTATAGACCCTGCCTGAATAATTAAGTTCATCCTTTCAGAGTCAATGCGAACACAGAACATCAAAGCACGAGGTGAGGCTAATGACTGAAATGACACCAGTAAAGTTTTTCGCCACGCACAGGAAATCTGACAAAACAAAGCACAATACTGTCTTTTATCACAGAACCAAGGACTTTTCTGAAACTTTGACAAAACATATTCACTGCACATAAAGGTAACACTGGTTGTATAAAGGCAATACTGGCACACATATACACAGATATGTACCATCAAAACTGACCCTTGGGGAATGAATGCATAGCGCATCAGGAAATAATGAACCTACACATGCATTAGTAAACAAATACTGTACTATTAATTATTAGTAGACAAATCCTGTACAAATGGCTTTTAATAGTAGCAAGTATAACAGCAAGTATTGAAATCATGTTTACGAATTCTGTCAATGAATGCCATTTGGATATTTCCTATAACAGACCTCTGAAGTTTTGTTGTCATTTGATAACCTTTTTATATATAAGGAACTCCAGGTCTAAGCCATTTTATATATGTATGGAACATCAGGCCTAAGATATTATTTATTTATGAGGAACTCCAGGTCTAAGCTTATTTATAAATAAGTATCTTCTTGATATGTAAGGAACTTCATGTCTAAGCCATTTCATATATAAGGAACTTCAGGTCCATGTCTTTTATATATAGGGAATTCCAGGTCTAAACTATTTTATAAATAAAGAACTCTATGTTTATGTTTTTTCTTCCATGTCCTGTGGTAAACAAGTTCATACACTTATTCTACGCACATTTATCCTTCAGAGATTTCTGAATTACAGGGTTGTTAAGTGAAAAGTCTGATTCTGCTAGCTGCAAGTTGAACACACAGAACTGGCATCATAGCACTGGAAACCTTGCCAGTCTACCCCACGCACACCAGCATGCTTTTCTACATGCGGCGGTTAAGTTGCTTACGCTGCATCCGGTGACAGAGTTGAAGTACAGAATACACAGACTCAATTTCAAAGCGCAGAATAGATAGAGCTCTTAATTCAGAGGACCCAGTGACAACTGGGGGAAGAGTACAAATACACTACCAGCCAAAAGTTTTTTGCACACCTCAGGTTTTTCTGACTTACCCATTTATTTTATAAACTGTTGATTTTTATTCTTGGAAAGTTGTTGAGTGAACAACTATAAAAGAAAATAGGTCAAGTTTCCTTTATAAGATGATTGAATCTGTAGCAGTGAATGTCTGACATCCTATTAACTGGTTGTGTGGTAATGGAGAGTCAAATTCTAGACTGTCCTTTAACTTGAAATGCACTCGTTAACCATTTCATCCTATTGGCTGCCACTTACCAGCTTGTTAAATATCTAACACTTTATAATTCTATTAGGTGGCATTTCATAGACATCATATGGATAACATGCAAATGAATAAATCTCAGTGTGTGCAAAAATGTTTGACTGGTAGTGTACATATGCAAAACAAATATACAAATATATCCACCTTCAAACATTTTTGCCTAACACAGGCCAGGACAGCATACATTTCTGAAAATGCCCTTTACTTTTCCCATAGAAAAGACATCATCCACTTCAGGTATACTGAAGGTTCTCTTTTGGAGAAAATATAATCCAAATAATGACGTAAATCTATGACCCACCATAATAAAGGCCTTTTAAAAAACCCGAATTCCATGAAGGTGTTCAGTAGTTCAATTTCAGGCTTCTTTTCAGGAGATCACAAAGCGCTATTGATTTGCTGGTAACACTCCAAATAAGCACATGTTAAACCTAACAATCATACAAATGAGCTCAAAAATACATGATATTCATACATTGATTTTTAAAAAATATATTACACAGCTGCACAATGCTACCATGTCCCAGTGCTCTGATAGTGGATTATTGATATGATGTCTTCTTGCAGAAGTGGCGGAGGCCTTCTTCAAGGATATCTTTGTAAGGCTGAATATCTTTGAATAAAAATAGATCAGATCGAGCCCGTAGTCCTCCGTCCACAGTACGAAGGTGCATTGGTGCTCCATTTAATGGGAGCCTCATTGTTTTTGACACTCGTTAATCGCTCCCGTACCTTCGCCCTTCCCTTTTTCCCCTTTACATGGAAGTTATTAATCTCTGACTCTATGCGAGGTGTCGGAATCTAATAGTGTTGACACAGTCAGGACTCCATGATAAGATTCTCCTTGCTGTGGGCAGAGAATGTTTGCCAATTCCTGAGACGAATACCAATGGCTCTCGCCATCCACTCGAGCGCAAATACTCTTAATCGAACTGTATTTGTTCTGCATTAAGACTGTTTCTATCAATTTCCCCTTTTGGGTCGTTCACGAGATGCGTGACTTGTAACTGGAAAAAAAAAATCTTCCAAGGAAGAACAAAGTTAGTCAGGCTGCGTCCGTTATAACCATAATATGAAGCTTTATGGGACGTTTTTCTGTAAATACAGACCAATTTCATTTGAGGTCTTTCATCCCTGAGCTCTCCCAGTGTGAAAGTAATCAACACAACATGTACATCTTTTCTGTGGAAGGCTCCCATTATACGCTCGACGCTGTGAGGGATGTCCTCCATGCCTGACTGTCCTTAAAAAGGCATTAAAATGCTACGCTTTGAGAGGAGAATGGCAATTAGGCTGCAGTCCCGGAGGGTCCTGAGCCTCCAGTGCTCCATGGCAGACCCCAGGCTGTCTGACTGTCTCTCTCTCACTCTTTCTCTCTCTTTCTCCTGTGCTGATACCTGCCTGCGAGGGGGGTAGGTGGGAGGGGGAGTGGGAGGGGGAAGGGGTGCAGGTCCCCACGGTGATTAGTCTAACCAACCATGAGAAAGGGTTTGTCCTCCACCGCACAAGAACGAGACGGCCTCGTGCCCGCCCCGCGGTGAAGTCAGCGGGCGGCCGGGCCCGTCCTCGCTCACCCTGCCAAACTGCTTCAGTCCCGCGGGCATATTGGCTTCAACTGACCCCTTGTCAGAGAGCAACTCATCATATTCTGTCCACAAACTCTCTCTTGCTCTCTTTCTCTCTCTGTCTGTGCACTTGCAGGGGTATAATGTCACAAAGCTAGCTGCTCTTTCTCAGACCTCTGTGTTTATGAAAACTTCCTAACCTAATGTGTATATGTTCTGTAATGTGTATTTATTCTTTTTTGGGGTTTTTTTGGTGTATTTAGTAATATTAATGAGAAAAAGACACAATGTTTTTTTTTATTCTCGCAGGGGCCTGACTTTAGCACAGTACTGTATCTCATTCGTCCACCTTGTAAGAGACTTTAGCTCTTTTTCCATACACAGTTTGTGTGAGTACCTTTCTACTGACCACAGAACATCATACTCTGTCCACAAACTGTGTGTGTGTGTGTGTGTGTGTGTGTATGTGCACTTGCAGGGCTATAATGTCACAAAGCTAGCCGCTCTTTCTCAGACCTCAGTATTCATGAAGGCCTCCTAATTACTCCTGGGAGCCACATTTACAGAGTTTAATGAGAAGAAAGATGCAAGATTATTAACTGTACATTACCTTCCAAACGTACAAGTCACAATTCAGCAGGATTCAGGATTTCTGAACTAACTGTCTTGCCAGATAATTAGGTACACTTGCTTTTTTTATCAGAAACTCCTAATACAAATACCACATGCATTCATATGCAAAAGTTTGGACCCCATTACATGTTTACATTTACGTTTACATTTATAGCATTTAGCAGATGCTGTTATTCAGAGCGACGTACATCAGTGCTTATCTAGCCTATGTCTGTTTTTCATACCTGCAAAGCTATACTAAAATCAACTCCTGCTTTTAACCAAATTGCTGCCAGCTAAGCTACACATCTTAACAAACAAAAAAAAGAAAATAATCAGAGGTTAATACACAAATAAGGATAAACAAAAAAGGGTAAGGGCCCAAGGTTTTTTAAGTATAAAGCAAAGGATGTATAAGAGAGAAACGAGAGAACTGGTTAGTCACCAAGGAGCTCCTTGAAGAGGTGGGTCTTCGGACAACGTGTGAAGACAGTGAGGGACTCTGCAGATCTGATTGCAAGAGGGAGTTCGTTCCACCACTGGGGGGCAAAGACTGAAGAGAGTCTTGATGCATGTCTTTTGAGCAACCAGAGGTTCAAGACGAGCAGTGCTTGAAGCTCTGAGAGGATGAGAAGTGACGCTGCTTAAACAGTTCTAATGAGTAAGGAGGTGCAAGTCCGTTCTTGGCCTTGAAGCCAAGTGTTAAAGTTTTGAACTTAATACAAGCGGCCACAGGGAGCCAGTGAAGGTTCTGTAGTAGAGGCGTAGTGTGTGAGAATTTAGGAACGTTAAAGACTAACCTCACAGCTGCTTAAAATGTTAGGAAAAGCCATGTGAGGCTATTACATCCCCAAGAGAACCAGTATATAGAGAAAATAGAAGCGGTCCAAGGTCCGAGCCCTGCAGAACACCAGTGGATAATATTAACTGGGTAGACTGGGAGCCATGCCATGCTACCAGGTACCTCTGGTCATCGAGGAAGGAATCATACCATTGCCAGGCTGTGCCCAATATCCCAAGGTTGGAGAGAGTAGCCAGGGGGATTTGATGGTTAAACGTGTCAAAGGCTGCAGAAAGGTCAAGAAGAATCAGAGTGGAAGACAGGTTGGCTGATCTAGCTGCAAGTTTTTCAGAGATGGCTAGTAGTGCAGTTTCAGTACAGTGTGCAGCCTTGAACCCGGACTGGTGAGGGTCCTGAAGCCTGGTTTAGGAAAGAAAGATGTTGAGTTGGTTATAAACAGCACATTCCAGGAAAGGAAGGAGAGACGAGATACCAGTCTGTAGTTGTTGATATCTTAGGAGTTCAACGTAGGTTTCTTCAGAATTTGTGTGACCACTGCAGACTTGAAAGCAGATGGGACATTGCCAGTTATTAAGGAGCCATTGACGATGTAGGCGATATGCTGGATTAGATCCGGGGATATCATCTGGAGCGTAAACGACGGGATAGGGTCGAGTGGAGACAGATTGACACATCCTCGAGAGAAAGAGGTAAGAAACTGGGCAGTATTGGCTGGTCTCAGGTTGGCAGGCAGCTTGATGATTGGCGAGAAGGATCTACTAATGTCATCAATCTTCGCATCAAAGAACACGGTGAAGTCTTCTGGTGTGAGAGATGAAAAAACAGAGAGATGGAGATTTAAGAAGTGATGAAAAGAGCTTGCGTGGGTTGGATGCCGATTCTTCAACTTGGTGCTGACTTTGCATAAGTTAAATCAGTGGCGAATTTGGATAAAAAATTGCAATAATTGATAAGGTCGCTGTCATTAACCGTTTTCCTCTATCTTCTTTCTTGTCTGCCAACAAAGTAGTATTCAGTAAAAGTAGTAATGAATAGCCTCTAACACCATGCCCCAAAAGTTGCCTACTACTCACCCCACAATCAAAATAATAGATAATTAACTGCTCACTGTTAATTATGAATGGTGCTCACTGAATGGTGCTAAAAAAAAATGTTCTCACAATAAGACGATTTAGTTCAGCATTGAAAACATTGGTGTGTTATCACCATAGCTGGCCCATCGTATCCGAGGAGAGTGGCTTAAACTAACTGCACTTAAAGTCCCCAGTTTGGAACGCCCTCCCTGAAGATCTGAGGATAACACTACTTAAAAAA
>JBBPCY010000001.1:27077344-27088031 GCA_037974405.1 Brachyalestes nurse | reverse complement strand
TATATTAGGGTTCTAATGGTACACAGATATATTATTTTATATATAATATTATTATTTTATATAAATATAAATATTATTTTACTCTACCTCACTGGTCCACCTTGTAGATGCACGGTCATAGACTACATTTTGTATTAGTTCTATTGTTTTGTCTTTGGACAGATTCTGACCACAGAACAGCTGCTTTCTGAATATTTTAAGTGAGAAGTCTACTCCCATCGCAGTGGTGACAATGAGGGGTTTAAAAAAAACACCAACACTGCTGTGTCCCACACACCTGTAACAGCACAGCACACTGTTCTGTCACTACCATTTTGGTGTCTGCTGTGTTGAGAATTGCCCACCATTCAAATAATATGTGGTCCTACTGTGGTTTTTTTCCACTGATATATGGGACAGAATCAAAACCAGAATCAGAAAACTTAACTCACCCCCTGTGTGCCTACACAGATAAAAACAAGAACAATATAAAATATAACAAAATACAGCTCCCCAGAAAACACTCAGAAAGAACTCGGTACCAAATACATTATATATTATATACAAAATGCTGCATATACTATAGACAGATAAAATTACTGCTGAAATAGTTTACTAATTAACACAACACATGGTTTGGTGTTGTTCTCTACACTTTCCATTATTGTATATAATAATGACCTACGTATGTAGTGATATGGCACATACTAATTAAGATATTGCATGAAGTGATAATGATTTAACACAAAATAAGAAATCTGGGTAGTAGTTGGTTTTTGCACAGATTATTGTGCAAGTGTGTGACAGGGGGAGGAGTCAAAGAGTGTGATGGGTGGTTTGTGATGGGGGAGGAGTTATAGAGTCTGATGGTGGGTGTGTGATGAGGGAGGAGTTACAGAGTCTGATGGGTTGGTGTGTGATGGGGAGGAGTTATAGAGTCTGATGGGTGGGTGTGTGATGGGGAGGAGTTATAGAGTCTGATGGTGGGTGTGTGATGGGGAGGAGTTATAGAGTCTGATGGTGGGTGTGTGATGGGGAGGAGCTATAGAGTCTGATGGTGGGTGTGTGATGGGGAGGAGTTATAGAGTCTGATGGTGGGTGTGTGATGGGGGAGGAGTTATAGAGTCTGATGGTGGGTGCGTGATGGGGAAGAGTTATAGAGTCTGACAGGTGGTGTGTGATGGGGGAAGAGTTATAGAGTCTGACAGGTGGTGTGTTATGGAAGAGGAGTTGTAGAGTCAGCAGGAAGATTTTCTGAGGGTGACTGAGGCATTTTACAATTTTGACAGAATACAGTAAGGAAAAACTAACCCTCAAAGTGCACCTTTATTCTAAACAAGGCCCAGTGAATGTTCATGAAGACTGATTTGAAGCAAAAGAGTTATATAGCTGAAGATACAGAGCTAAAGATGCTCCTGTGCTCCCTCCTCTTCTCTACTCATGAAAATGTTTTGCAAAGTTGCAGATACCCACTGTAAACTCCCTGGAGATGCTTCCAGCCTGTGCTTAAGGAATCAGCTGCACGCTGTCCTCTCAAAGCCCCTTAAAAGAAGAAGCGCTCTCAATCTTGGTCTTTAGGAAAAGCTGAGGTAGGCACCTAAAGTTATGAGCCTGGGAAATATCTCATTAAGACAGATAGGCTGAAAGTCTAGAGCATTTTGGAAGATTCTTTGGTGTCAGTAGAATTTGTGACTCTCTCTGTTGTTATGAACTGTTTTGAACTCCTGGGCTGGATCACATTAAGTGAATTAGGCCTTGAAAAGAAGACAGTCTTCTGCACCAAGTCCAAACAGCCTTTGTTGTTCCACTCTCTCGACTGTTGTTATGAACTGTTTCGAACTCCTGCACTGGATCACGTTAAGTGAATTAGCCTAGAAAACGAAGATGGTCTTCTGCACAAACTGCCCTCTATCTCATTGATGGAAAATTTGCATGTCATAACGTATGCACCTCTCAGGGAAAGCAATTCGAAGCTATAAGCTTCTCACTGTCACCCCCACACTGTTCTTTTCACCTGTGGCCACCGGCGCGTTAATATTTTATCACCACTGGATTATTAATGAAGAATGAGGTATAAGTGAGGGGCAATGCCGTAGGCCATCCACAGTGACGAGTGAACACAACGCAGAAAACAAGGGAGAAAAACCCACATAAACACTCAAGACGTCCTCATAGGGACACTTAACAGTTTATATTTTTACACTTTTTCCCTGCACTGGGAGAAAGCCAGGGGACCGGGGTTAAAAGTGAAAGGCGCACAGGGTGAAAATAAATCGGAGGATAAAGCCCAATCACTTTTGGGCGCGATTATAACTGAATCTCATTGAAAGGACAATCATACATTTACACAATACCTTCATGGCTCTTTTGTGATCTCCAGAGGAGAAAATTATATAGTATTCCAAAGAAATTACTCTAAAGTACATAGTGAGCAGGGAAAAAAAGAAAATACGATAAAGAGGAAAATGGCACGTTGTTAAGCTGTATTTTATTTCTCTCTCTCTTTCTCTCTCAAGCTCGCTCTCTCTCAAGCTCTCTCTCTCGCATTCTACACAAAGAACCACAGAAAGATTTGAAGATCACATTTTGGACGGCAGGAAAATCTCGCTAAATGTCAAACCAAATGACTTTCAAGGCTGTAACATTAGAAATGGTATTTTCCACAAAACTGCATTTGCTGTCAATGTTGGCCTAGAATGAGTCAGGCGGAAGCAGGATCATGCAGTCTTGTTGCTACCACATTATAATATTTCTCCAATCAGCAACTACTTCTTATGCAGTGTTCTTCACTTAGAACAACTGTTTCAGATGTCTGGTTGTCTACAGTTGACTGCTGTCCTATGTGTTGTCTTTGGGATACACTGTGGTTATAATTATTGGTTATTTTTGTATTAATTCAAAACACTCCTACAGCAAACCCACATTTTATGAATAGTCAAAACCAAATAAAAACCAGCTGGCTAACCAATACAATCAAACGATCACTGATGATGCTATCCGTGCCATCCAAGATGTGTTCCGTCTTTTAAAAACACAACATTTCTTATCATTGTTACACAGGTTACATCCAGCTTTATCTCCCGCTGAAGTTGGATGACAGTTGTTCTATAAAGGCCCTGGCCAGCTGCCTTGAAAATGTCAAGAACTAGATGAGCATAAATTTCTTGACTCCTCACTAGTACTGCACATGTTTGATCACATAGCAAAAGACTCCATCGAGTTTATTCTTACAGCATGAGCTTTCACAAAAAGGAAGCCTTTGACACAGTTAAACCATCAGATTCTCCTGGCTACTCTCTCCAGCCTTGGGATCTTGGGCACAGCCTGGCAATGGTTTGATTCCTACCTTGATGACCGGTGGTACCAGGCAGCATGGCATGGCTCCTAGTCTGCCCAGCGAAGATTGTCCACTGGTGTTCCGGAGGGCTCTGACCTTGGGCCGCTTCTCTTTTCTCTATATACTGGTTCTCTTGGGGATGTAATAGCCTCACATTATTCTCTTTTCCCCTTCAGTGATGATCAGGTCTCGACCCGCATCTCAGACTGTCTGGCTGACATCTGTCTGGCTGACTGTCTGGTGGCCCACCACCTCAAGCTGAATCCCAGCAAAACTGAGCATCTTTTCATCAAAGCGAGTCCATCACCAAGCCACAACCTCACAGTTTCTTTTGAGAACTCTGTTATTGTCCCCTCAAAGAAGGTAATAAATCTTGGTGTCATGCTAGATGAAGACCTGCTATTCCTGTTGCATGTTGACCACCTCTCCAGGACAAGCAGGTACCTTCTTTACAGCACCAGAAGAATCTGACCCTTTCTCACTATTGTAGCCATGCAGTTACTAGTCCAGTCTCTGGTCATCTCTAAACTGGACTACTGCAACTCTCTACCGGCTGGTCTTCAACGCCTCTACTACAGAACCTTCACTGGCTCCCTGTAGTCGCTCGCATTAAGTTCAAAACCATTTGCCTTCAAGGCCAAGAATGGACTTGTACCTCCTTACTTATCAGAACTGATCATGCAGCATTTCACTTCTCGTCCTCTCAGAGCTTCAAGCACTGCTCGTCTGGAACCTCTGTTGCTCAAAAGAAGAGGAAGACATGCATCAAGACTCTTTTCAGTCTTGGGCCCCCAGTGGTTGGAACGAACTCCCTCCTGCAGTCAGATCTAGAGTCCCTCGCTGTCTTCAAGCATCATCTGATGACCCACCTCTTCAAGGAGCACCTTGGTGACTAACCAGTCCTCTTATCTCTTATATATCTTTTTCTATATATTTAAGATAAACCTTGGGCACTTATCCTCTTGACTGTTTGTCCTTAATTGTGTATTAACCTGTGACTTTTTTCTTTTGACAGGGTTTGCTAAGGTGTGTAATTTAGCTGGCAGTAACTTGGTTAAAAGCAGGTGTTGATCTTAGTGTAGCTTTACAGGTATAAAGAACAGATGTAGACTACTTAAGCACTGATGTACGTCACTATGGATAATAGTGCCTGCTAAATGCTGTAAACGTAAACGTAAATGTAAGAAAAGTAAATGTCATTCTAAATACTTTTTTTTTTCAAACCAAAACTAACTGCACTTTGTCACTGCTTTGAATGTGATTTTTGCCAAAGCATACTTGGAAGCATGTGGTAGCCTGCACACCCCCAGCAACATTACATTTACAGCTTAATCACTACTCTACTGTTCTAAAGTTAGTTATTAATTAAGAACAGACAGGTTTTAACAACAACTCAAATTTGGCTGTCATGCTAACAGTGCTGTGAATGTTTGAGTCCATAATAAAAGACTCCATCAGGTTCATCCTTACAGCATAGCCCTTCATACACATGCAAAATAACTCTAAGAACAGTTTTTAAAACTAACTAATTTTACTACAGTAAAATTTTTCACTGGGACGAATGTGATTTTTGCCAAAGCTTGTGAAAGCAACAGGTGGCAAAAAGCATTTGTGGACGTACCTTAGACAGGTCAGTCACATCCACAAGAACACCGGCCTTCACGGCAGGGTGGTATAGCTGGCACTTGAACTCAAACAGCTTAATCCTGCACCGCAGGGCTGCACTTTTACCAGGTGCGCCTTCCCGGGCCTAAAAGCCGTCCGGCCAGCCGTTGCTTAGACACTGCAGATTATTCAGTATGCGGCTAGAGTAGCGAAAATTACTTTGACATTAAGCTCCTTGTCTCTTTGCATGCATCCCCATGGCACGCCGCATGCAGATGAGAGAGAGAGTGAGCGAGAGAGAGACACAGCAAGAGTGAGAGAGCGGGAACGGTAATGGTGATGGAGCATTCAACCTTCTCCAGTCCTTATCTGACATCTCCCTGGAGGAAAGACGACCTGTCAGCACAACACCTCATCCTCACCCCTGACTTATGCCTACAGGCCCGGTGACATTGGTGACTGCACGGCCGTACACAAATAAAACAGACCTTCGACATGCAGAGCGGAGTAAATTAGAGGAGAGGGGTATTATACCACTCCCCGTTGAGTTATGTACACGCACATGACTGTCTGCTTAATTAAAAAATGTAGCTTGAGAAGGATTTAACGTGGAGACGACTAGAGAGCTAATGATCTCCACAGTGTTACCTCTGCGATAGCAAAGTGTAATTGATCTTCATCAAGCACAGCTAGATGGAGTCAAAAAAAAAAAAAAATCCTGACGTAATTAAAACAGTCTTGGACTCATTTGTGTCTTAATAAATGCCATGATGAAGTGCTCCAAGAAGACAGCTGCTCATAAACACACGTGAAGGAGATTTGCTGAATATGAAAGGCCCTATTCTGCATGATGCAAGGTGGTTTTGGTGAGTTCATACAAGCACATTCCTCATTTTCATGCACATTTTCAAAATTCCCGCTCGTAGGAGTGGAGTTTTTCAAATGAGGTGCGTTTGGGAGCATTGTTGGTGTATTGATATTTAAATGCAGCAAAATGACATGAAAAAAACACATTTAAAGTCAGTGGCATTTTATTAAAGAATCTAAAATCAACATTATATTATATTTAAACAGTGCAGTTTGAAAACATGCAGGCGATTATGAACACCACTCATTGTTTAATGAAACACCAAAAAACGAAAACAGTAAACTGTTTTTAATAAAAAATTATTGGTGTCCATTCTCACAGTGATGATGGGCTTTTGGCCAATCAGCACACACACATGGGTATTTAAACATACCAGACTGAGAGTGTTTGTCAGAACATTTTACAAAAATGTATATATACAGAGGCAGTGATGCAGATGCACTTGCTCTATTCTGTTTTACCACGTAAAGATGTTGTTTAAAACATCTTTGTTGTTGTTTAAAACATAAAAGATGCCCCTCCTTTAAAAGAGGTGATGAGCCATCATGATCCTGGTTTTTTATTTCATGTTTTGCCCAAAACACAGTTCTGAATAATAAAGAGACCCAACTCTTTATTATATAATAATAAAGAGACCCAATCTTTTTGCCACTTGCGCAGGTGGCGAGTCTGTTTTTTTCCTCTGTCAAAGTAGCGAAATTCATTTGGACGTGGCCATAAATCTTAGCTGTGCCTCATGCTTTACACTTTGTGTTAGATTGTCAAAATAGAGCCCTGGACCTCAGGACCCTAAAGGAATATGTTGTTTTTTTAGCCTAATCTCTATCTGCTACATCTGCAGTGCAGTTCCCAGTCATGTCGACGTGTGTCCCAGGCCTTAGTTAAAGAACAGAAAACACTTGACACGCACTTAAAACAGAAGCCAATGGGCAGGTGTTCGGAGTCAACAGGTCTTTCTGTTCTTTTCTAAGAACAGAGGAATTATTATCCACGGTAATTGACCACATGCTACAGATGCGGCAAACAGAGATTAGGTCGAAAATTGCTATTCCTTTAAAGTATACACAAAGCCTCATTTAAATTTAAATTGTCTTTACCACGTGCTACGTGTCGGGCTTGTTTTGTCTGGGGGGGCATTTCACTTTCAAATTCATGATCCCTGTAGAAAGAGAGAGAGGGCGGAGGAGGAGAAATAACTCATTGATGTCTATACAAAGCGTTACATTATATGCACAAAGCTGAACACTGCAAAAAAAACTAATAACTTTGTAAATGCAAAAAAAATCCCTTATCCCAGATGCAGTTTATCAGCCAAGAGAGGTTTAGTGTCCAAATGTTGCATCTATAGTTTTGTGCTAGAGCTGAATGGCCATTATTTCATATTCATATTCATATCTTGCAGCATTTTGCACCTGAAGTGCATCGGCAAGCCTATACCACTTTATTAAAGATCTGGATGAGGTTTTAGGGATGCATGCACAAACAATTTGACTATTGACTTCTTATATTTGTTCTAAACCAGTCCAGTTCAATGTTAATGAAGCAATATTTTGCTGAACTATTCCTTTTAATATGTACAATCTAAAAAATGTCATAAAGTAATTAATAGAACATCTAAAATGACATTTTCTGACAAAGTGCTAAGAATATTTCAGGCTCTCCTGGTCATTTATGCCACTTAAAATAAGCAAAGTGTCAAATGAAAGTTTATATTACTGTTAAAACATCTTATGGCAACATTTGTTAGACAGCAATGTCTCATAACAAACCTTAAAAATGGAATAAACATTCTTAACCTTAATATGTGTTAATGTAACGAGACTTTTTTCTATTAAGTCATTTTTGACCTTTTTCTATTGGTCAGTTCATCATGATATTAAAAAGGGATACAGAAACAGAAAGAAAGGAGATTATGTAGATAACAATGTTTTATCTGCATAATAACAAATGTTTAATAACTAATGTTAGATATCACTGTCTCATAAAAAACATTCTTAACCTCAGTGTATGTTAATGTAACAAGATTTTATTCTGTTAAGTCATTTTAGAGCATTTCTACTGGTCCGTTCATCATGAAATGTTTAAAGAAAAGGGCAGTTAGCATTTTTATGGTTTAAAGAAAAACATTATGCAAGCATTATACAATTATACAAGGTTATAAGGTTTAGATATGATGAGTATGATGAGATAACCAAGTTTTATCTACATTCAAAGTGTTTTCGTTTTCCAAGATGTGTTCTGTGTTGATGATACAGAAGGAATCTGCAGTCTCTTTAGACCGTCTGGTCTCTTCTGGTCCCCTGGCTCAATTCGTCTCATGTCACTGTGACCTTCTAGAAGCCTGTGCCCTAAATGCTTTTTCATCCATGTACACTGTGACCTTTCTAGCTCGGAGGCTTTTAGCCGTACCTGCTGCACCACACAGATCCGCCACCTGCTCTAAAGCCAGACGCCAAACGGACACTTAAAGGACTGCGGGCTCTCAGTCACCTTGAGTCTGCGGCCAACGGCTCGAGACGACAGCAGTCGGAGTCTGATGTTGATTTTGTTTTTAAAGCAACAAGACTTAATGACACAGCCGAGCCGCTGCCAGAGAGATGTAGAGTGTGCAGAGCAATCAATCAAGACATGAGTATATACGCAGGGCTGCAGAGCAATCAGAGAGCGACACACAAAACATGCTCAAATACACACACATCCTAACATACATACACACACACACACACACATGCATGCACACACATACAGGGAATGCATTCACTTTTTAACTTTCTCATACATAGGCTACACAAATGTGATTGCTTGATAAATGGAGGAAATTTTTCTTCTAAAACTTCTTCTAAAAAAGTTTTTTTTTTTCAAAAACATTGCACTAGGTCAATAGTTGTATGTGGTAGGAGCTAAACATAACCTAAACGAAACAAACAAACACTGAAAAGCACAAACAACTGCGTGCCATGTCGTCACAGGTCATTACTTTCTCTCATCCTTATAAAAAAGATCTATTGTGTAGTATCACACCAGGAATTTCTACAGGATTCTGATAGATAGGATGCTATACAAGTACAGGGGGGTCCTCGAGTTATGCCACAGATCCTAGCACAGTTGTAAAATCATAAAAACACAACTAAGGCACAGAAAAAGGAAAAGGCTAACGATGTAAGTCGAGTGGGAGTGGGAGTGAGCGTTGTAAACGCGAAACATCGTATGTCGAGAATGTTGTAACTTGAGGACCCCTTGTATGCATTCACCAATCAGCCATTACATTTGAATCACTGCCTAATATTGTCAGAACAGCTGTGAACCATCAAGGCATGGATTCCACAAGACCTCTGAAGGTCTCTGGTTCTGCACTAGCAGATACTTTAACCTGGGAGTTAGGGGTTCCATGGATCAGACTAGTTTGTCCAGCATGTCCCACAGATCAGACAGAGATCTAGAGAGGCCAAGTCAACACCTCAAACTGTTCCTGAACAGGGTTGGCAATGTCATTAAGGGATACTGTCTTCATGAAGGCCAACAGTGAACTTGGTCAACAGTGATGTTTAGGTAAGTGCTCAACGTCAAAGTAATATCAACATGAATGCAGGACCCAAGGTTTCCCAGAGCATCACACTACCTCCACCGCCTCGCCTTCTTTCCATAATGCATCCTGGTCCATCTCTTTTCCAGGTAAGGGACCCACACATACCTAGCTGGCCACACAATGTAGAAGAAAAACATGACTCAGCAGACCAGACCATCTACTTTCATCACTCAGTGTTCCAGTTCTGATATCCATTGTAGGCACTTTCAGTGATGGATAGGGGTCAGCATGGGCACTCTGGCGGGTCTGCAGCTACGCAGCCCCTTATGCAGCAGCAGAGGTCATTACACTCTGATTTCTGACACCCTTCTATCAGAGCAGCATTACCTCGTCAGCCGATTGTGCTACAGCAGCTCGTCTGTGGGCTCAGACTAGACGGGCTGGCCCTCACTCCACACATCTTGGGGCAACCGTAGCTTTTGATAGATACTGATCACTGCATACTGGGAACACCCAACAATTTCTGCAGTATTGAAAATGTTCTGATCCAGTCATCCAGCCATCATAATCTGGCCCTTGTCAAAGAGTCTCAGATCCTTTCGCTCATTTTTCCTGCTCTGAACACATCAACTTCAAGAACTGACTGTTCACTTGCTGCCTAGTAAATCCCACCTCTTAACAGGTGTCACTCTAACAAGGTAATCCAAGTTATCAGAAGTCAGTGGTTTTAATGATATGGCTGACAGGTGTGGATTAATACATGTCAGTGGTACAGGAATATCATACAGGTGAAACTACAGCACTGTAGAAAAATTGTAAATTCTTATTATTATAATGTCATAGTTCTTTTATGGCAAATGAGCTGTGCTAAATGCATTCTTGACTAAGTCCTTAAATGTTAATCTCTGTATTTTCGCATAAACAAATAGTTCTTTAATGTGTTTTGTTATACTACAGACTTATCCAGCAATTATTCATTGGCATCTTTTTTTCATAGCCATTGTTTGGCATAAAAAACAAGTACTTTGTACAATTTTCCCTGACAAGTAAGAGAACCTTATGATCACCAATTAGTGCTGCACAAACAACATGCCTAAATCGTCACACAGATTCCTCCAAATGAATCTCAAATAGACTTGCTTTTGTGGCGTCTGACACCCCATATGAAAAAGAAATGCATAAAACTTATGACTAAAAGTCATATTCTGCCAGAAACAAGTCTTATGTAGCACATACCACAAAGGTGGCCCATTTCTCATTTTCCTCATTTATGAATAAATGGCACATCTACAATACTTATATGTTGCTTATATGTTGCAAAACTATATAAGTTTCATGTTGTATGCATTTAATATGCATTTTACATGCAGTT
>JBBPCY010000001.1:27034449-27077244 GCA_037974405.1 Brachyalestes nurse | reverse complement strand
TCTTGTTACTGCCCATTCCATCATTCTATCATTCCACATTATCCAGATATTAACACATAAGTGTGCATCTTGTGCTATGACAGCCTTATGAACTCTATATCACTCCTCTGTCACCTAATAAAGGCAGAGTCCTTTTGGCACAAGGTGTCCTTCTGACCCTCGGCTAAGGAAAAATCTCATACACCACAACTTTTGACTGCCTGTTCTCTCTGTGAACGTTCCACTAAGTCATAAAGAGACAAGATTAGAAAGTTTGGCCTTTCCTCTTTTTTCCACCATCCTACCGACCACTTTCACTTTCCCTAATCCCATCAATATGGCTTATATTGTAGTAGTCTAAGTCCACCGCGTCTGATTTCATTTCCATGATACTAAAGTTTACGTAAGGGTAGACTGGGTTTTAAAAAATCTAAAAATATTTTATAAAAACATACAGCTGGATGAACTCTCGGAGCTAAAGCGAATCACCGTTTAGCCACACAGTGCTTGTGTGAATTTTAGTGTTATTTTTGCGTGTTTGACGGGGAATTCTCTAAATTCTGACGGTCTGCGTTACATATGCGCAGCTCCCCAGCAAACTCTTCAGATTCAGGCGATATAAAAGCCAGAAAAGACAAGATCGCACGTAGTTCTGTTATTCCGAGCGTTTTTTTTTGCTGATGCCTGTGCCTCTCTTCCCCATGTAAACACGCAAGAACCCCACTTCGAGAGCTACCGGCCCGCCTAGCAGCGAATCACACCAAAACTGGTGATCAGGAGTGAGGAGAGGACGCTAACTGGGGAACTTGAGCACCACTTACAGCACATGATTCCACTCTACAGCACATGATTATTCGCCATGCATAAAAAAGGAGACGTGCAGTACTCACGTAGCTCTCCGTAAATCCCGGAGAAGGGTCAAAAAAGCGAGGCGATCTACAGTTTGGTGGTGCTGAAGGAGAACTCTAGCAGTACTGGGAGCCGGTTGCTGTCCAGGGTGCTGAAACCCGTCTCTCGCTTCACTCGCTGTTCTTACAGAAAAAACCGAGCATGAAGTGAATAAAGCGCCTAAACACACACACGCACACACACCTCACTGATCAAGCGTCTAGGGAGAAGCAAGGCTGTGACGACCACTACCCACAGCACAGAGCTTTTCTACAAGTGGCGCTTGGGCGAATGCACGGTTTTAGAGTAAAAGTGCACGACGCTACTCGATCTGAGACTAAAAGCGCGCCCACAACGCCCTGCTTAGTTTTGTCCGCTCGTGTGTCGACACAGAAAAACACAGCAGCTCACCATAGAAATGTTCTAAGTCTCAACACAACCAAGCACCAGTTATACCACTGTCCACACCTAGAGCATCCAGAACCGGGATAACTTACACAAGCTTGAAACTGTGTTCTCTCTCTCGCTCTCTCTCTCTCACATACACACACTCACACGCACACACACACACACACATTCCTCCCGCAACCTTACTGAAAGCCAAGTACCACGCGCTCCGTTGCGACGTGTGCAGCAAGCCTAACACTCCTCAGCTGCATTCCACAACATTTCACACTCACCGTCCTCGCGAAGCGGAGCCCTCTGAGTGCCACCGGGCCCCTATGTCACCATGTACCCCAAGACGTTTTCAAGGTGGTGTAGAAGACAGTGGGTTCCAAATCCTGGATCTCTCTCTCACTCACTCACTCACTCCCTCTCTCTATCTCGCCCTCTTTCTCTCTCTCTCCTTCTCGCTCGGCCACAGAATACAAAGAGCTGCGGGTCCTCACTGCGTCAAGCGCGAGCCTCGCAGATCCATTAAGCAGTGAGTGATTAATTCGAGGCGGAGAGCCCTTATTGAAAGCGCTCTCAGCCAGTCCTCGCCTTTATGTATTCCGAGCCGAGCACGAGGCAGGATTTTCCATCACGCCTCTACGGCGCACTTTTGTCTGTCATAACGGCGCGGATAAAACGTTAAACCATATATAGCCTATATTATATATGATTATATTTGATATATTATATCGTTGGTTTTCCTACTTCATTGAGGCTGCGCGCGCTGGAGGACTAACTCTGCGAAAGCACACTGATCCAGAAGTCCACTTGGGGCGAAGTTAAATCTCATAATAAGATTGTTTGTCACCGCCAGGCTATAAATGGTGTGGGTTCAACACACAGGGCTAGAGGGTAATTGCAAATCCCTCTGTTACCGCGTGACACGTGTGCACTCCGTCCCTTCTCAAAAGCATTTGAACACATTCCTCTGTACACACAGGAGGTTGAGACAGGACAGGAAAAAACAAGTATTTACTTAGCAGCCTTTAGTAAACTTCCAGTACTCACAGTGGGTCCTTTGACAAGCTCTAAAAATTAGACAGGAAGAAGCGGCAGCAATATTGGCGAGCCACTGGTGCATGAAGGCTCCGTCATGTTTTTGTGGAGAGTCTGGCATCCAAATTTGCCGCTGGCCACGCGTCGGGCTAGAGATGTTGTTTCTGTTGCGTGTGAGAGATTCGCCAATTTCCAGAGGTTTCCAAAAAACAAATTCGGCCCGACAATCCAACTACAAGCCCTTCAGCTCCCAGCGACAAAACCACACGTCGGTTGTATGGATGATCTGTATTATGGCTTTGAAATCACTCTGCAGTTGCTTGCTTTCAAAAAAGAATACAGTAATAAATCATTTTTGCCATAGAAGAACATCCTTTGTTTATCAGAGAACGTTTTTGTCAAAGTGTGAACATGAAAGACCTTTGTAAAGTGAAATGAACTTCCAGATAATATACAGTGAAGTCAGTGAAGAACCTTCATATTACATAATGGTTCTTAAGTGAGGAACCTTTAAACCTTTTAAAGGCCCTCTCTGTGTCAAATATATATACATACATACATACATACATACATACATACATACAATACATATGTATAATACATATGTATAATACATACAGTATGTATAAAACGTACTTCAATACATACAAAGTTGTGTATTTAACAGATAAAAGAGATGTTCAGCATTTTTACTGACAAACTTAATTCTATTGGGTAAACATTTGGTAAATTTAGAAGTGCACTCCAAAAAGTTGGGACAGAGGCAGGTTTACCACTGGGTCACATCCTCTTTTTTTTAAATTACACTTCTTAATTGTTTGGGAACTAAAGAAACAAATTGTTGCAGTTTTGCAAGTGGATTTTTTGTCCATTCCTTCTGTATACAAGACTAGAGCAGCTCAACAGCTCATGGTCAGTTTTCTGATTCTCCACTTCATGATGTACCAGACATTTTCAATAGGAGACAGATCTGGACCACAGACTGACCAGTCAAGCACACACACACTATGTCTTTGTAAGCTGGGCAGAATGAGGCCTGGCATTGTCCTGCTGAAATATAAATGAAGTTCCTGGGAAAAGACGTGAGACGTGACGGGAGCATATGTCCCTCTAAAATTTCAATGAAGGCCTCTGCATCAGTGGTGCCTTCACAAATATACAGATCCCCTAAGCCATCTTTACTACCTTGCACTGAGAAACATTGTTTTAAAACTAATACTTTTCTCATGAAGTTCAGCACAAAGTGGCGAGCTACAACCTTGTAAAGGTTGAGCCTTTGGTGAATGTTCCTTTTATACCCAGTCTTTAAACCCACACATGTTACCAGTTAACCTGAAAATTGAGGAACACTCCAAACGTTACTTGTATAACTCTTTCAGTCTGTTTTGCCTGTACTTTGCTAGTTTCTAGATTTGTTTACCAAATAGAACTGACTGTCAGTGAAAACACTGAAAATCTTTTCTTTGTCCTTTTACCTGTTAAATTTAAATGTATAACTACTTCCCTAACCCCTCAATGGAACTGTTTTTATAAATAAGGAATAACTTTAAAGTATAAAGATCTTCTTCATGAAAGGAGAGTTCTACACCCATATGAAAAATAAATGCATAAAACTTCTAAAAGTCTGCCAGAAACAAATCTTATGTGGCACATACCACAAAAGTGGCCCAGTTCTCACTTTCCTCATGTATGAATAAATCATACATCTACAATGCTTATATGTTGCAAAACTATGTAAGTTTTATGTTGTATGCATTTAATGTGCATTTTACATGCAGTTTGACTTCCCTATAAACTACATATGATGTTCAAACTGCATGTAAAATGCATATTAAATGCATACAACATAAAACTTATATAGTTTTGCAACATATAAGCAACATATAAGCATTCTAGATGTGTCATTTATTCATAAATGAGGAAAATGAGAAATGGGCCACTTTTGTGGTATGTGCCACATAAGATTTGTTTCTGGCAGAATATGACTTTTAGAAGTTTTATGCATTTCTTTTTCATACGGGACTGTATGACAAAATTGGATAGAAGTATGAATAGGAGCTACAAACAAGAGTAGCAGACATCTGGGAGTCTGAATTTTGCCTGTTCTTTTCTCCATTTTTATACACAACAGTTATCATTATAGCATGATAATCCTGCTTGCAGAGTATCATTAACTCTGACAATTTCTCGTATTATTCTGTTAACACCAGAACATCTCCCTGGAAATGTTTAACTTAGAAAAAAGCGGGTCCTAATGAAGGCCATAATACTTTACAGGCTGGAGTGAACGTGTTTTTGTATGTAACAGTAAGGGCTGTTCACACACATAACTCAAGCTTGAGTCTTTAACGAGACATTGTGATCTTTAAGTTTAAGGCTTAATCTAATGACCCAGTTCAATAAAACGCAATAAAAATCCCAGGATAAAACAGGAAAGGCCTACAGGACTGTTGCTTAAAAAGTGGGATGATTTGTTCCGCACAGCAGGGGACCACCAATCTCTGCCGGATTTCAATGCTGTTATTAGACAGAGAAGTAAATACATGATCTCAGAATAAACCCTACTAATTCCATGATGGATTGCACTGGAACATTTGTGCACCTGATCCCTCTCTCTTCATATTGTTATTCTTTTCCTTATGGATTGGCATTTAAAGATTTATACTGTTCTATATATAGTACTCTCATATTCTTTTTATCCCAATATATCTGATCTGCTTCAAAGGGAAATGTGTTAGCTGTCAAGACAGTGTAAGGATTCGTTGCTTCTGGTTAAAACAGAAATATTAATAAGCCCCTCCTTCCTCAAGACACAGTAAACTGAGAAGAGCAGCGCCTGGAACAATGCTGATGACATCTGCCCCAAATTATTTCATTTACATGTTTTCAATAAACTAATGCTCTTATATAAAATAATAATCTACAGTCAACAGAGGTCATATGGCTTAAATCCATTATATAATAACATAATGACAAATGTCCTAACTAAATAAAGAATAATACTTCAGGAATATAACTTAATACCAGTAAATTGATAAGACAGATGTATGCGATGAGGGATTTCTTTTCCCCCCAAAATTGCAATTAAACTAATTTGGCAGCAAGCAATATGGTTGTTGACACTTAAACCAGCTGAAGAAGCTTTTTCCCCCAAAATATTCCACTGTTTTGCAGCGATGTAGACAGCAGTTCTCAACCTCTGCCCTGGACGTTTTAGTGTTTTCCCTGCTCTAACACAGACACTTCATCTCCTTAATTAGCTGCCTGGTTGGATCGGGTGTATTGGTAAAAACATCAACACGTATTGTACAAAAGTCTTAGGCACCTGTGAAAATAATATTTAAAAGCTGTTCAGATGGGCAGTGAGTGTTTTTTCACTTCAATATTACCAAATATACTAAATCAAAGAATACATTCAAATAATATTACACAGTAAAATAGTGATTTTATGTTTAGTATATCAGTGTGCTCCTTGTGGAAGTCCAGTTTTACCTGTTGGTCCATCAAAAACCTGGTTTGACTTAAACAGTCCTGATGATGGAATTTCACCAATCCAGACAACGGCTGGAGGAACCGAATCTGGAACCAAAACAGCTCACAAAATATCAACTAGTGCTTTCTTGTTTGATTGCATTTATTCTGTTGACTTTGCTAGCAGAAAGACTGATAAAACACTGATAAAAAATGACTTTAAACAACTTGCATTGATGCCCAACCGGTGTTGCAGCCAATTCCAGCAGCCAGAGGGTGAAATGTGGAGAAACACCCTGGACAGATCAGCAGTCCATCACATACACACACACACACACACACCTAGGGGCAATTTGGCATCTCTGATTCACTTGCATTTCTTTGAAATATGGGAGGAATCCAGACAAACCCACATGAAGAACATGCAAACGCAAAAAACCCTCAGCCATGCAGATGATCAAACTCAGTGCCAACCATTGCACTACCATGCCATCCTGAATTAACATTCCTATTTATTTACAGTTGTACACAATTGCCAAATGCATTTAGTCAATTTCTTTTATTCAGCTGCCATTTAGAATACATGAAGTACAAATTGATCTAACCAGGAGAAATGGCCCACAATGGCCCAAAAAAGTCTCATTGCATTCCATCCTGCATTTGAAGACCATTTTTTCCTTCTCCTGCAAAGTCACTTTTTCTGAGATAACCTTCTTTTGTTCCAACAGCGCCGATATATGCTGACTGTGCATGTCCGTGCACATTTATAACTGTGAAATCTGATTGTGAGGTAAGCTCCAAAATACCACAGCAATATAATAAAGCAGCAAAGTGATCCCAACTATACATTGCAGGTGTTGGCTTAACCCTCGTGATTATGTTGGAACATAACAATGTATTCTTTGTATATTTTGAAAAACAGTGGCAACAGTATGTTTTCTGATGCTGGAGCTATTGCACTGTCAACCTTTTGTTGGTGGTTTTTTCTTTTCCTGATCTGCACTTGTGTAGTCTTGTGGCGTTTCTGTTTTTATTCTCTGTATTGCCCCAAGATCCTGCAAGAACGATGCAGTCCTGAAGGAACTTTGTGGTCCTGGAAGAATGCTGTAGTTTTGGAGGAACGTTGAGGTCCTGGAGGATCTTTGTGGTCCTGGAGAAATGTAGTCTTGGAGGAATGCTGTAGTCTTGGAGGAATGCTGTAGTCTTGGAGGAATGCTGTAGTCTTGAAGGAATGATGTGGTCCGGGAGAAACTTAGTGGTCCTGGAGGAATGTTGTGGTTCTAGAAGAACATTGTGGCCTTGGAGGAAGGCTTTGGCCTTGGGGGAACCTTGCAGTCCTGGTGGAAAGCTGTGGTCCTGGAGGAATGGTGTGGTCGTGGAGGAACATCTTTTCATTTGACTGTGTACTGTGTGTATGGTTGAAATAACGATAAACACCTTTATTTCTATGAGAGAGATGTATTGGCTGGACAGGATAAAGTCTTAATAAAAAGGCTCCGTAAATGTATAAAAGTAAAACAGATGCTCTTTTAGGCACATGTGTCTGTCAGCAGGCCATCTACTAAAGGGAAGCCGAGCAGACATTTAGCAAAGTCATGCTTCTGTGCACACACATCTGATGTGCGCTCCTGGCACACACTGCAGACCCCGAACACACGGAGCAGCTTCCAGGATAGATCCCTCAGAGAGTTAGTGACAGAGGGGTATGGCGCTGGGCTGGGCTCAGTCCAAACATGACTCACAGCACTCTTTTCATTAGCAGATTCTGTTTTCTTTCTGAAGACGAGTTATTTCGAGCAAAAGGGACACGAGGCTATAAATAAAGACAGAACAGACCTTTAGGGGTCAGTCCCAACTGGAAAACGTCTCTTTACTATCATAGTCTTTACACTTAGCCATCAAATGTTTTCTTGCTTGTGTTAAAAACAAAACCTCCTTCGTTTTGACTGCATCACACTGTAAAATCTCCTCTCCACGCATCAGCTAGTGACAAATGGCCATTATCTTTTCAGGAGGCAGTTGGTTTGGGCCACCCTGCTTGTGCTATCCCAATTAGTGTCTAAGCTAAAAAAGATGAGGTCAGCCTTTTCGGGTTTTTACAACCCAATTTCCCCCGTGACTCATAGCAATGTGAATATTGAATGAGCCTTAACAAGCCAAGCCAGTGACTCACAGATTAACCACAGAAACAAAACAAAACAAAAAGGTATGAAATGAAAATGCAAATGTTTGAAGTCAGCATACTTTGATTTGCAATCACCTGAGCGAATTGAGTTTTATCTTGCTAAACCTATATGGTGTACAAATACAGCCTCAAACACATATTTGCTTTTGTCAGATTGTCTTGGGTGGGTTTCATTTAAAACAATATTTTTACGGACCGGTATAGAAACTAAAGACAAAGTGCGTTTGTTTTTTTTTTCATTTTTGCTAGCATGCAGGCTCGATTTTTGATGTGCCATATCACGTGACCAAAACTAACCATTTTTTCAAAATAAATAATCTCTCTGACTCAATTAAATACTTTTAATTCTCTCTTTCTGTTCGGCCCGGTACCAAATGACCCACAGAAAGATACTGGTCCACGGTCCCATTGTTGGGGATCTCTGCTTTAGTGGACAAAGACTGAGAACACCGAACACACACTAAACCTACTGAGCACACAGAACACACTTTGAACATACTGAACACACACAAAACACGAACTGAACACACACTGAACAGTCTAAACATACTGACGTACTAAACACACTAAACACACTGAACACAAACTGAACACACACGCTAAACACACTGAACACACACGCTAAACACACTGAACACACACTGAACAGTCTAAACATACTGAACATGCTAAACACGTTAAACCCACTGAACACAAACTGAACACACACGCTAAAGACACTGAACAGTCTAAACACACTGAACATACTAAACATGCTAAACCCACTGAACACAAACTGAACACACACATTAAAAAACACACACTGAACAGTCAAAACACACTGAACACACTAAACACTCTAAACCCGCTGAACACAAACTGAACACACACGCTAAACACACTAAACACACACTGAACAGTCTAAACATACTGAACATACTAAACACGCTAAGCCCACTGAACACAAACTGAACACACACACTAAACACACTGAACACACACTGAACAGTCTAAACATACTGAACATGCTAAACATGCTAAACCCACTGAACACAAACTGAAAACTGAACACACACACTGAAAAGTCTAAACCCACTGAACACAAACTGAACACATGCGCTAAACACACAGAACACACTGAACAGTCTAAACATACCGAACATGCTATCATGCTAAACCCACTGAACACAAACTGAACACACATGCTAAACACACTGAACACACACTGAACAGTCTAAACATACTGAACATACTAAACACGCTAAACCCACTGAACACACACACTGAACAGTCTAAACATACTGAGCATGCTAAACCCACTGAACACAAACTGAACACACACACTGAACAGTCTAAACACACTGAACACACTAAACCCACTGAACACAAACTGAACACACACGCTTAACACACTGAACACACACTGAACTCACACACTGAACACACACTGAACTCATGAAACATGCCAAACACACAAGTTGTTCTATCTGCAAGTGAGCCAACAGATGGTGTGTGAGGAAACGCACACACACTGAACACACTGAACATGCTAAACACACTGAACACGCTGAACATGCCAAACACACTGAACACACTGAACAAGCTAAACACAATGAACATGTTAAACATACTGAACACACATTGAACACACAAAACAAGCCAAACACACACTGAACACACACTGAACACACAAGGTGTCCTATCTGCAAGTGAGCCAACAGATGGTGTGTGAGAAAACACACACACACACACACACACACACACACACATACACACACAAGCCTCGTTATGTGTCTCAGTGTCTGGAGATTCAGTCCCCCTCTGACACCCGGCGGCCCATGGGTTCTCACACTCAGCAATAACTTAACTAGAGCCTGGAAATCCAAGGCAACTGCACGTTTCGCTAACCCCCCTGTTGACAGGGCGATTCCCAATAACTCAATTTCCAGCTCAGTAATTTACTGTTGGTGCCCACCGACTCTGCTGCGCAAAACAGCGGATCTATAGTCCAAACAAGGGCAAAGTTTGTCTACTCAAGGTTTCATTTTTTTATTTTTTTGTTTTATAAGGCCACGTTTTTATATGGCCTCTTGGGTGGATACAGCATATAAAAAAACACTTATAAAAGTGGATATGATCCTGGATAGCACTTGTCAGTTATACGCTTTGCTGACTTTTTTATAGGGATACTGCACTGCAGTCTTACCCCTGGCTTTTTTTTTTTTTTACAGCGCTTCCCTGTTGCAAGTCATCAATTACAATCTTCCAATAATTTATCGAGCATTGGCAAGGCTAACCATATGGTGTGAACCAAGATATAGGAATGGGGACAACTGGCCCAAGGTCAACAGAAGCCCCCTGCTACCCACTTACATAAAATATCACTCGGTTGTGGTCCATTTCTTACCACACGGTGGTTTTCCTCAAGAAGATTCATAAAACGTCAAAAGATTCATTGGTCTTCTTGAGCAGCTTGCATTTTTTATAACTACAGCACTGACAGATGAAATGTGTGAGATAATAAGTCACCCTTTATTTTGTAGATCTGAATATTTTCACATTATTTAATATTATCATGCCAGACCACACTAACACACGCTGTACTTGTTGAATTTAAACCTATTGCACTCATTTATGTCCAGTTAGACGCAGATGCTGACCAGAGCACTGTATACCAAATTTAGACACTTGTCATTTTTATTACATTTAGATTTGATTATTATAACATCTATCTATCTATCTATCTATCTATCTATATATCTATCTATCTATCTAAATATTTATTGGGGCTGGGCAATGCATTATTTACTTAATGCTGACAATCATTTTATTGTGCATTAACACAGTTTTTTAATCCTTTTATTTTGAAAGTTAGTTGCTTTTTTGTGCTCATGGGTGTCTCGGCTGGTTTTCACGGGGGTCATACATAGACGTTTATATGGAGTTGATCCCCCTTGACAACTGCTATAATGATCCTCCATGCTCTGGAGGGTAACCTGTTTTTTTGTGGCAAACAGCTTTGGTTTTATATTTGATTTAAATATAAAAAATCAATATCTTTAAGTTGAGATTTACAAGAAACATTTGAACTGTAACTGTGTTAAAGGGAACACTGCTGGTAAGCTCCTTATTTGTTTAAAGTGTTTGCAAACCAAATGTTATTGCACTTTTTTTCATATAGCAGTATTTTAAAAATAAAAATGCGCAATATGCTACTTTTGAATTCATTACCTAATTTTGCGCATAACAATGCAATTATTCGCGATTAATCTCAGAAAACCATGCAATTAAGCCGTGATGAAAAATGTAAACATTGCCCAGCATTAATATCTATCTAGCTGCCTATCTATCCGTCTGTCTTTCTGTATGTCCATCTGTTGGTCTGGCTAATTATACACGTGTCTGGTGATCCACATTATAATTATATTCATACTAGGTGGCTTTTTATACTAGGTGGCTCAGTAGTGATCATGTATCTTAGTAAGCCTTAGCTGAATACCTATTTACAGACATTTTTAATAACTAAAACATATTACAATCTTACAACAATTCCATAAATATTACATATAGCACTGATTTTGGATGATTTCACTTAGAAAAGACATAACGTTTTTGAAAACTTGAGATTATTTTCAATGAATGTGTTTTAATAAAGCCCCCAAAGTCAGATCTCCACTTGACATGTTTTGACTGTGGAGCCTATAGAACTGCTCAGCTCCTCCTAAATCATTTCCCTAATGCCAGACTGCCCTTTCCCAAGCCCTGCTACGCTGAACGCTCTGAAGGGGACAGTCACCCGGCCCTTGTTCTTCAGCCTGAATGTGCGAATAGGCTGCTTTTTAATGGCTCCAAGCACTTAGCATGCCAGCAGATGGGAGTCCAGTTGGCAGTGCTCTCATTAATGGAGCTCCAAGTCATCCTCCTCCTCACGGCCACCTGTCCGACAGGGCCAGTGCCACTCCAGCACCTGGCCGAGCCATTACATGTTATGATCAGGGCTCAAGATGGGAGGCGTCGCAACTTCTCACTTCATTTGTATGAGCAGTGGAGAGGGAAGTGGACTAATGGTGGCATATGTGCTCTCCTTTTGAAGATGGGCTGCTTCCTCAGGTGCCATATATGCATTTTCAAAGATGAATGACTATCCCAGGTCTCCTGTTTACTGGAATACCAGTTAGAGTTACTAATGGAGAAACATTTCAAACCCCACAGAGAACCCAAGTACTATCCAAAAGCGTAGAATGCTTGGAATCAGTACAGCTTCACAAAATATAATTAGTAGGAAGCCATAAAGAAAAGAAAGGTGTTAATATGGAAGAAAAGAGAGCATGAAGAATTATTATATTAAAATAATAATTCTAGTAAGCCTCATGTTCAGGTGGAGAAAAACGTGGAGGAACAAGGCCTGAGTGACTGTCCCCTTCAGGGCACTCTGGCTCTGGCAGGAACACACCTGAGGAGGAGCAGGGGAAGTTCAGAGGCAAATTACAAATGTGATCAAAGTCAGATAGAAAAATAATTTTATATATAATAAAAAAAAATATATATATATATATATATATATAAGGGGTGTCGAATTAACACGTTCATTTCGATCAGTTAAACACAGAAAAAATTACAGGTTAAAAAATGTTTACGCTGATTAATTGCACCACGTGCATTTACCCTGTGCAACCCTGGGACACTGGCAGCTGTATAAACTTCAAGGGAGCATTTTTCAACAGGTAGCAGGAATCAACAGAACCACAGGGTTAGAATCTGATAGTATAAACTGGCTCTATGCACCTCTAAATATCTGTCTATCTAGGTTATTCTCATTTAATTAAAATATAATTTTCACTGATTATGCATATTATTTGCCTATTTCTCATCATTATCAGTGCTAAACTGACTGTATAAACTGTGTAAGATTCAAGGTAGCATTTTTCGGCAAGGCAGCATAAACCTACAGACACTGTTGTCGTTTTGCGCTACGGTAGCATTTTTTGACAAGGCAGCATAATTCATCAGTACACCCGTGCTTGTATGTACATTGCCTTAAACTGCACCGTGTAGGCTGGCTTAGTTCTGTCATTGTTCTTGCTGAAACATTTAAATGTCCTCAGTATATTAGGTCATATTTTTGATTGGTGTGAGCATTACTGCACAGTGCTAAAAAATAATAAAATAAAAGAGGCGTCGAAAGTTTGCAATGTTGATTATTCATTCACTCATATGCCAAAATCCATCCTTAAGCACCTGCTCCTTTCCTCTTGGGTACCCCAAGTGCCCTTTTCTTTAGGATTTTTTTTTTACAGGTGTGTGCGCGTGTGGAGTCCCGCCTGTGCCCCTCAACAATAACATTTAACTATTAATCACAATTTTGCTAAATAAAAGGATCTGCCATGAATCAGTCACATGATGACCATTAACCAATTATCACCCTTGACGGCGACGCGCGCTGGTTGCGAGCCAGGAACGAGCTCGCAAAGAGTGCACACAGTTTTACCGCCC
The DNA here is from genome assembly GCA_037974405.1 of Brachyalestes nurse. Classification (NCBI taxonomy): domain Eukaryota; kingdom Metazoa; phylum Chordata; class Actinopteri; order Characiformes; family Alestidae; genus Brachyalestes; species Brachyalestes nurse. The sequence continues at coordinate 27,063,818 of JBBPCY010000001.1, read as the reverse complement.
GAGCGGTGCGGAGCTGTAGCGGAAACACACAAATTAACTGGAATGCGCAGACTGATGCAACAAAAACCAGTAAGTAGTGTGTAGAGCATACACTATATTCTATAGCACACAGGCGTATTAGGTTATTATGTACATTTTGTAAAGTTGTCTTGTGGCAACTGATGAATTGAAATAAATGAGCATGCTGTGTGTGCACTGTGCAACAGTGCGACAAAACATTACCAGTCCTTTTATTAACTAGTGGCGGTCATTAGCCGCTAGCTAACTGGGTAAGGGTGTCATGGGTCTGTAACTCTGTCCACCGTTTTAGGGAACATATTTCATTTTAAAGTTACAGGGCTTTTCCCTGCCTTTCTGGAGGGCTTATATTTCACTAAAAACTAACCCCACCTGATGACAGTGATAAAGTATGGTGCGATTCCATATTATATTCTTGATGAATGTGGTTGTTGTTATTCAGCCTGGTTCTATGTGCCCCTTTTTAACTTTGAGCACCCACCCCTTCAAACATCTCTGCACGGTCCTGGTTTCAGGTCTTATGTTAGATGGTCTTTGTTCTGTTTGAATGATTCCATACATAGTCCACTGTGTGGCTTAACAAACAAAAAATATATATGTACATGTGTTTGTAGCAAGCTGACCAGATTTCTGAAATTCTGAAAATATCACTAAAATAAAATGTAAAAAAATCTACGGGGGAAAGTTCTTTTGATCACAGTAACTGTTGTATTGTAATAAACTATGTTGAAGCCTGATTAACTGATAAAATTGGATAGTACCTAAGTAACTTTGTAAACTATGTTGTCCAGTCTTTTTCTTAATTTTTTTCTTCCTTTCCTTTGCTTTCTCTTTACATTTTTCACTTTCCTCACTTCTTACTTCTTTCTCTGTCCTGTTCATCCTAACAAACAGTACACTAATAGATAAAACACCTTGGTTTACAGATTTCCTTTGTGTCATTTTTGTATTTTATTATAGAAGAATGAACCGGCAGCCTCTATAATAATCTCCTTCACTCTTATTCCTATCCACTCTTTCTCCTCTCCTTCCTCGCCACTCGCCAGGGGATAAAGCAAAAAAAAAAAATCTTCAGACTGAATTTTTATTTCAGGCTGAGTCATTATGTTCACACACAACATACAAAATGACGTACAGAGGCGGCCCACAATAGTCTTTGACGCCTGCTAAACAAATGAAATGAAATATGTCAAATTAAAAATGATGCACTGTATTTGTAGATCACAGCCACATCCAAGTCGACTGTTTGCCAAAAAAATCAGCTCCCCATCACCTGGCAGTATGATTGCTAGGTCCTGATTCTCACCCTGGGTGACCTCCTGGCTTGAAAATACATTTGAGGTGATGCTGTGGACTTACACTTGTAGTTTCTGGTTGAGTTTTATGCAGCACTTTTCTCAAAAACTATGCAAGCAGGTGGTTAGTAGCAGATGAAGAGATATGAAGCTGCTATAAAGTTCAGACAAGTTGGCCAAAACAAGCACAACATGAGACGTCTGCCCGTCTGCTCCACTATCCAGTCTTTCTTTCTGGTCTGTTTTAATTCACAGTTAAAAATGTGGACTTTTGTTCAGACGGGGACTGGCCATCAAAAACAGGGACGTCCAGCCACCCGAATTTATAGAAATGATCCACAAAAGTCCATGCATTTCAGTAATTTTACAACAATTAACGTTCTAACCTTGGGCAAATCACTGGCTTTTTTTATAAAGCTGAAATAAAATGTAATAAAGTAATGTCATAAAATGCACAAATTTTGAATCTATGTTATTTTTGGTTAATAACTGCAATAAACTCCTCCACCAAAGAGTGTATTTCATTAACACTAGCTAGTAGTTGCAAAGCAAAGATAATTTTATGAACAGCCAACTTTTAATAGCATGGTGCATAAATTTACTTATGTGTAAAGTAGTTCACCCAATCAGATTTTAGAATCAGATTTTAAAAATGTGTTTTTGTCCCCTACAATATTGAATATAACATCTAAAATACTCTGATGTATAATTTAGAAGATTAATATGCACTATAAATGTATTACTGCAAATTATTAATATGATAAGTGATTCCAAACTTTTAGATTAAAATACTGAGCAAAAGTCTTGAGCTACCCGCCAATGCCATAAGCAACAGCTTCTTTTTTGCATCATCACAATGATACCAAACACACTGTCAATGCAGTCGAACTATTTTAACAGAAACAAACACAATGGAAAACTATCAGTCCTGGATCAGCCTCATTCAAGCCCAAATGTGGTGACATCATCTCGATAAAGAGCCAGCCAACATCCAAAGAAGAGCTTTGGAATGTCCTTCAAGAAGCCTGGAGAACTATTCCTGAAGACACTTAAAGAAATGACAAGAAAGCTTGTCTAATAGAGTTCAGCCTGTAAATGGTAGGAATAATGGTGTTCAGAACAAATACTGACTTTAAAGCTGGTTAGATTTAAACAAACTCTTTTGTGTTCTTTACTGTATTTACATGTATGCTTGTACATGTTGCAATAAATCATTGTATCAACTTCTTGTCTTATTTCACTAGGCATTTGCACAGTACTGTGTATTTAAGGTGAAATACACCTGATGTCTGTGCTGTGTGGTGACATGTGTAGCAAATATAGAGATCCTGAGCAGACAGAGTGTTTCCTCCTGCTATTCTGGAGGGAAGATGGGTTTTGTTGATGTTTTCCATCGTTTGCACCTCTCCATATGTGCACTGTAGTCCTGCTCTGCCACCCCATTAGTGGAGCCAGACACGGGTCCATGGGAAATTTAAGGCAAGTATTTGCCGAGTGGGGCCTGAAATGAGAAGCTGACGGCAAGTGTGCACAGACTCCGACTCCTTCTTCCAGCCTGTATCGTTGATGTAGGACAGTCTGGGAGTTTTTTTTAAAGACCCTGATCTGCACAACTGAAAAAAAACTGCTCTTCTGGCATTCTGATGCTCTTCAAATGAGATCTTTCAAAAGAGCTAACGATGGCTATCTGCTCTCATAATTAGCCCTTCAATTCACTCAGTAAACACTCTTGGAAAGGTATTACCTAGTCTGAGCATCTCTTTCTCTCTCTTCCTCTCTCGCTCTCATTTCCGTCTTTTATTTCTGCTGAAAACAAAGTTTTGTTCAGCCTACATTTCTATCTCTCTATTCAAAAAGGACTTGTTTCTTTAGTTGGAATGTAACACAATAAAACATGGCTCGTTTCTGACAACGCCGAGCCCAAATACCTTTCTTGCAGTGTAGAACTGCAAGGACACTGTACTTTCAGCCAATAAACAAGAACAAAAAAAAAAATCAGGACGAACGATGCAATTTCATGCTCAGTCCCTTTATCGGCTTAATTAGAGATTTAACATATGGCACCAGCAATCGTACTCAGAATGCAAAATGTATTTAGAGTATTTACTGTGTGGAGGTGCGCTTTGTTGCCAATAAGCAGTAAGTGGCTTCCAGCCAATCGCTTCTCCCCGAGGCTGAGATGCGTTTCTGTCTTGTAAAGTGCATACCTTTACATTCAGTGTATTACAGCAGAGTTGGTTGATGGCTCGGCAGTGATAGCAGCACAAACCCGACGCCATCCATCACGGGTAATCTGGCGCATTTTTGCCCAGATTTGAACAGATAGGCTCAGCCAAGAACAAACAACTCATCTGTCACCGAGGCTCTGGTTCAGCAAAGTGCTCGGCTCTCCATAGAGAATGACCACAAGTCCAGAACGTGAACATCACTGTGACCATACATTATCAGTAAATTAATTTCAGAGAAATTTTTTGCACGACTGTAGAACACACTATGGTGTTTATGGTGAAAGAACACAACCAGGAGAGTCTCAGCGTTGGCGATATATGAACAAGACCCGTGCCTGTTATTGATTTTGATTCATTGTATTTTGTGCACATTATATCCCAAACCTGACAGTGACACTGAAATGACATTTTGCGGAGTGATGTGTTGTTTTGAATGAAGGCATTCGAATACAAAAGTAAATAATAGTGCTTTTTTTCAGGTGATGTGATTTGTGTTAATGTGATCCAGGGGCCACTTTACTTTACTTTATTTTAACCCTTAGAATTCTGATTTAGTAAAATCTGATTTAAACAATTAAAAATGGTCTAAAACAGTCTAGAACAGGTGTTTGCTGCAGGTTTTCCCCGCACACTAGTCAGCGGAGACTGTCCTGAATGTTCTCCCCGGTTCAAAAAAGTGTTTTTTTTGTTTGTTTCCAATCTTTTAAATAAAATAAGTTTGGGCATTTTTGTTCTTTATGGCTATTAGTGTGTGATATCAACACCAGTAGTGGTTATTAAGGTGTCAGACATCAGGCTGAGCTTTGTTTGGTAATTGTATTGGAATTTTATTGTATTTATTTTTAAATTACAATAACTTTGGTTCTATGTGACAAAACAAAGCTCAGTATGACGTCTGACACCTCCAGCATCAACACAAACCGAGGGAACTTCCATATAGGAGTTATTTGTCCATATGGTCACAATTTACCATTTCTTGTGCTTCCACACGCCTTCTAAGGGTTAAGAGAAGAAAACAAAATCGTTGAGTTACTACTGATAAAAAATATGGGTTCTCAATTGCTGTCACCATTGGGCGTACTGAAGTTGGCTCTATTAATGGGAGACTGTGGGTCAGATGCCACAGAAATATGTCACAACTGGCCTCCCATTCTGTAGGTGGCCCCTATTGTACAGGCAATTAATATTCTCCTCCAAGCATGTTGGGCTGTGCAATGACAGAGAAGAAATGCGGTTGGGCTTCACGTGTCTCACATGTTAGCCTTTACAACATCGGTCCAGTGACTACTGATTTGTCCCTAGCAGTAATTTTAAAAAGATAATTTAAATAAAACCACTGTTTACTATTAGTGTTTGAAACACAAACAGTTAATAGTTCTGTTTCTCTACTGTGAGTCCTTCCTAACCCAGTTCCTTCCTAGCATATGATTGGCTGAAGCTCTATCTGGCTTTAAGAAGCACTGGAGCTCAGTGCAGTACTTCTTTCTGTTGCTGAGAAAGAAGACATCTTTGTGCTAACAATCCTGAGCTCAAAAATATGGAACGCATTGTATTTGGCGTTAAATCAGTAAGAGACTAGTGTTCCATGGTTTACCAATACTCCAAAAAACTAGTACCGCCAGATCCCATTTAGGATGTGGATATAGTTAACAATATTTTTTATGTTTAGATGGAAATGCACATTTCTAGATCATTGGTTTGAAAAGGTTCCTGTCAGGAAACAGGGATTATGGTACTTCGTTATTGGTTACATGGACCACAGTTCCAGCCTGTACATTTCAATGCTGCCAACTGCATCGTGTGCAATATCACACTTTGCAACACTGTTTACATCCTGTTCTCACTATACTGTTAGACTACATTACCGTTACATTCTTGTGGTGTCTATTTATTGTGTTGTTTGTATTGTTACTATTGCAACTTGCACTTGTTGAATGTTGCTATATGTTGCACTGTGGCCCATGGAGAAACATCCCACTAGGTATGTGAACTTAAACCTGAACTGTGATATAACAGGAAAATACTAAGATATTGAATTTTAGCAATACTGCCCAGCTCCAGCACACTTATGGCAATTTACGGACACTGTAAAGCTAAAGCTTAATGCTGGGATAAAATCAGCAGTTTCAATGGAAGTGATATCTTTATTTACTTGACTTTGCCAAGGTCGGATAAAGGGAATCAAAAAAAATTGTAGAAACGATGCCACCCTTTTCAGCTTGGAGCGAATGGACTCCCTCTCTCCCCTCCAGCTGGTCTACAGGGACAGCCTGAAACCTGTCGAAACCTCTCCACTAATTGGTAAATCACCTAATGGCTGACATCATTAGAGGAGCAGTCAGGTTTTTTAAACCACCTGAAACCGTAATAGAGGTCCAGAAAACTTTTCTCCCCTTGTGCTGTTTTTTTTTCTTCATTGCTCCCTCAATTTTGATCTCAAGATTAGCTATTTTCTCGGTACCATTTTCTCCCATAGTGCTCTTCACTGGGCACAGACGTATCATCACCTGCCATCACTTATTCAGCCACTTTCATCATTACCAAATGGAGATGGAGATTTAATGGGGTGATCTGTAGCCAGGACAAAAGCCACATATTTTTACATATCTGACAGTCTGGCAGTCTGTTACATGAATGTCTGTTCTTCACAAGTGTCACTGTGGCTCCATCGTTTGTTTCCCATAACTGGTACAACATTTCAAATAATGACAATAGTGGTAATGTTACAGGATTGTTTTCCTTGTGTATTCACAAGGCCCAGATTCTGCACTTTTTCTTGTATAACATTTTTCTCCCTGAGGTCCACTGATGACATTTGCATAGTTTTATTACAGGATCATTTCCCATCCTCTTTTCAGCCCTTAGAATCAGAGGAGTCCTGCTCTGACTGCCTGTACTGTGATGTACAATGCAGCATAGGCTGGAACACTTCTTATAACTTCAGCACAAATGGTGAGGCTAAACAACGATAGACTGTATAAGTATGTTGTCATCATCTAAAGAAAACCATGATTTTTATATATCATTTAACCCAACTACACACTTGTGTGAAACTTTCCTGATGAACAGACTAATAGAAACGGTCCAAACTTACTTTGAATGGAATATTTTCATATTAACATACATTAAAATAAGGTTTTTACAGCTTCCTGAGAGATTTTTTGAGGCAGCGATAGTAGTAACACCAACAACAATAATAATAATAATAATAATAATAATAATAATAATAATAATAATAATAATAATAGTAATAATAATAAAAAAAAATAATAATAATAATGTGTAGCATTCAAAGTCACCGTTTGTAATCTTTTGTGGAGAGAAAGAATAAAAGAAAGAGTGAATGAGAAAATAGAGTGAGGCAGTATTAATAATAATAATAATAATGTTGCCATATTTTGTGGAGAGAACAGATAGACATAAAGAAAGAAAGAAAAAGAGATACTTAAAGAAAGACAGACAGTGAGAGGGGGAGTGAGAAGGATACAGAGAAAGAGACAGAAAGACAGAAAGAGACGGAGAGAGAGAGAGAGTTGTTTGTTTATGATCAATCAAACTAATAGGTCTCTCTGGGCAAACTGTTTACAATGGATTTATTTCCCAGGATTCGATCATGTATTCACCCCCTCACTCTCTCCTGTCAAGAGGACACTGAGGAAATATGACTCTTAACTGCAGTTGATTCCACTTGGGCACTAAGTGCAGATCAGCAGCTTTGGCTTGCTAGGTTTTTTTTTTCTTCCCTTTTTTTCATGGCCAAACATATTTTCCCCTCAAAACCAGTGTCTCTTTCACTCGCCTCACAGCTTGCTGTACAACGTGTAATTTCGAGCTGTCTAAACTGATAGCTGTGGCAGCCTTGGTGATTCCTCCCCCCATAAGACTAACAATCATCAGATTTGTTCATGATCCATGCAGACAGAAAAACACGGGCTTCTCTCCGACGTGCCCCGTCAGCTCGGCCGTCCTCGCAGGCCCGGCCACTCCACCCTCCACGCTCCATTATTTCATTGATTTATTCATCTCTCGCTTTTATTTGATGACCCAGATTTAATAATCTCTCGCGAGGATTGGTCTAAATACTAAATATAATTAAAGGTATAAGCCATACGGGCGCCATTTATTTAACACGAGGATTTTATTTTTTATTTTTTGCAACGTGGGGTAGGAAATGAACGAGGGCTAATTGAAATGCAATGTAATTATTGTGCATGGCTTAAAGATTGCTAATGCAGTGAATATGTAAATGAAACGGGTAAATGGGAAGTGTCCAAATTATCCGTGTTCTAATAGATAAATTCTCCATTAATTAAAATTAAAATGCTGGTATATAATTTAATCAAATTTGGCGGCTGTTGCTACGTCGCATTTAAAATGATGCTGAAGGTGGATGGGAAGCTAGTAAAAGAGAGAGAGAGATTGAGAGAGAGAGAGAGAGAGGTTATTATTTATTATTGTTTTAGCAGTCTTGTACCTATTAGGGTTTTATGCTAATCTGTAATTCACACCATTCCATTGTTTATCTGTAATATACCGTATTATTGACTATTTTCTACGATTAACATTATCAATAACTCTATAATTATTGTTACATTTACTGATGTTCAGTTTTTTATATCACATTACTTTAAACACCACGCTACTTTGAATTTGAATTTAAATTTGAGAGACAGAGAGAGAGAGACACAGAGAGAGAGACATAGAAAGAGAAAGTGAGAGGGAGAGAGAGCTGGGGAGAAAGAGGCATGGACAGAGAGAGAGAGAGAGAGAGAGAGAGTAAGAGGTGGAGAGAGAAGGAGAGAGAGGGACAGGGACAGAGAGAAAGAGAGAGTAAGAGAAAGAGAGAGAGAGAGAGAAAGAGGTTATTATTTATTATAGGTTTATTATTTATATATTGTTCTATTAGGGTTTTTTTTAATTTACACCATTTAATCGTCTATTTGTAATATACCTTATTACTGACTATTTTCTATGATTAACATTATCAATAACTCTATAATTACTGTTACATTTACTGATGTTCAGTTTATCTTGTCACATTACTTTAAACACCACGCTACTGAATTTGAGTTTAAATTTAAGAGACAGAGACAGAGAGAGAGAGACAGAGATGAGAGAGAGACAGGGACAGAGAGAGAGAGAAAGAGAGAGAACAAGAGAGAAGGAGAGAAACAGAGTGAGAGAGAGAGAGCGAGCGAGAAAGAGAGTAAGGACATGTCCATCAGATGGCGGAATTGATGGACAAAGTGTTGTTTCTTTCTCTACTGAGATTGATTGTGCAGAGTTGGCTGTCGAGAGAGATTAAGCGTCACGGATTTTCCAAAACATGCCTGAAATGATCTTCGTGAGGCATCAGTCTGGCATGAGTCGGCCTATCCAAAACAAATAAAGCGGAGCAAGTTGGAACGACGGCCTGGGTGCTGTGAAATCTGAGAAATCTTTACCAACAGACCACCAGTGCGTGTGTGACTTCAGATCAGAGCGTGACAATCCAACAAACACCAATAAACACCAACAAATAACAGTGACCACTCACACAGATCTCCACTCCAGCAACAGAACACGCTGTGTTAATATGACATAACATGGACATTAAGATACTCATATCTAATCCCTGAATACAGGATTAAAAAGTCCACATAGTCAAAATCTAATTTATAGCTCAGAGTGTCATGTACTGTTTTCCAATTTTTGTCACATGCTGAACATTGCACAGACATTTAGAAGTGTTATTATATAATGCATGGTATCACTTTGGTTTTTAGTTTGTAGTCTGTAAAAGAAAATATAATATATATTTTGTATATATATATGTGTGTGTGTGTGTGTGTGTGTGTGTGTGTGTGTGTGTTCTTCAAGCTCTGTAAACGCTGCATCATTTCTCTTATTCTGATGTTTTGTCATTTCCTTTAAAAAGTATGCTTTAAAGAACAATATTTTTATTTGAAAATTAGGAGAAATATTGTCAGCAGTTCTTAAAGGCCAAGGCAAAGCTGTTCAGTTCAATACTTAAACATGAGAAACTGAACATTTTTGCAGTGATCTCTTATTTTTTTCCGGAGCTTTTTATATACACACATACATAAAATTTATCGCAAAATATACACAAAATATATATCGCTTGTTTGTATGGAGCGATGTTCTCCCCATGTACACTGCTCTAGAGTTCTTTTCCTTTGTTCTGATCGTTCTAGTATGACCTTCCCATTTGAACTGTTCTAGAATGTTCTTTCTTGTTTGCACTGTTCTAGAATGTTTAGAATATCCCCTTCATTTTGACAGCATTCCCCCCTTTCACATGGCTCTAGAAGGTTCTCCCTGTTTACACAGTTCTAGAATGGTTGCCTTATTCTATGCCAATCTAGAACATTCCACCCTATTCATGTTGTTTTGGAACATCCTCTCAAACACACAATTCAAAACCGTCCTTGCAAATTCACAGTTTAAGAATATTCCCCTCCCTTCACTTTGCTCTAGAATGTTCCCACCATTCACATCTTGTTTAATATTCTCTTTCATTCCCAACGGCCATACTGTTCCTGAATGTCTGCATTGTTCTTCTACCTAACATTCACAGTGTTCTGGAACACTGACACTCCAGAAAGTACTAACGCATTCATTGTGGTCTAGAATGCTTTTATGCCAGTCTAGAATGTACCTCCCAATTTTGACTGTTGCAGAAGGTCTTCTGGGTCAATACATTTCAATTCATTTTTTATTTGCAATATTGGAGTTCAGTACTCACAGCTCCATTCTTTACTGAACATTAAGGTCAGAACCGCTGGAATCAGCCAGCAGTACCACTGCGCTGTAGATGCAAGCAAAATCTGGCCTGTTTTCACCAAAATCTACAGGTCACACATGAAACTGAGTGCACGGTTTGCTGAGGGCGACTCTTCATGCCTTATTCTCCACACAAGAACAGCCAGGCACAGAATGAGAGGTTATTTCCGCTCGAATCCCTGCAATCCATCGCCTCGCTGGATACCGCAGCACAAAGGTACCATCAAGTGAAAGCCTACCATTTACAAAACATGCTCAAGAGAGACAATACACCCACAGTTCTGAGATTTTATGAGGCTAAGTACACAGGTTTACTAGGAATTGGGTAGATAAAAATGGAAAAAAAAACATGAATATTGAATAAATAATACTGAATAAATATAATATGCATATGTGAATAACATATGCAAAAGGCCCTGGTGTTTTATTCAAAAAGAAAGAAACAGCGAAGGACCCATATACCTAGATTTCTAATAAATGGCCATCATCTCCTCAGCCAAGGCCACAGGCCTTCATGCACACAAGGGATTCAATTATTTGAAATGTTTACAAAGTTTGGGAGGGTGAAATATAATGTATGTAATTAAATGAGTGTAATTTCATCACTTAGTTCATAAAAAGGAGCATTTCAGTATATTATTATTGCTGAATATGTTATTCATTGTTATGTAGTATTCTGTAGCAATTTGTCTCCAAGCCATATCATTGTGACAGAATTCATGAATTTCTATTGTTGTTGTGTTTTCATCCATCAGCGTTGTCTCACCACAGCACCCAGGACGCATTATGCAAATTCGGGGACCTTTGGGAAACCCAACCACAATCATCCAATCCCACATCCACTGGTCTATAAGCTAATAAATATTTTTCTACCACTAACTAGTATTGAATGTATACAATGGGGAACCCTTGGGACCTTCTAGGCATTCAGAAAAATGATTTTCTAATGATTTCTCGAAAACATACTACACATCATGACCCACGTAGGAATCATTCAAACAGAACAAAGCACAGCTAACTTAAGGTCTGGACCAGTGAAGGAACAGCTTGGGGGACTTTGCAGCCTGTCAAAGTAAAACATTTGTTCCCATTTCATTCACTTAATCTACTCAATATGGCAAGGATAAGAGTTTGAGAGGCATTAAAACAGTATTTAAATAGTATTTTTGCGACAACAAGATGACTCAAAGCAAATTATAGTAGTTCACGACTTTTGCATAGTACTGTGTGTGTGTGTGTGTGTGTGTGTGTGTGTGTGTGTGTGTGTGTGTAGCTCTATGTCAGGGATCATCACTCTGGAAATGTTGCATACAAAGAAAAATTGAATGAAAATGTTGTATGTCTGCATTTCCTCTGCCAAAAGCCTTTAAGTGTAATGCTGTTAGCTTAACACTAAAATACTGCTAGAATCTCAAATGGGGTTTGGGTTAATTGCACAGGTGTGTCCTTCCTTGGTTCCTGACCATGTTTTGATATTTATAGCCTGAAGCGAAGTACTAGCTCACTGCTTGCCGCTGTTGACATGATACTTACGTCAACTGCTCGGAACAAGACAACTCTTTTCATTACCTAATTCAGTGGAAGAATGTCTGCAGGCTGCAGCCTGTGAAGAACGTGGAGAACTGAAGGTGCGCTTCCCCAAAAGAGGATGGAAACATAACTGCAGGAAAGGATTTTAATCTCACCAAATAAATAATGCTCATTTTACTTTAAACTGGAGAGAGATCTGAAAGCCTTTGTATTTTACTTTATATCTTTATATTTTGCTTTGAATCGCCTCGTTGGTGCAAAACTTCTATTTTCTCCCTGTACAACTGTCTTATCTGTGGCATACTGAGCAGATTAAATGAAAGAAATGGGAACAAATGTTTTACTGCGACAGGCTGCAAAGTGCCTAAAGATACAAGGTGCCTAGATAAACTCAGCATTCAGCGCCACCAGTATACTGATCACCGCCTGATCATCTGGAATCATCTGCACCTGTTTCTTCACTGGTTCAGGCCTGAGGTTAGATGTGCTTTGTTATCCTTGCGTGATTCATATGTAGCTTAAACATATTTCAGATAACTGGGTTGGTTCAGGGACTGGACTGAAAGCCTGGAGTCTGGAAAACTGTTCCTCGTCCCTAAACCGTGTCCATGGAGTCGAACTAGTGAAAAGTTTTTGATGTTGTTTGAATTTTTTAATTTTTTTCTCAGCATTGTTTAGCCACACTGTTAAAACCTGACCCAGCTAACTTGTTAGTGATAGCCTGGTACACCTTTGTGTTTCCCACAGCGTTTGTTAGTGTCATAGAAAACTCCCACTGAAATTTATCTTCAGCCCAAACAGACAGTAGTGCTTGTACTTCATCGACCTCCCAGTTTTAGTTTGTATCTCCATTGTTGTTTTTTTGTGTACACAGTAAAAAATAATGTTTTCTTTGTTGTGTTGTGATGACACTTCGACCAATCAGAAAGCAATGAGCAGTCAGCTCAGCTTCAGCCTGCTTTCAGCCCTGCTGTTGAACAGCTTAGGTTTGGCTCAGGTACGGGTTGCTTGATTTGTAATATGTTTGTAGTACGGCACGTTTCCTTTTGCCAGTGGAAAAGGCTGCTTTTACTTCATCTAACACTGACCTGCTCCATCACTGAGGTGGTGGTGGCTCAGCAGTCAGGACCTGGCTTAGACTCCACAGGCCATTACAGAAGGCAAATTAAGGTCTAACTATTGAGCTAATTTATGCGGTTGTTGTCATTTCTGAGCAGACTCCAAGTTGAATGACTGTCCGTTGTGGTTCTGAGACACCTGAGATATAGAGGACTACACTACACGCATTGCAGGACATGCTGCTAATGAAAAATGCTAGGAGCAATTACTGTTATTTTGGTGTTGCTCAACTGTAGCAACACAAAAAGTGGTCATTTTACAGGTTACTGCTCTCAGCCGCCCAGTTCTAGCTGCTTCCCTCAAACACTGGATTATAAACTTCCACGGCACAATTATATATGAAGACATTTCCTTCCACCTAAACCACACTGTGCTCTCAGAACACACAAAAGCCACAAAAACTCTTAATAAACTCTTTCCGCCGCATTCTGTATTGAGTTATATGTGGGCTTGTAGTGAAAAAAAATTTTAATTACATGGGAGAACTTTTCTCTTTAAACAGTGTAAAGATTTCTTTTTTTTTTACATTTTCTATCAAGCATTTTCAGTTCTTTTCACAGTTTTCTGTTGTTTCCTCACTTCACTCATAGCCTTCAACAAAACTGTATGTCTAAAGCACAAATTCTTGCATATGCCTTTAAAACTGAACATGAAATACTTAAAATGAAACTGAAATATGAAATGAAGTTATAAATGTTATATTTGACAACAATCAAAGCCCAAAAAGGAGCTGATCCATAGCTACATCCAAGTATTAAACATCTATATAAAGTAAACACTTCTTGAGTTCTATTGTTCATGAGGCACCAGCACTGTGTTCTTGGTATTTAGTATTTAGATTTTTTTACCTCCTCAAAATTCATCCAAATGCTTAGTCTACCTCACTACAAAACGCAATGTACTTAAAATGTGCTTAACCCTACCTTAATTTACCCCTGGAAATACATCAAACACCTATAATTTGAATTAAGTGGCTGTTAATTTGTGAAACCAACTCCTTAATTTGACTTTAAAATTAGATTAAAGGCATGTGTGAGAAACCTCTTAATTTTAAATTTGAAGTGTTCATTCAGGGGGTTGCATTGTTGGGGTAAATTTGAAAAAGTGAGGCAAAATTTCATTAGGTTTTACCCCTTAATCAGCCTTAATCTTTGCATTTTTTCCCTGATGCTGTGCATCATTTTACCATCTTCATCCGTTATTTCTTATTCACACAGTGCTGGTGCCTCATGAACAAAACAACTTCAGCCCCCTTTCTGTAGACGGTCAATACTTGAGAAGCTAAGAGTCAGTTGTGACTGGAATATCGAGCTTTAATTACTGTCAAATATAGTGACTTAGATTTGGTATTTAGAGATCTGTAGATATTTTGCTTCTTTCTGCATTAAAGCTCTAGCTTAGTGAGTAAGCAAACAAAAAAAGAATTTAATCAGCCTGCTAACAAGTAACAGCCCCCACACGCCTCAAAATGTTCTCATACCTTCAAGACGCATCATCAAAAGAGGGTTCTCACACAAGTCAATTGAGGAAATCTTGATCTAGAATCAAAATTGACATTTTCCATTTCTTCAGAGTGTTCCTCTATCAAATATATTAGATTTGGCATTTGTATTTTTTTTTTATTTCACTTCATTTGATCCCACACAGCAAAAATTATTATGCTTTGTATGTTGTATCTGAGTTTTGAGGGGGGAAATGTATACATTGTTAACATGGTTAATCAGTCATCCATACATCCAGCTTGGTGTTCTGGTATTTAATTATTGACGTATTTATATATTTAATTTTGCCACACTTAGCCCTTCATATTCTGGAGCCTATCCCAGGGGAAAGGACAGAGAAAAACCCTAGATAGGTTGCCAGGGCAATAATCAACCAGTGGATAATAAATAAATTACAATATGACACAAAAGTACAAGGCAAATAGTTAATTAACAGAGTAATATAAAACAATAGATGTACCTTGTTCACAGTGAGTGTTTCCTAGGCAACTGTATAGTAAATAACAAAGTACTGCCCTTATAAGAACACTAGTGCGGAACTTTTGATGGAACAGGTTTATTTTGAGTCATTTTTTAAAGCCTTTTGGAAATAAAGTGTTCTGTTGTGCCAACTTGCATGTTTCTACAATAAGGTATGTGAAGAGGGTTTTTTTTAAGTGAACTTGATACTGAAAAATGTTTGATTAGTAGCGATAGTAAAAGCAAATTTGGTCAACTTTTCCATTTCTCTGAAGATGTGTTATTAGGTGGGCAAAGGCTGGTTTCCATGGCTGCGGCACTAACAGAGATTTATTTCCGGTTGCTGTAGTTCTCCCTCCAGCTGTCTCTGCTTAATGTAGCTAAAATACAGAACACAACTGGATGGAGGAGGACGGAAATGTGCTCTATAGAGGGAAAAAAACAGAGACCCTCACACAAAGCAAAGCACCGTGGAAAGCAAATCAAGTAAAATAAATAATTATCATAATTAAAAAAAAACCTTTACAGTCACACTGCTCCCCCTCAGCATCCGCTTTCTGGTCACATGACTTCATCACGGCTAAAATTATCCCTGCTGGTGAAATACTGCTGATGGACTGTGAACACTGTGCAAAAGTTTTCTTCATATTATAAACGACTTATGTATGAATCATTGAAGCTGAACAAAGCACATCTAACTTGCCTGAGCCGGTGAAGAAACAGGAGCAGATGATTCCAGATGATCAGGCGGTGATCAGTATACTGGTGGTGCTGAATGCTGAGTGGTTGGAACTCCTTTATCTAGACTCTTTAAATCTTTAGGCACTTTGTAGTCTGTTGCAGTAGAACATAATTTAAACCAAAACATTATAGACTCTGGCACAGCACTGTATTGTTCCAAAGCAAATCTCCCACATTTATTTATTCTGGTCTTTATTCATGTGATGTTGTTCTATGAGAGCGTTCAGTCCACCTGGCAAAGGAGTGACAGCTTTACAACCATTCAGATTTAAAATCCCGCCAGAGACTGTTGCCATGTTATAGGGTGTATCATTTTCTTAATGAATTGTTTACCTACAGCAAATAATATTACATGGATAGATTGTCTTCTCTTATGGGCTAGCTTAGAAAAAAGAAGATCTTTAGGATCATTAGCTCAATGACCTCCCCTGTGTGTGTTTTTATTTTGGTCAGATCAGCCAGCATAAATGTCCCTTTTGTGTGTTTGTAAAGTGGGTCATCTTTTGTCCACTGAGGGCCACACTGTTTGCTTAAGCATTTTTTTTTTCTTTTCAAGAGCCTTGAAAAGATAAGTGGAAACTTTTTTGGACTGCAGATACACTGCCTTATAAATAAACGCTTTTTTATTTCTTGACTAAGCCTGAGGCCCTTGATGTCTACGCAATCCTCCGCAATGTGTCAAAACAGTGCTTAGTTTCGGGAAGTCAGTCTTTCCTTTGGTAATTGAAACGGCTCATAGAATCAGTTTTACTTTAATTAGTCAAATTAATTGTAAGCTGTAGTGTCTGAATTCTAATATCTGTTGTTTCATAGCCAAAAGAAGACGACGACTTTGGCTCTTCAGGTTGACTTTCCGTAACTGAATTGCATGGCATATGGACTTCTGAGGATGACAAGCATTAAAAACAAGATGGAAAGTCCAAAAATTCAACTTTCGTCTACTCTGAACGACCGCGAGAAATACTTCTCCACCATCTCCAATCTGTCAAGTGCTCTTAGAAATGTTTGGCACGGATGCATATGTCACCAACCCAATCAAGCATGGCATTTTAAATTTACAAAGCAGAAGAGTGTAAGCAGGTTATTTCCAGCCCGGTAAACACTATTTATCTTTCAGAGGAAACACTGGGCCACTGTGGCTGCTGCAGTGATTAAAAAGACTAATTACACTGAATTATTCTAATGACACTTTATGCGCTTTGGAAAGGCCTGATTTGTCAGAGTGCTAAACAACAGTTCTAATGCGGTCTCTGATAACCAACGACAACATTAGCTATGACTTTTAAGCCTCTGAATATGGCAGGGGCTTAGTGTTGATGAGTGAAGTACGTAATAAGCTACATAGCATGAAGCAAAAGTTACTATAAGAAGATCAATCTTCTGAACACTAGTTCAGGACTGATAGCGCCAAAAGTGAAAAGGCAGCCATCATGTCTTGATCCCACATCCCGTAAACACGCTACAGCAGCCTCATCTGAAAGTGTGAGCCGCTGAAAAGTATAGGTACATGTACACTGCAAATGGGCATTACCTCCTCTAAAGCATGACAAGAATGAAATGACTCACTCGCAAATGGCCAGAATTCCATGTCTCTTCTTCGCTTTCAAGCTAAGGTGGCTCAAAAGCTGCTATCTATTTTCAGCCCGGGCTCAGGGAGTATAATGTTCTCTTATAACTCAGAAATATATAATTTCGTCGAGTTCTCAAAAAATCCCCTTCTGGCTAATATCTTCCCAAGCAGCGGTCTGCTTATTCCTAGCAAAAGAAAAAAAAAAAAAGTGGAGCTAGAACTTCTCCAAACTCGGGGCCTGCCGGAAAGGCAGTGTGCATAATGTCAAATTAGTTCTGACAATGGGGGCAGAGCAAAATAACTCATGTTCTTTGCTGTGGCGGACAGAAAGCACATCAGAAGCTGGCAGGTGGGCGCACCAAAATTATGGGTCCCAGGAGATACATGGTGTATGTAGTTCATTATTCTGCTCTCAGCCCAGAGAAGGAAAAAAATGCACTCGTCGCATTTTTTTTCCCTGCATCTACACCCACTATTATTTCTGACACCACTGGACTGGCTAAACGGCACCTCTGCAGCTCAGACAACTGCTTGTGTGTGTAAACGCTGTGGAGGAAAGTCAGGAACATCACACCAACTTTTTCATTAAAAAGGCGTGGGTGTTTTTGTGAGTAGAACATGGAGGCAATGTGGTAAAATCCAAGCCAAATCACCGCTCGTGATGTTTCAGCAGTAAATGTGACTTACGTAAAGCCAAAGATGCGGAACATTATGAGATTTCAGTTCTGAAAGGCGTAATGTTCCTTGTTTCTATTATCATCTTCTAAATGAGTTCACACAATGGCACGTTGCATCATTAAATAAAATACCAGTTCCTTTACCTTCTCTCGCCATTATCCTGATAATAGCAGAAGATGGAATGAGATGTCCTTTCTAGCAGACACACAAGACACATACCTTGATCTCACGGTTCAAACCACTATAGCTGGGAAAATGGCTTACCTATGGGAAGAGAGAGAGAAAGAGAAATGGATGTAAGACAGCATTCAGATAATGAGACAAATTTAATTTAGCATCTTCTGTTAATACAAAAGATAAAACGCCAGATAATATGTGTCCATAATGTGATTGGATTTTTGTAGCCTATTAACCTGCTCTGATGTTCTTTTAGTGTTTTTTCCCCTCTTTTGTAATGTTCTCCCATTTTCCCCCATTGCCATGATTGTCATTGTTTCTATTCTCCCTGTTCTAAGTGCCCTGCAATAGTCCCACCTCCTTTTTAGTGTCCTTGTCAGTAAAAATACCTGTCTCTGTGTGGATTCTCTGTTGTTTTCATCTCCTCTTCCTATCTAACCCATTGTGCGTGTTCTGTACTTCCCCTTTTTCAGTATTTGAACTAGTATTATCTCCCATTGTGTTGTCTTACTCCTATCTTTGGTAAAACCCTCATGTGATCTCTTGCTTGTTTACCCTCAGACTCTCTGTGAGCCTTTGTATGTTTGTGAACCACACACTTGAATCCAGTGCAAACAAACCCCTAACACCTGCTCATATTAATTACAGACAAGGTCAACAGACAACATGACAATCAGCTTTAATCAATCATCTCTGCACTTGTCTTATCCATGTTCCATCCACAAATGGGTTCAAAGCTGGAAAAGCTTTAACACTTTAATAGCAAATGTTACAAAGTCAGAAAAGCTTTAACACTGGCAAAAATCTGATTCCAACAAGTGAAACACTGTAGTGCATAATGTCAAAAGATTTGTATTTAATTTATTTGTAGCATGGGGATGTATTCTTGGTGGTTTAATATCTGTGTAGTTTCATTTAGCCACATAAATATGATCCAGCCTATTAGTGTACGTTTTTAAACTAGAAACACAACATTATGAACACTCTTAAAATAGAGCCAAAATTGGGGTGGGGGGGGGCCTTGAGGGCCAGTTTGAGAATTATTGCCCTGAAGTGAAGTACTTGGAGCTCACTCACTCATTCATGTTTAGCAGGTAAATACTTCTTAACAATGAGGTGCCATCTTTTCAAATTTCACCCTCACGTAGTTACTAAAGTTCTCAGTACCCTCAACACTAGAGAAGCACAGTGGATGGAGTGGATGGTTTGGTCCACTTTTCTCTGAAGCTTGTGATGCCTATCATCTTAGAACTCATTACACATATTTTTAATCAATCTGTTTTATTGATCAGTATTCCCAGTATTAGGAAAAGAGCGCA
Organism: Brachyalestes nurse; assembly: GCA_037974405.1. Taxonomy (NCBI): domain Eukaryota; kingdom Metazoa; phylum Chordata; class Actinopteri; order Characiformes; family Alestidae; genus Brachyalestes; species Brachyalestes nurse. The sequence goes on along the minus strand of JBBPCY010000001.1, from coordinate 27,044,399 downwards.
TATAACTCGTCTCCACAAAGAGGGATCTTAGTAATCGCAGATTCATCTAAAAATGATGATGCCTATCAAAAGATTTAGAATTATGATTATTACAAGACATTCCTCTGTGTAAACTTATTTTGTGTAGGTACCAATTCATTCATACAGGAAAGTATAGCACTATCTCTGCTACCACACTTGTTCAAAATAATCTTCTTACTCCTCTTCATTGATCTCTCCACTGCAGATCATTGATCATGCTCAACTTTTAAGAAGTTTACAAAATATCAGTCTTAAGCCCAGTGCTACTGGATTAGAAATGATCTTTCAAAAGGAAAGCAATGTTGAGCACATTAAATCAGAGCCTCTAACAGTATCCAAGGGGGTCCTTTGAGGTCTGACCTTTAGAGCAGTATTATTTAATATTTGTATTAATGATATCACCACCTACATTGTGGACTCCAAATCATGCCTCTATGCTTCCATACTGTTTGGCTGAATGTACTGGAGTAGCAATGGCCAGATTGCAGTATTCTTTCAATACCCCGCCATCTGCCTTTTACAACAATGAGGTAGTTTTAAATGTTGAAAGAAAAAACTAAATTCATACTGTTTTACGGAGCCTCTAACATGAAGGGATCCGACATTCAAAGAGTCAAGGAGTTCAAGTACCTTTGCACAGGGCTAGACAAATGTACTTTTAAATGCCATATTAATAATATTACTGGTAAACTGAGGCAAAAGCTTGGCTTCCTGCACTGAAACAAATGTGTTTCCAGACGCACACACTGCCCTGAAGAACCTTTCACTGCATGACCCGTTGGAGATGCATATTCTGTAAATGAGATGTCTAAGTGTGAAGAACCTGTTTAGATGTGAAGTATCTGAACTCACTTATTATCTGTAAGCCATGATCTCCTCAAAGTTTTCAACACTATCAGCTCTAGAGAAAGCATGGAAGGTTGATGAAAGCAACACTACTGTCACTTTTGGATTATGGGGGTGGAATATACAGATAAACACCTGCTACCACCCTGAAATCATTAGATTCTGTATGTCACTCTGCTTTAAGGTTCATTATTGATGACCCCTCTGATACCCATCACAGTTTACTGAATGATAATCTCTGGCCTTGTGTCAAGAGACACATTGGCTTCTTTTTATTTATGAAGTTCACTGGCCGCATGCCACTGTACATCTCAACAAAGATTATTATAGATAATGCAAATTACAATAATAATTATTAAATAAAATAATTAATAATGATATTAATAATAATTATTAAAATGATAAGACTCGTTCCAGGAATCAAATCACCCCTCAGTTATCAAACGATTTCAGTACATAAGACAAGCTGGGATTCACTCTAAACACAATGTGCTGGTGTCACTTCAATATTTTAAAATGATCATCTCTAATCGTGTGATTATATTTAATTATTCAGTGTATTTGAATCTGTATATTCAAATTTGTCAAACCTGATAATTGTTTGATTTTAAATAGATTTCTAATTACCTTTTGTCTTCTGATTAGTTCAATATGTTTTTATACTTTATCTTCGTTGCCGTTTGTTTTTATAAATGAGGGTCACCTCAATGTACTGAGAGTTAAAAATATTGTTTGCGTTAAAGAGCTTTTGATGCATCATAAGATCAGTGTTTTGCATCAATGGCTCTGTGTGTCCTTTAAGATTGAAGAAGTGTGTAAAGGTTCTTATGATGAACCTTAAATTGGTACAACATACACTACCAGTCAAATATTTTTGCACATTTTGCATGTTACTTAATAATTACTAAAATATACACTTCTTTTCTTTCGTAACAAACACATTTACAATGTTCACAATTTGATTACCTTTATTAGCCAAACGACATATTTTTTAATTCATCACCACTGGCCTATTAAGTGGCAGTCAAAGGAATTAAACAGTTAAACTAGTGCATTTAAAGTTAAAGGACAGGCTAGAATTCGACTCTGCATCACCACACAACCAGTTAATAGGATGTCAGACATGCACCTGTTACATATTCTTTATAAGCTTGTTTTATTTTATATATTTAATTTGTGGTTGTTACCTTAACAACTTTTCAATGTTTAGCAAGAGTAAAAATCAGCAGTTTATGAACGGATCAGTGGTAAAAAACTGTGGTGAGCAAAACCTTTTGACTGGTAGTATTTTTGCATTTGGTAAATGGGGCATTGCCCCCAGAACCCCATGCTGTTCCATTATTTTATCCAACTCTAAAAGTCAAAGTTCATAAGTGGTATTGTTTATTATGTAAAGCTGCTGATGATGGTGCTTATCATCATCAGCTTTACATAATAAACAAATTCAAGTGTATGTTTATAGCACATTATCATTTTGCTTTGCAGAAATAGAATATAAAATAAAATAAGAAAATAGGATAAAATACAATAAGATAATGGGAGACAGAAAAAAGAATACATAAAAAGAAATAAAATAATACATAAAAGTAATGTGAAAGCGCAATAGAGGTGCAACCTCACAACAGTAGCTATGACAGAAGGCTTTTGTGGGTGGAGCATGACTGGGTCAATCCACATTCCATTTTTGGTGAAAGCAAGAAGATTTCACATTCTCAGACATGGACCCATTAAAAAGGTGCAGTTCAGTATATTCATTTACTCTCCCAGAGACATCTTTCAGACAGTTCCTGATTGGGCCCTTAAGAGGCACAACACAAGCCTTGCTCTTCAGACGACTTATTGAGCTATCAGTCACCTCACCACTCTGCCTCCAGCTCCGAACCTGCTAAATCTGATTTCAGAGACTCAAAACACTGCATTTCAACTAAATCTAAATGTGTTTTCCCAAACAATATTCTCCCGGTTCTCTGAATATGATCGCCTGTGGTGACAGTTTCCGAGAGCATTATGTAACTGTGCGATTGTCTTCCAGACAACCTGCTAAATGTGAAAATTTAGCAAAAAGATGATAAATGATTCTATTCTCTTCACGCATGCAACACTACAATTACAAGCAGTTAAAGGCTGATCAGTTTTAGGAAGAACGAAACAACAGGAAAACATGATGCAATGTCATAAAGTAGTACTTTTTTTAAAATGCAAAGCGATATTTCATCATGACTGTTGGGGCGCAACGGTGAAGTCAAATCAGTGTTTGGGTGGCACCGCGCTTAATTAAACCTCACATGGAGAGAAACGTTTACAACAGTGAGCAGTCTGAGAATGCAGAATAGCTACAAAAGTGCCTTTTTTTTCGTGTGATTGAATGTGCAGTTACATTTGGATGCCAATATGTCTTCCCACATTGGATTTGGATGAAGCTCTACCATATGGCATTTCCAATTATGATGAATACAGTACTAAACATGCTGTCTCAAAGCATCACACTAATACGCACAATGTGCACATCCACACGCAAAGACAACACAAACAGAAAAGCAGGAAAAGGTTTAATTATAGGCTGCTATGCACCACCACAACCTGTGACTTGACCCTGTATCTCTACAGCAACTTTCTGTACTACATATTTAACAAAGATACACAGTTTTTAGCATTGATATCATGACACTGGCCCTCATTGTACTATATGTTGCAGTTATTTACAAAGTACAAATGACCTCTAACCAATCACTGCACGTTTTATGAGCATCTTATACAGGCCTATATGTTTTCTGGGTAAACTCCGACAACAGGATTTACCTTCTAAGTAGGGCTGCACAATATTTTGTCTCTTTATTGTTATTGCAATAACGATCTTTGCAATACTCTTATCGCAAATGACTACAATATGCAAATGAGCCTGAAGTTCATTCCAGTGTTTCTGACAGGGTGACCAATCACAGCTCCAGGTGAGTTACTGGGTGTTCTACTGAATCGAGGTCTTCAAATTATATAATTTTCAACCATTAAAGTTGCTGGTGAAACACTGGATGAATGGGTGGGGCTAAACCGCTGTAGCCAGAATAAGGAGATTTATTTAAATGTGTTGGATTTAAAAATGGGCTATTTTTATATCTTATTTTCCATATGTAGACTGTAGATGAAGGGAGTGAATGTACCATTTGAAACAATATTTACATAGCTAAACCCTTTTTTAATCCAGAAAAGTAACGATAAGAGCCCTTTAATACCTTGAAAGGCATCGCAATATGTGACAGTAAAATCCCAATACTGATATTTTGTCCATATCGTGCAGCTCCACATGTCACTGAAAGTGAGCTGCTTACGCGTGAAAGAATCATTTGAGAGAAGTTCTACCTTTACTTCTATTCATTTTAGGTATTTTCGATGGAAAATTAAAGAGAGATCTGAGTCACTTCCAATTATCTCACGGGCACATCCTCTTCCAGAGAGACTTTACAGCGAAAAATAAATGTGCTTCTTTGACCGTACAGAAAATGATGTGATAAAAGTGTGACTTGAAACACTGTGCTGTAAAATGTGAAGTAGAACTTCCATAATAATAGCAAGCACAGAAAATGTTTACTGTGTAATACTACTACTACTACTTCTACTACTACTACTACTACAACTACAACTACTACTACTACTACTAATAATAATAATATATAAATACTCATCACCATGTTATTTTCATAAAAAAACCAATAATTTTTTTTTACAACTGTTAACACATTCTGCATTATATTTTACATAATGATTAATGGTACTGTTGGCCTGAATGGCTTGTCAAGTATAAAGACTTATTTTTGGTGAGAAGCTCCTACAAACATGATGGTTTCGTGCATTTTTGTCATCCACTACATGAGAAGCCACTCAGAAAATGACACAATTGACCTCAGCTGGTCTTCACTGATAACAAAATGATGGGTCCAGTTTCTTTCAATGGGATGAACTGGGACACTCAAATGATCCAACAAGTATAAAGTAATTTTAACAGAACTAATGCAGGACCCCTTTAACCAATGTCAGGGGTACACATGTGTCCTTAATGCATCATTTATAGTTTTTAAGCTTATTACCACTGCAGTATTTATAGCTGTAGGACTGCAATGTGGTATTTTGTTGTTTATTGTGCAGCAGAATATTGAACTAATTCCTCCTCTAAACATAGCCTTTCCATCGCTAGAGTGTTAATTAGCTCTGTTTGAAATTGTACATCTGGGTAAATTATTACTTCTTAATTGCGACATTCGTTGTCAAAAACTAAAATCACAGTATGACTTTATTCCCAATATGGTTCAGCCCTCGTGCCTCAAGATAAAGAAACTGAGTACAGAATTAAACCCCATTAAGGATTTAGCTCTTTGCAAACAGCCGAATTCATTAAATCAATCGATCTAACGTGTTTATTTATGTTGATCAGTTTGATCACAGTGAGAGCCCTAGTGTACATAGAAGAATCCTCTTTTAAAAGGTGGAGAAAAAGGCCTAGGTAATATAGTGGACTGAAAACCGGCGGGAGAAAAAAAAAGACTCATTCAAGAGTCAATGAACCTTGAGCATAGAAGATCAATGGGTAGTGGGAAGTGGTGGGGTGAGATCCATTAGAAGAACCTTCGTTACCCCAAACCTAAAGTTCTGCCTCAGATAGAAGCAATATGAGTCAGTGAAGAAGCCAGGCCAGTTTATAATGCGGGGCTAACAAACCGCAGTCTTAAATTACCTGGTCCAGTGAAGGACCAATTATCACACGTTGACCTGTAAAGGATGGAAAGTATATTATGAGTGATGGCAGCGAGAGCATACTTTGGAAGTTCTGACAGTGCGTAGAAGTTAATTTGGCCTATGCCTCTCGGTGGCGTTCGTTTCGGGATAAGCCATGCGTCCACTGCTGGAGCAGATCCGTGCCCGCTACTGCCACATGTTAGAGCAGACGACAGAGGCATTGTATGTATGGCAGAAGAGCTGTGGGATGAATAGAACAGAAGTATTGTGGGCACAAGTGCATGTGGATCAATCTGGGAAATTACAAAAGCGGAGAAACGAACAAGTGAACTAGAATAATGAGGTAATTCATCATAGCTTGTCACAGTTGTGGGCTAAGGGACGGAAGGGGGTAGGGAGGGAGGGAGGGAGGGAGGGAGAGTGGGAGGGAGAGATGGAGGGAAAGGACGAGTGCTGGAGGGGGAAAAACACCCTTTCTCTCTTTGCCGGCTACTATTCATGTATACCATGGGGTATAAATTTACTAACATGCTATAACCACAAGCAGCGAGAGGACCTGAGCTTGCTGAGATGGGGATTGGTGGTAAGTGAGGTGGAAAGAGGTCCAGTGCTATAAATTCACGGCTTTAACTTTAAAATATGTTCTCATAGGAAACGGGCATAAAACTGCACGCCCGTTTCGAGAGCGAGAGGCTCAAGTCCAGAAATGATTAGACTTGTCGGGAAGGTCATGGAGAATAATTTGCTACATAATTACAACTGCATCATTATACAAATGTGGAAGTGAGAATGTGCCTTAGGAATTTAACAAATTCCGAACTTGGCACCAGCTTTAAGTGCAAATGAAATATCCTATAAGAATCCTACAGCGAAGGGGGCTGCCGAGATGCTAAAGTCATTTAGCAGCTGTTTTAAATTTGCATCAGACTCTCGAATAGTGCAGATTTAGCCTGATGTCTTTATGTAACCTCTTCTGTATCAGCAGCAAATAGTGTGTGTTTCCTTCTAGGTGATGAGATCAAATGATAACCAACTAGATCAGTAACAATTTGATTCCAGCAACAGCAAACAGAATCCAAGGAAATGAATAACTGCTTTTATTTATTTAGCTCAAGGTGTAATTTGCTACATTGGTGGAATCTCAAGACAACCTTGCCATCATGCAACTATATGATTCTTTAGTGTGCACACACAAACTCCAGCCTACATTCCTCCTACATTTCTCATATCCTCTGCCTTTATGAAGAGCTGGTTCAAATCTCTGGAGCTCTTTGCAATGCTTCATCCTCAGCGTGGAAACTCTTTCTCTCTCAAGCAAAAGCACTGGCCGTCCAAATCCCTAAGATTAACTCCACCCTAAGATAAATAGCAGAGCAAAACATTAATCTCCAAATAATATCTTAGTATCTGTCCACCTGTGACTGACGTGATGTGATGTGTGCTCACTGATGTGTGTGTGTGTGTGTGTGTGTTTATGTGTTCATAATATAATTCTTTTTTAAGCAGCATACTTTTTCCCTGTAGTTGACTTACATTTATGTGAGTTTTTCTTACCCAAGACATTCTTAATGTATGAACATTTTCCAAACTCTCTTTATCCTTCATAATTAAACTGCCTTTGTTCACCTTTGAGACTTACAAATTTAAATGAACTCTATTCTAATCGGCTGCCCTATATTGTACCTCACTCTGTCTGAAATGGAACACCTCTTATAACTTCAGCATGAAAGGGCGGGGCTAAACTGCTATTGTCCAGATCTTTGGATGCTGTATGTACGTATTCAAAATTATCCTAGTTTTTTGAACTAAATTCTGTTCCATATAGAGCAGGGAGTGGTATGCTCAACTTTATCAATGTTTATGTACAACAAAACAGTCAAAAAATAAAAAAAAATTAATAGACCTTGTAGGGACCTGAATCAGAATCATCATTAGTTACAACTGGACTGTCAAATCTGTAGCTGAGGGGTAGTGATGCGAGGCGCAAGGTGCAGGTTCCATAGATGGTATTTCTATTATAAAAGACACAGACTCTACAGCTAACAAAACAAAAGAGGGCCTTTAAACACAAAACATACACACAGCAAGGACACGAGGAACGGGTAGCATGAAGGATAAATGTGAGGGATGACCAGCCACTAAAACATGAATTCTTGAAACTTAAATACCTTAAAAACCTACACAGAACATAAACCAGTCATTTAACATAATCACTTAACTAAAACACAGGACAGCTGACAACGTGACAAACATAAACTCAGTTCAAAATAAAAGTCCCATAAATAGAAACCAAACAACCCCACCGCTGTGGCCTCTAGCGTCCGCTGACTGTGGACGTCACATGGACAGACAAACAGAGACACAAAGACAAGAACAATGTAGAACATGAAGTGTAAATGAATCGAATAAAAAAATATCTGCTGGAAATATACAATATATGCTATGCTGTAAACACAATAAGCGAAAGGATAACTGAATATATAATTTATTTCACTAACATCCATTAGAGTGATGCATTTGCAGCCTTCAAAGCTGAGCCTGGGCGCATGACATCTGTCTGTATCTCATTGGAACAAAATGTCCCGCTGGCGCAATGTCTCGTGCCCAGTGGCGGTCTGCAGCTCACAGGGTCCTGCTGTGTGATGAGTGGCTACGAAAACCGGCGCCAACAGCCGGGAGCATTATTTCACACAGTGCAGCGTGTCGCTGACCAAATTCGCCGTCCGCACGGCACAGTTTATCTGGCCTTGAGGGTGCCGGTGTGCGTTGGGGGGGCTTTTAATTATGACAGTCAGCAAATCTGTCAAAGCTGATTTGACTCAACATCCGTTTGGGTAGTTGGAGTGATTGTTGCAACAGCGGCCAGAGAGTGGAAGAAAGAGCAGCAGAACAAATCCACTAGCAGAGCAGCCGGGCTTTCAAACATTGATATTTTCAGCCTTTGTTCAAGTGCTTTTAGTGCACCTAAAGGACAGTGGCGGATGAAATGCTGTGTGTGAATATAGAACACACTCTTTCAATTACACAAAAAACTCCTGCGCAGTTCTTACAGCTATTTGCTCCACTATAACCCCCATGAACATTTACTCAGCTGAAGAGGTGCACAACGACACACACTCTCGGAGAGTAAGCCAATTATTTATCCCAAAGTCAATGCCGGAGCATTTAGTAAACACCAATTCCCAGCTCAGTCGGTCCGCTGTGTCAAACCTGTCACAGTGAAATGTTCTGTCATGTCGGCTATTTGACTGCTAAAGCTACCCGACATGACAAATATGACAGCAGTGCTACGATTATCCTGCCAGCGCCGGACTCCTGTTAAACCCACAAGAGAATAGTCCACCTCACACTGGCTGCCTCTTCCCCCAGCTTCCTTCACCTTCTTCCACAGAAACGTAGGTGTTCCTGAGTCTCAGTGACCTTGTACCTCTGCATGAATTCCTTTTTTTTTTAAACCTCACCTCAGCCTGGCCTTGGAGCTCGCCCGTATCCGTCACTGTCCACTTCAGTGAGTGAAGGGGAGGGAAGAGGAGAGTGATGGAATCAGACAGCGAGCCTTGAGGAGACACACATGCCTCGCCGTCACCCTGACATTGACGTGGAGTCAGAATCCAAAGTCAATGAAGTCTACACTGACTAATGACTGAATGAGACTATTCTGCAAAATAGTGATATTAGTATATAATACAATTCTATGTACAATATACACTGACTGACTGCATGAATCAGTGCATGGTTATTTATACCCACAGGGGCTATAAAGGCATGAATTCACGTTTTCATGCTTACTTCCATATATTACTAATTGCATTCCAGACAGACTAAAATGACGAACCCTGTGGAAAGCAGTGCTGATAGTACTAAAATTATGCTGTATAGAACCATTTCCAAAAGGTTCAGAAACATATTCAAGAGATTCTGCATCATCAAGAGCCATTTAAACAAACAATTTAAGCATTCAGATGTAACCTGTTGCCTTCACTAAAGAAAACCTGAACACTTTGTAGAAGGTATGTATGCTATACAGCTGTGCACATTAAAAACCCATTATCTTCTTAAACAACAGCATTATATCAAGCTATATTTATCTGTCTATATATATATGCAAAAAACTTGACCGAAAACTAAAACCGAAAGAAATTATTATTAAATTAAAATAATCTGTTACAAAACTATGAAAATATTTAGTTAGCATTCATACAATGCACAGTATAAAATAAAAGTTGAAATAAAATTATTTACTTGGCCTCACTCATGATTAGCCTAAAAGCAGAATAACTGAAATATTATACAATTAAATATCTTCTCTCATTAAACTACTGAATTCAAGTGCATTTTAATATTGTGAAGGAAGT
>JBBPCY010000001.1:27003746-27028280 GCA_037974405.1 Brachyalestes nurse | reverse complement strand
GAACCGTACCGAACCGTGATGTCAGAACTATAGTGTGAACTGAACCGTGACCTTTCTGTACCATTACACCCCTAATACACACACACACACACATACTCACACATTCACTCACCCTCCCTCTCTCTCTCTCTGCCTCTCTTTCTCTTACTCACTCCAGTCTGAGGGAAGTGTGTGAGGCGAATCTGGCTTGTGAGCACATGATGGACACAGATGGAATCCTCGCTGCCTACACGGCTTATTACGGACCAATCCCCTTCTAGACTGACACCTCTTCGGCCAATGCCTGCCAGCCTGCCACAGAGACACGCACAGAGTGGGCAGAACACAGGAGACTCCCTTCATTAATGATGACAGACACGAGAGCTTGTATTATTAATAATATCATTAACATTTTAGATATTACATTATGGTGGGAACTTTTAGTAAATCAACTGTTTGTGTGTGTGTGTAATAGTACTGTAGCAGAAATAAAGTTGAAATGATTGAAATGATTGAAACACTCGATGTTTATCTTCATCCTACACAAACACTCTCACAAACACATAAACACACACACTCACACACACAAACACACACAGTGAAACCTCACACAACAGTCTTAAAACACTACGACCTAAGCAGTGGGGTCATGAGGATCGCATGGGGCCGCTGGGGTAGCGGATTTTCCAGCTTATTCTAACTCCTAAATCAAAGTTATGAACAGAATCCTGAACCAGAGTTCTGAGCAGAATCCTGGATTCATTTAATTTATTAACCCTTAGTCACGTGTGAAAACACCGCAGCACAATGTGCATTTAATCCATTCATCAAGTGAAGCAGGGGGCTGCCGCCAACAGGGGCGCTGTAGAGCAGTGTGTAGTAGAGGGTGATACGGGAGTGATTTTTCAAACTTCTCCCGTCCCACTACCACAAAAAACTGGGGGAAAATTCTGTCCCGTCCCAAACCCAGAAGAATGACTCCCATTCCCTCCCACTCCCGTGTTGTTGTTGTTTTTCGCTGCTAAAAAGTGCGTGAAGCCTTAAATTACCTCTTACGTTAAATTACTGGTGCACTGCCCACTACCTTCTTTCTGGAATTGCACTTCTTTTGGCGTTACAGATGACACTCTCCTTTTACAGCCAATCAGGGTCTTCTTTATATTGCATACTCATGACGTGTGACTTGAACTGGTATTCCCACATCAGCAGTGTACTGTCTAGTTTTCTAACTCTCTCTGCTCAGCTCAGCCATGATCTGGACCATCACTTTTTAAACAGCTGTGTGGATGAGTTAACCACTGCTTGCTTAATGCTAATTTTTTATTAAAACCTGTATGGTTTGTTGGCAACAAGCCAATGCCGTGATTTAGAGGGTTTAAATCTTTTTCTGGCAGTTGGAGACTTTGCTACAGATTTTACTGCTGACACAGTGAATTCTTCAGAAAACCTGGGGTTTTAAGGTGTGAATCTGATGGATTAGCATGTTTAACGGTTTGCTTAGCTCAGAGAACAGCAGCTCATTTTGATGCTGGTGTGTTAAGACAAGTTCACATGTTTATATTTTACTGTTACATTTAATAGCTAATATCTGCTTGGTGTATGTTGATGTTTTATCTGTCATGCGTTCATGTAACTGTGTTGGACGGTGGTAGGCAGAGGGTCATACAGCAGAGCAGTAGTGGGGTAATAGGGGTGCTAGTAGGCTGTAGAGGCTGCAGGGGTGTGTAGGGAGCTGTAGGGGCTGTAGGGAGTTTTAGTAGGCTGTAGGGGTAATAGGGTGTTGTAGGGACTGTTGGGAGTTGTAGGGGGTAAAAGGGTGTTGTAGGAACTATGTGGAGTTGTAGGTGGCTGTAGGGAGTAATACTGTGTATTAGGAACTATAGGGGGTTTTAGGGGGCTGTAGGGAGTAAAAGGGTGTTGTAGGAACTATGTGGAGTTGTAGGGGGCTGTAGGGGGTAATAGGGTGTTTTAGGAACTGTAGGGGGTTTTAGGGGGCTGTAGGGGGTAATAGGGTGTTGTAGGGACTGTAGGGAGCTGTTAGGGCTGTTGGGGGGTAATGGGGTGTTGTATGGGGCTGTAGGGAATTGTAGGGGGTAAAAGGGTGTTGTATGAACTATAGGGAGTTTTAGGGGGCTGTAGGGGGTAATAGGGTGTTTTAGGGACTGTTGGGAGCTGTTAGGACTTTAGGGAGTTGTAGGGGGCTGTATGGGGTAAAAGGGTGTTGTAGGAACTATGTGGAGTTGTAGGGGGCTGTAAGGGGTAATAGGGTGTTTTAGGACCTATAGGAGGTTTTAGGGGGCTGTAGGGGGTAAAAGGGTGTTGTATGAACTATGGGGAGTTGTAGGGGGCTGTAGGGGGTAATGGGGTGTTGTATGAACTATAGGGAGTTCTAGGGGGCTGTAGGGTGTACTAGTGTGTTGTAGGAACTATAGGGAGTTTTAGGGGGCTGTAGTGGGTAAAATGTTGTAGGAACTATAGGGAGTTTTAGGGGGTAATAGGGTGTTGTAGGGACTGTTGGGAGCTGTCGGGGGCTCTAGGTGGCGTTGGGTGGCGCTGTGGGGCGGTAGAGGTGATGTTTTACTGCAGAAGAAAAAAAGAGCGAGAGTGAAGATGGCGGCGCGTGCTGCGCTCATCAAAATAAAGTGAATTTAAATTACATTTTAAAGAAATTATTTAAGAGGAAATTCCGCACAAAATAAAGATTCACCCCTGTGGAGACGAGCTGCTTCACCAGAGGGTTACTACAGACCCACCGCCCCCCGGATAACAAGTAACAGCTAACGGCTAACGGTGAGACAGAAAAATGTTTTGAATCAATGACTAACTAAAAACCGCTTATTTTATTGTATGATATTATATATGTTATTATTGCCTGCTGTCTTCTGGGCGTTAAAGGGTCATTCGTGGATTCGGGGATTCTCGGTTTTAATTAACGTTATACCTTAACCGCGGCTGTTTTGGAGCCTCGAGCTTCGCTTAAAATGGAAACAAAATTTTAGTTAACGTTATAACGTTAATGTTACCTTTTAAACGGTATAGAGTTTCTATCGTGTCTAATCACAGTTCATCTCTGATTTTACCGGAGTGTTGCTGCTGTGTATGTGTGTGTGCTATGGCTGAAATGACTTCTTTTACAGGTGAACGTGAGCAGCCATGGGGCGCAGATCCACCTCCTCCACCAAGAGTGGGAAGTTCATGAATCCCACAGACCAGGCCCGTAAGTGTCCACCACACATTCATGGACCCCTGACCTGGACAGTTGGTCCCGGGTCCCAAACGATGTGCTCACTCTAAACTCCAGAACAGATTAATATTGGGAATTCTTAGACCAATCAGAGCACTGTCAGCCCCTCTGGTCCTTTTTAGGGATTTTTCCTTGTTCTGATTTAGGTCTAGTTTACACAAACCATAAATGACAGCAGCCCATTAGCATTGTGTGTGTCTGTGTGTACTGTAGGTCAGATCACACAGTATCTCACAAAAGTGAGTACACCTCACGCATTTTTGTAAATATTTTATTATATCCTTTCATGGGATAGCACTGAAGATCTAACACTTTGATACAATGTTAAGTAGTCAGTGTACAACTTGTATAACAGTGTAAATTTGCTGTAAATTTCCCCTCAAAATAACTAAACACATGCCCATTAATGTCTAAACTGCTGGCAACAAAAGTGAGTACAGCCCCAGTGAAAATGTCCAAATTGTGCCCACAGTGTCAATATTTTGTGTGTCCACCATTCCGAATGGAGTTATCTCCTTTCATAAACTGGACTGCAGGATAGTATTCCAACATGATAACGACCCGACACACACCTCCAAGATGACCACTGCCTTGCTAAAGAAGTTTCCGACTGGTTTCCGCTACACACTTGACACCATCTGAACCAAATAAGTTTATCTTGGGCTCATTAGACCACAGGACATGGTTCCAGTAAACCACGTCCTTAGTCTGCTTGTCTTCAGCAAACTGTTTGCTGGCTTTCTTGTGCATCATCTTTAGAAGAGGCTTCCTTCTGGGATGACAGCCTTGCAGACCAGTTCGATGCAGTGTGCAGCATATGGTCTGAGCACTGACAGGCTGACCCCCCCACCCCTTCAGCCTCTGCAGCAATTCTGTCAGCACTCTTATGTCTGTTTTCAAAAGAGAACCTCTGGATGTGACGCTGAACTTCTTTGGTTGACCATGGCGAGGCCTGTTGTGAGTGGAGCCTGTCCTGTTAAACCTCTTGGTTTTGGCCACCGTGCTGCAGCTCAGGGTGCTTTCACACCTACAGCATTTGGTGCGCACCAAACGTGTTTGGTCCCTTGGTTCGGTTCGTTTGCGTTGATGTGAATGAATCTCGGTACTTTGGTGCACACCAAATCAATCGATCTGAGACCTGCCTGAAGGGGTGGTCTCAGACCACTTCATCCGCTCTACTTTGGTACGGTTCGTCTGGTGTGAAAGCAACCAAACCAAGTTGGACATATGCTTCTCTGTATTCACATTAAAGATGAAAAATGTGTGGCTAATCTGTGTTGTTAGGCCGATGGAATACCTGATGGATCTGCAGGAAGATCGCCAGCTAATAACGAAATGTCTCTTCTCCCTGAAGTGGCGCGCAATGCGCCGTCGGCTAAAAAATGAAAAAACCAGGAAGCTGGTATGGAGTCACAGCCGCGAATCATGTTTGAAATTAATTATCTGGAAAACATGATCTGCACGTACAATGTAGTGCACGAGGATCAGCACCATGAGTGCAAGCTGTTCCTCCATGGTTATTGAAAGCAGCGAGATTTTCTGAAAATATTCTGTTTTCGGTGCCGATGGGCTTTGCGGTCTATTTTGGTTCGTTTAGAACTCTGCATATGTGAAAGCAAACCGTACCCACATCTGTTTACTACATTGTAACATTTTTATGACTGGTGCGGACTAAAGCAATCGAACTATAGGTGTGAAAGCACCCTCAGTTTCAGGGTGATGGCAATCTTCTTCTAGCCTAGGCCATCTTTATGTAGAGCAACATTTTTTTTTTTTCAGATCCTCAGAGAGTTCTTTGCCATGAGGTGCCATGTTGAACTTCCAATAACCAGTATGAGTGTGTGTGAGGGTGATAACACCAAGTTTAACACACCTGCTGCCTATTCACACCTGAGACCTTGTAACACTAATGAGTGGCTAATTGGGCACAATTTGGACATTTTCACTTTTGTTGCTGGCGGTTTAGACATTAATGGCTGTGTGTAGTTATTTTGAGGGGACAGCAAATGTCCTTTTTTTTTAAAATTTGTTTGTTTGGGTATATATATATATATGTGTGTGTGTGTGTGTGTGTGTGTGTGTGTGTGTGTGTGTATGTATATATATATATATATATATATATATATATATACACACTTTTTTTAACCAGTACCTGCTAATTTAGTTATGCAAATGGTGGAATTCAACAGGTTCATACGATCATTTGATATGAAATACTAAATATGGAATTTCTTCTAGTTGTTAATGTGCTGTTTGTTTGGTTGCATTGTTGTTTTCAAACAATTCAGACTTCCTTTGTCCATATCTGTCATCACTGTCTGAACCAAACTTTGAATTTCCATTTATATCATTTTTATTTAATTTGCATGATTTGAAAATCCCAGCTGCTAAGTCAAAATGTCCAAATTAGTGAACCACCACAAACAGTCCAACTTAAGCTGAGATCTTGATCAAATTTCCTTCAATATGTGGGAAAAAAATGTGTTCATTATTTGCACTTAAATGATCAAAAGGACCACCAGCGACAGTGACACCTATTTATAAAGTTTTATATATAACAAAGATTGGTTCTGATTTCTTCTTGATGCCCTCATTCATTGTACTGATTTGTTCAACTACACCAACACCTCTGATTTAATTTAATGAAGGACTGATTATCCAAACTAGGTATGAAAATATCACAGATAAAATCCTTGATGTATTAATCTAATTGTATTTGTTCTGTTTATTTTATACCATCTCCTGCCTATTTAAATATATTCTTAGATATAATTTTCTTAGGCATCTGTAACTATTGTTTATGTATATGTACGTATCCTGTACATGTTACCTGAAAAAAGAAAAGTCATTAAACAGAAGATAAGCGAGCACAGTGAACTTGATGATGATTTGACTGCAGTGGTAGTGCAGGAAGATTTTCCACTGGGAGAAAGAAAAAAAAAACCCAATAAAATTTGAAGTTGCTATAAATATCGGCGCTCGCTTTCTGGGCACCTTTATATGAAATTGTGTTTCAGTTCTGTGTGTGAACAAGCTGGCCTTGACAAGGTGTCATGCAAGCCTTTGTTTCACCAATACAAACAACACGACACGATGTTAAAACAAGCGACATCAAGCCTGGAGTTTATAACCGTATCGCC
Organism: Brachyalestes nurse; assembly: GCA_037974405.1. Taxonomy (NCBI): domain Eukaryota; kingdom Metazoa; phylum Chordata; class Actinopteri; order Characiformes; family Alestidae; genus Brachyalestes; species Brachyalestes nurse. Next base: position 27,021,917 of record JBBPCY010000001.1, on the reverse strand, counting down.
AAATAAGGATCCACCGTCTTTATCTGTTCCTGTTTGTTTGTTCATTGTGTAGATTTGCATCACATTTACACTCTGATGCAAATATACACAGAAAATAAACAATGTCTGTAGCATTTCCCCACATTAATATGAGAGGAATTTGTTTAAAACCAGCATTTTTATGATTTGTGACCCTCTTCTGTATGCTAATATGTCCTCAAATGATAATGCTATAATATACACTATCAGGGCTGCACTGTACACTATATTCCTTTAACAAAGACTGGCTGCATAATAACTGGGTAACTTTCTTTAAATACATTCTCAAACGACATTTGTTCTATTAACCCAACTTTAACAACCAAATTTAATATGAGAACAAATGTTGCTGAACTTCAGATTGGAACGTTATCCCTTGTATGAACATCAAGTTAATTTTTTTAATACAATTTCACAAACAAGTTTGGGTGATCCCAAATCAGTAGTCCATCTGACTGAAAACAGAACTGAATTTGATCAATTTGGTTTGATATTGGGAACTTGGTTTGATATTGGGAACTTTCCTCCGATCTGACCATGAAGCAGTTGTGATATTCAGAGATTTGTGGGACATTTCAGGCCATTAAATGTGGGCCAAACGCATTAGACAACAGGACAGTGATCTTTAGCAGGTCTCCGTGGCTCCACCACACACTGTGCCGGCGCTGACAGAGATGGAGTGTGTTTGAGAGCTCTGGAGAGGCCTGATGAGTGGAAGGCTGTGGATATGGATTGGACTGCTATGGTCACTCATTCCTCCATGCTGTGGACAGAGTCTGTGCCCAGCATAACTCTCCCGAGTGCCGCCCCCAGCCCTGCTGTTAATCTTCAACCATCCTGATGCAGACGGACACCCCGCCCTCTCCCTTCATCTCTGCCACATCGGACTGGACCTTCTTCAGAGTTCAGTCCTAAATTACAGTGACATGAAATCACTGTGTGACCAAAATTGGGGCATTTAGAGGACTAGCCAGGCCAATAGTACACAGGCAAGCAGTGATTTTCTTACCAAGTGAACCTGATGTCAAAATGCACCTTTTTTCACCTTGTTATTGTTATGCCGGCTGGTACAAAGGGAGTTAGACACACTTGCAGGAATGAGTCATGATCGTTTTAATCAGAAAATGTCTGGAAATCAAACAAAGGAGATGATATCACAGTGCTGGCTTGATATTACTTCAACACATGAATCCAAAATAACAATGTCAGGAAGGCATGAGGGCCACAGGGGGAATGGCATGCTCTGTCACATAACCACACGTTCTTGCAAGAAATAGAAGAGCCAGGTGTGGTCAGTATTGCAACTCATGGCTGAGGGAGTGGAAGAACCATAAAACTAGGAATAAACCAACCAATGAGGCATGATGGCAAATAGACAAAGAACTGGGCTTAAAAAAGGGAAGTGAGACGAGATATAGGTGAGACTTATCAAAGATGTGGGGAAAATCAAAGTGGATGTAATAGTGGGGGATAAAGCCCAAGCTCAGTACTCCCGAGACAGCTGGGGGCTTGGAACAGGAGATGTCCTTGGTTATTTTAAGCAATTTATGCTTCTCTGTCGTTCAGAATGGACTCACCTTTAAACGGCTTCTGATTTGACTTCACTACCAGTCAAAAAATATTTACACACCAAGATTTTCTACATTTCCATATTACTCACTTGATATTTAATAAAATGCACTTGATCTTCTTTGCTAACAAATACGTCTACATTACATTTGAGTACTTTATCAGAGTATCTTTATTTTTATTAATCACTTTTAACTTAACAAAAGCCACCAAACACATTTAGATTTATATTGTGGCCCACCAGACAGGTGTTAATGTTTTTAACATGCCAGTAAGTGGCAGCCAATGGGATGAAATAGTTAACTAGAGCATTTAAAGTTAAAGGACAGTCTTGAATTTGACTTTGCATCACCACACAACCAGTTAATAGGATGTTAAATTCTTTCCATCTTACAGAGAGGAAACTTGTTTTATTTGATTTGATGTATTTTCATTTATAGTTATTCATTTAACAACTTTCTAATGTTTAACAAGAATCGAAATTTTATACACTTTATGAAATAAATGGATTAAGTGGGGAAAACCTGCAGTGTGTAAAAACTAATGGCTGGTAGTGTACATCACCTTGTACAATAGGGAGGGAAAGATTATCGTATTAATATTATTGTAGAATGAAACAGAAGTCTTTACCTCTGCTCCTGTTAGCATTTACACATATCTCAGCTATGTTAGTCGATTAGGATGCTGCAGACAACCTCTTTTCTTTGCAGGTGCCTCTCTGTCACTCTCCTAAATAGATTTAGTGTCTCATTAGCATAATCAGTTATATCAGCTTGTTTACATTAGTCACCATTCTCCATGTTAAACACGAGTGGGGTCGTTCTGATAGATAGTTTGTAAAACATTTCAAATGTTTTCTACCATGTTGTAAGACAAACACACACACACACACACACACACTGGCCACTCCATCATATGACAGAACATGCACAAAACATGTGCATATAAAACAATTACATAATTTTTGGCTTTTTGACAGAGCCGACACTGACATCTGACCGACCAAACAGTAGCAAAGAGTCTGTTTTTTCACAATCCAATCAAATCCTAGCCAATAAAAAAATTCCCCGCCCACATTTTGTTTCTCTCAAAAATGTGTTCCATAAAAAAAGAAAAATTCATTCTGATTTCCAGCTTAGGTTGACATCCATATAATCATACCAGTTTACCAACATCCACCTATTGACTTCTTACTAAGAAGCAGTACAAGAACCGATACCATGTTTGTGTTTGTAAATAGAGGAATAAATAGAGGAGTTTTATTTGGATAGAGGATGATTTGATGAAAAAATTCTTTTTTGGCATGAAATGGCAAAAAAGTCGGAAGTGCGGGTTCGATCCTATCGATACAGAATGTAAACTGAACATAAGCGTTAATTATGTAATTACATTTGAAAAGTATAGAAACCTTACAGAAGTAACTCTTAACTCTAATGACTGACCAAATGCCTTGACTCTGAGGGCATTTTATCACAACATTCCATTTGCTGTGTTCTTTCCTCTAATGCACTACATGGGAAAAGCCTTCATAGTCTTTGATCTGTTGATCAAGGTTCTCCACACTGATCAGATTATTTACAAACCCCTAATTAAACACGACTGCTTCAGTTAATCAAGCCTTGAGTGGCATCAGAATGGGGGAATCAGGTGGATATGATTAGGCCTGTGATAAAACTCTGCGGGAAAATCATTAAAGCAAATTAAGATTCAGTTAGTTGTGCGATATTGCTGCAGACGTTTAGTCGGCACACTCTGGTCTGTGTTCATAAATTACAGACCATACGCTTTTCATGTGGAGTTTTACTAAGTGCTATACTTTCATATCGTTTGCCTGTACTGTACAAGTGTATGTGTGTGTGTGTGTATCTGCAAAGGCTATGAAGGTAGTCAGTTTCTCTCAGATCCCTAAGCTCACCGTGCTGCATATACTTGCTGATTCAGTCTTTCGAAGGAAAACAAAGTTGATAACTCGCTGAACCTGGAGTCATAACCTTTGCTTGAGAAAGGGGCGAGAAAGAGAGAGTGAGAGAAAAGGGGGAAAAAAAAATCAATTTCAACTCTTTGCAACTTCAAAAGCAGATGGTGTCTGAATATAAATCCAGCCTCTGCTTCTCCACACTGAGACTTATCAGGCAGCCAAAGTTAGCGGTGCCACTCTGAAGTGAACAGCTCTCCTCACTCAGAAGGAAAACAAGCCGGCGGAGGAGAACGAGCCCCCAGCAACATGACCTTCATATCTCCTCTCTTCCTACAGGTAAACGAATGTGGTGGGCTAAGCTAATTGCTCAAGGAAGATAAAGTCATCTACTCAAAAAGCCCACATGCTGAGAGCAAGCTGTGACACAAACAACACACAAGGACATATTTACGCTATAACAAACACATTTAATAAAATGTGTGATACGTGGTTTAATACATATTTCATTCATTACATTTCGGAGTTCCATTTAAAGCACCTAAACCAGTGACTTTCGACCTGAACATTGAGCCAAACACAATTTTAAATAAATTATGTTTGTATTTTAGATAAATTTTGTTACCTACTTCACAAAATTGACTAGATCAGATTAGATTCCATAGGAAATTCATTTATCACGTATATATTCTGTGATGTCACAAAATCAAGGAGTTTACATTTTTCTGTCTATTCATTTTACAGCAGTTTAGCCCCGCCCAGTGAAGTTACAAGCAGTGTTTGACACTGAGTACACTTGGTATCAGAGCAGCACGATACAGACAAAATATTGATTTTACTGCTGCGATGCCTTTCAAGATATTAACACTTTTCAATATCAACACTTTTCTGGAATTAAAAATGCTTAAAGAAACATTTTTGGATATTTTATTTTACAAAATTCAATCAGCTGTATTGATTATGGTCATATTTAGTATCAGGTTGGGTAAATCTTGTGGGCCACAGAAGCCTTTTGCGGCTGGTTGAGGTGGGCCCTGAGTTGCAAAAGGCAGGCTCATACAGGATTATTGCAGGGAGGTGAGGTAATATCACTGTTACTGGTATTTCGGAGGAATTTTAGTTCAGTCCGAGTCCACCGGGACCGTAATCTTTACAGAATCCGTGCCCTGCTTTTACCTGCTGTAAAACCCACCGCAGAAATAACCCTGGGTCACCTAGTCTTGTCCGAATTGTTCAAAAAAGCATTTAAATGTATTCTCTGTGGCCTAGCTCCAGTCAATACTTGACCTTCTAACATTAAAACGGTAACAGCAGAGCTGCCTGTAAATCCTAATGACTAACGACTCTACATTCAGATAAAGTGGAAAGTGACCATTTGTCATAAGTGAACACACTACAGCACAAAATTCTTTCTCTCTATTTAACCCATTCACCGCGGGCAGACAGACACAGCGCCCGGGGAACAGTGTGTGGGGACGGTACATTGCTCAAGGGTACCTCAGTGCTGCTATTAGCAGTCCTGGGATTCAAACCCACAACTTTCTGATTGCAGGGCGATCTCCCTAACCACCAGCTGCCTACCAGTTCGTTGATGGTAACTGTGAGCAAAATGGCGATTAAATTCATTGTTTAGATCTGTTTTATATACTGAACCTGTGATACCAATTCAAAAATTGAGTAGCCACTCCCATATTCGAAATGTATAGAGATTTCTGAAATGTTATAAACTTTTCAGACATCCTTGACTAAACTCATTGCCCTCATCCTCATGTAGAAATAATGCTTATACATCTGCTTACTCTGGCTGCAGCAGTATAGCCCTGGCCATTCATTCACTGATTCGCCACCCTTAACGGTTCAAAATCATACTTTTGCAGGATTACATGAAGACTTCCATTCATCAGAATACCCAGTAACTTACCTGTCACTGTGATTGGTCACCCAGTCAGAAATACTGTGATTGGTTAGAGGCTCATTTGCATTTGGGAGCCTTTTGTCATATCAGTATTGCAGAGACGGATATCGCAGTATTGAATAGCAGATGTACTGTGCAGCACTACTTGGTATGTGCATCAGTGTCAAAATGATTGCAACTTACATCAAATAACGCTGCCCTTTTAATGTCTTCACCAAGTACCGCAACTTTTGAGAGCTCAGTTGTAAATTAATGTGAGCAGTTTCTCTGATGCGCTGCTCTCGTTTATCTACCAAGTAAATACAAATGACATCAGGGAGCATTTATCTAACAACACCAATTATAAGTAAGGATTGTCTACACACATCGCAGTCCTCCTCACTCACTCCCAGAAGTAACCGGGTGGCGGATTTCACTGTAGAGGAGTTAATTAGCCCCCTTCCTCTTAACAGACTCAGCACGTTCAATAAAGCAAAAGACCAATCATTTCCCCGTACACCTGATGCGACAAATCATGCTGATGATGAGTTAAGGAGACCTCTAGCCAGTAGTTCTTTGTTTCTTTTTCGAGCATCTTATCTCACATACCTCCGAGGATCTGAGACCAAAAGCTCATTTTAATAAAGAGTTAGCACATTCAAAGCTGCTTTGAGAGACAAAAGACAAAAGATGGAATGAAATGTATTGTCTGAGGACATTCGGTATTGTGCTTTTCCGCACGGATCCCAAAACGCTCTAATCCGCTCCGGCGATGCTTGGTTTCGCATGGGGGGTCTAAAGCCAACACAATGGGGGTCCGTAATAAATTTCTTTTTATTACTTGATGATTACAGTTATTTAAAATTTCGATGCTATGAGGTTACATAATTAACAGTGTAGTGAGTTACACAAAGACTTATTTACATATGATTTACATTTACTGTCTATTAATAAAACATGGGACCGATGGAAGATTTAGAATCTGCACTTTCAGCAGGTTTTTTGTTATTAAGAACAATAATAGCAACAAGTTATGTTCTAATTGCTTAGTATTTAAACACGTCTCATTTTGAAGTGGTTAGAAAAAAAAAAGATGGTAAATCATGGTGCAGCGGTTTTTCAGCATAAGCAACAACATCTTAGCAAACATATGGCAGAAAAAGAAAACATTCTAAGAATAACATCTGCATATTTTCCTGAATGTAAATGCAAGAGGGACGTTAGCACCTCCAGCGTTTTCAGAGATCCATAAATTGAGCGCAGCACACAGCCTGTGACAGGCCTTCCCATAACTGCTTGTTTTGAGCCGGTAGATCACTGGAGTCTATTTGAGAGTCGGGGATAAATTTGTGCTGAAAAAGCACATTTTAGCCGTCCCTGTCCCTGCCCTTCCCTTTCCGCAGAGCAATCTCTACATCACTTATCAGCACACGAGCCCATATTTGTGTGACATTATCTTTGGTGGGAAAGACTGTGTGGAACGGTTTAATAACTGCTCAAGAACGGAAGGAAAACCCGCCTCAAATTGAAGCTGAAGTTCGGAAAGATTACTTTTTAATAGGATAATGTTATAGATTTCAAAGGATTCATGAGCTCTTTTGGCTTTTACTGGTTAAAGACAGGCAGGTACATCTTGGGTAAAGGACAGAGGACCAGAAAGACACCTCAGCTATGTTTCCACTGACAGCTATTCTCAAAGTAGCTCCACTCAGTTTCAAACCATTCGAAACTGTACCTTCAGGCTATCGGGGCTGCTTATGCACTAGTGCACAGAAGACATTCCTGTGGATGTGTTTATTGATATATATACATATTTTTTAAGTCATAAACAGACAATTGTCCCTTTTTTCCTCACTGGTCGATCAATAAAAGTCAAAAAACGGATTGTTAGTTGCACAAAATGTTACTATAAAATTGATTGAAATGTATCATTTAAAGGTACGTTAAGTTGCTATAACCTGATGATATCTAAAATAAGAAGTACATTAACTTTGTTTTTCATTTATACTCACTATAACTACTATATTTAAATCACATTGTGCTTGGGTTGAATATGTTTTATTACAACAGGCTGCAAAGTACCTAAAGATAAAGGTGTCCCAACCACTCAGCATTGAGCACCACCAGTATACTGATCACCACCTGATCATCTGGAATCATCTGCACCTGTTTCTTCACTGGTTCAGGCCTTAAGTTAGATGTGCTTTCTTATTCCTGAATGATTCATCTGTAGGTCACAAAAAATGTAACTGGTCAGGTTCAGGGACTGGACTGAAAATGAGAGCCTTTGAAAGTCCTTCAGCAAGCCTGGAGAGCTGTTCCTCAAGATTACAATAAAATAATAGAAAGTCTGGCTCTTTGGAAGCAAAATCTGAAAAAAATGAGGGGCTCAAGACTTTTGCACAGCACTACACATGTAGAAGTAATTAACGTATAAAGCTAATTGGTTTGAAAACTACTTTTCCTGCAGCCATTCACACATTTTAGTAGTGAGCAGACACATCTACACCAGTTTCAAAGTTTATCATGAAGTCATCGTCTCCCTAAAAAAAACCTAAAATCTTCAAATCAGGACTGGAATCCTATCAAAGATGCCTAACAAATCCTACAATCCTCTTTGCACGTTCATGACCAAAGCTGCATATCGAATGGCTGATCTTGTGCAGGGGTGACAGCATAATAAGGCAGTTATGATGCGGCAGATGTAAGACGTTAGCGAGATGAACGCTTTCGGGGTGCACTGGAACGTAAAAAAACGAGCGCCGCAAACCATTCAGACAGCGCTTCATTTTACACCAAATGAAAGGATGACTTGCTCCTTTGACATAGAAGTGGATGGGAGCACAGACACTTTAATTGCACCTCCTTCTGCATGGTTACTGAATGTGATTCAGTGGAATCCCCTTCACTGGAATGCATCCAAAGCACATACACACATGCGTACACACACACACACACACACACACACACACACACACACACACACACACACACACACACAGCTAGCTGTAAACCTCCATCACCAGAAGAGAAATCCTCTGATCCAAATAATACTAAATCGATTATAGCCTGATCCCCATTCTCTGAACACACAGATGTTACGAGCAGCTATCTGAATAAGCTGAGCACCACTGAGAGAGTCTCTATGGTTCTAATGAGTTATCATAAACAGTTATCATAGAGCCTTAATGAGATCAGGAGTCCCTATCGGCCGAGTGCACTGCTGAGTCGGGGGACCGAAGAGAGCGGATTTGCTCTAATCCTGCCAGATTGCTCTATCTGGAGGACTTAATTTATTCTATCTCTATAAGACTAAGTGACAAATAGGATATTAGCATAATGACATGATGAAATCAACCCGGCCCTCTGATGACGGGATCAAAGTAAGACCTAGTTGCGCCCGGGTTCCTTCAAGTCAAGCATAGAAACGCCTGGAAACTGATGCGTTATGTGGCCAGAATGAATAGAGTGAATCTGGTTCAACAGTTAATTATACATACATCTCCAGGCCCAGCGAGTTTAATAGTTAAGAAAATCAAAGAAATAACGTCTAGTGGAATGTAATTCTTTTGCTTTGCACAGGACTGGTATTAGAAGACCAAAACAAAAGATACAGAAAGTCAGACTTACCGTATATACGTGTGCATAAGTTTGAACACACCTGGTCAAATAACAGAGTAAAGACAACTTTTATCAGTGTCTAAGAATAATGGCCATAAATAAAGTTATCAGTAAGAACTATATGATATCGGGTGAATGGGGTAACTGTATTAAGTGGCTTGCTAATGTGTGGTAGCAGCCTAGTGGGTAAAACACTTGCCTGTAAACCCGATGGTCACAAAGTTGCAGGTTCAAACCCCCACTTTCTACCACTGAGTCCTTGAGCAAGACACTCAGTTGCTCCAGGGGGGGTGTGCCTGTAATTAATGATTGTAAGTCTCTTTGGATAAGACTGTCGGGCAAAGGCATTACCTAGAATAGCTACAAATATGTGTGTATGGATCTATACGTATATACATTCCTTTTAGGTCATTTGTAAATTATTTTGTTCTCAAATTAAACCACATTTTTAAATGCATGCTATTAATGTGTCACTGTTTTCAAGTAGTATTGTTGGAATGCTTTACCTGATCATAATATATTTTAATAAAAATTGTCCCAAAGACCTGTAAACCCCTTGTCGTTATGATCTCTTGGGTTTCGGTGATGATGCACTGGGTTCACTCTTCTGTCCAGGGTCTGAAACTGACCACGGAATATCAGCTGCCTTGCTAAAACTGTGCTATCGCTACTTTGGTTTGTAAATATAATCATATGCAAAAATAGTCTATTTTTTAGGTTTAAATGTAACTTCCACTGCACTGTGGGGATATATATATATACCCTCATGTGTGATATAACACGTTCAGTTTGACAAAGTCTTTATTAAAGGGGTCATAATCTGTGTAGGCAAAACGCAACCTCAAGAAGTTCGACCATCTGGCCCTAACCAATTGATTGACAGAGCTGCTGTATTACTGTGTGTGTGTAATTCTAAGTAGTGGAGTAGCTTCGGTAGATTCGTGTGGGAGGAAATACGTGAAAATGCATCATCCGCCTCGCATGCTTACGGACAGAACCACTGAGACATGATTATTAATTTACACCCACACTACAGATATGCATAATAAAACAGAGAGTTCTACTCGCCCTTTCATTTAGGCGTATCATGCACACGCACACACACACACACAAACACACACACAAAGACATACATTTGCTTCAGACAAGTGAATACCTAAATACGTCCTTCAAGGTCAGATCTTGGAAAAACCTTTTTTCGGCTGTCTCTCAAATCCTCCTGCCACAATAATGCCACAGTTCTACAATCTACAGTATTGGCTGTTACCAATACTGTAGGTGCAACTTTCTGCTTAAATGAGATTTTGAGATATTTTCAGCCACTAATTACCCACTCGTCCTGCTGCATCTGTTCACCCACACATGCCCCTATCTATCTATCAGAGAGAGAGAAAGACAGGGAGAAAGAGAGCACTTGAAATGGCAAAGTAATAGTAACACCGAAAGAGCCTAACACTACTGAGAGTACAAGGCCTAATAGCATCCAGAAGTAATACAACATATTCCACTCTCGTAGCTATTAAAGGGCCTATATGCTACATTTTCCCTGCACTTTATTCTTCTCTGAAAAAAGTCATTTTGACCATTTTCCAACTTCTTATGAATTAGACTTTACAAGCCTGTTTTTGTTACTTAGCCTGCTTTCAGATTGGATGCTTCATTTAAAAAGCATTCCAGACTGGAACACTCTTCGTAAATGGTCAGGGCCAACTGCTAAAGGCTGAATAGTTGCGTATATGAAAATCTATTGGCTTTTGTGACATCACTAAAGTGATACGTTAAAAACAAGACATTTTTCGAATGAACAGACCATATGGACCGAGTGGTGTGCTTTAAAATAGATCACGAATACATCGGATTCAGTTTTATGGGGTAGAAGCCCTTTAATTTTTTATTGCCTTATCAGTGTTTTTACTTAGTGTTTCGCCACTGCTGTTCTTCATAACTAGGGGTGATTAAACATTATTAGATGTTTTGTCTTTTAATAACAATATAATTTCAGCACCTTCAAGCAACCTGTCCTTTTTTGTTTAATTACCACTTTTGTTTAATTACCTTTTTAAATTATCAATTGACTTTTAATAGAATGATAGTTAAAATCACAATAGCTTTTGTCATTCTCCCCACGGGGTGATTAAGACCACACACTGCAAGAAGAAATTTGGAAGAAAGGCAGTTTGCTACCCAAACAAAGATAAAAATAAAACTCGTCTCATTGTTTGAGTCGTTATAATGATAATATGTCAGGGTGTCTGGAATTAACGCTGGTAATCAACTGAATGTGTTTTTCTTTCTTTTATGCATCATAAGCCTTCAACGATGAACCACTGATGGCAGACGATTCAACTATAGCTGTATAAATGGTCAGAAACTGAAACTTAACCTTAAATTAACCTTAAGAGGAGATATTTTATTACGAATTGGTCAAATTTGCTGTTTTACACTGTGCCCTGCTTTGCAATATGAAAAAATCAGTTTTTTTCATCTGACTTTTGTCATCTCATGTTTTTCCCATCATCTTTTTCAAGTGCAGACTCAAGTCTCTCGATAGACAATCTACTACCGTTCAAAAATCATTTTAAATACTAAATGAGAGATAAACTTTAATTATCTATAGTTTTAGATCTATGGCACTATTCAAAAGTCTTGAGCCACCCCTCATTTCTTCATATTTTACTTCTAATGATCTAAACTAATGTAGTCTTTTAATGTAGTCTTGAGGAACAGTTCTCCAGGCTTCCTGAAGGACTTTCAAAGTCTCACATTTTCAGTCCAGTCCTGAACCTGACCAGTTTCAGAGGAATGTTTTTTGTTTATTAAGCCACACAGTGACCTACATATGACTTGTTCAGTCATAACAAAGCACATCTATCTTAAGTCCTGAACCAGTGAAGGAAGAGGTGCAGGTGATTCCAGATGATCAGGTGGTGATCAGTATACTGGTGGTGCAGAATGCTGAGTGGTTGGAACCTTGTATCTTTAGGCACTTTGCAGCCTGTTGCAGTAAAACATTCCCATTTATACTCAGTATGCCAAAGATAAGACAGTTTGACAGGAATAAAAGTGTTTTTGTGGTGATTCAATGCAAAATATTAAGAAATGAGGGATGGCTCAAGACATTTGCACAATACTGTATACCTACATCTATATTTACAGTAATACCATAATAAGTTATAAGCGTTGAGATCTGATCATCAGGATCGAAACACAAGGCTTTGTTGTGTTAACTGTTGTACAGATGTCTTTTCTAGGGCTCACTACTAAAAAGAGTGTAATCATAATAAAACAATGCTATACATGTAATGTCAAATATCTGGTTTTACTTCACTAGATTTCTAGAAATCAAACGTACAACAATTAAATATGCGTCTAATATGTAATTATGTAACTGCATTTAAAAATGTATTGCAAATGTATAGAAAGTCTGTAGACTTTGGTGTGTGTGTGTGTGGGGGGGTGATCAGGTTTTTTTTGCTGAAAACTTCAGACATTTTTTGTTAATTACTATAAATGCATATGCAGGCATACCATAGAAACTACTGTTAATGCAAATCTCAGCTGCATAATTACAAGCTTTAAATGGTGCAAGTTTTGAAATCTCAGGGGCTCTGATCGGCTAACCTCTTCTGTTTGATAATGCATACACTCCTCTGTTAATACCCCCAATCCTTGTTAAGTTAGGACCTCTGGAGAAGCCATAGGGATTAACAAATAACAAGAAAATTGAGATTAATACAGAACTAGGAGTCTGAAGGTGGAAAACACAGTGCTAGGTGCAGTTTTGGAGCTTTTTACATGGCTTACAGAACCAAATCCCAGGTGCTTTGGGCTTTTCTCCAAAGGTTTATTAATTGTTACTTAACTTTATGTACGTTTTATGTGGAAAAGCCATGTTGTTATCTGAGGAAAAGCAGAATTCCAGCTCTGCAGCTTGCTCTGTGTGCATTCGCTGTGGATTGCTGCCCTATTTGCGTAATCCAGCGTGGATTCCAGCCCGTTTTCCCCACTCGGAATCCAGCCCTAACAGAATATGTTGGTGCGCTCATAATTATCCTGAAAACTGGCAACTGTACGATTGTGTTCGTCTAAACAACAAAGTCTAAAGCCATGGTCTTATGTGAACATCCAGAAAATCAGACAAGCTTTGGCTGCCGCCCCAGAACGAGCATCTGTCAAAACAAATGGTTCTCATTTGGAAATAAATAAATAAGGAAAACTTGGGAGCCCACTGAAAAATCGTATCCATAACAAAGAGTGAAGATATTTCTCACGCAACGGGCAGCTGTGATGCTAGGATGAAATTTATTCTCAAATTAATCTCTCAAATAATGTCTGGCGTCTGCATCGTTTAGTTTACAGGCGCGAGGCAGAAGAAAGCGGCCCTGATAGAGGCAAAGAGCTTCAAAGAGCTACTCACTCTTAATTCATGAGCGTTTGCACAATCTGTCACGGCCCTTTCTGGAAACCAGAGAATTCGCTTTTTTTCTGCGAGACGTGTTGATGAAATACCCACCCAGCGAATGCACTGGAACGCTGATGCTATGGGATTACTGGTATTCACGGAGGATTGTGGTATCAGGCCCTTTGCATGGTGACTGAGTACAGTAAATATACTTATAATTTGGCCTGCAATATGATATGAAAGAGTAAACAGCCACATGTCATCCCAGGCCAACAGTATTTCCACAGGAGAAGGGAAAACATGCTTTATTTCTAATGCAGGTTCATGTGAATTGGTTTTATTCCAAATGATTTTGGAGCATTCCTATTGGTTTATTCGTCATAAAAATTCCACACAATAGGAATGACAGCTAATGTGTTAAAACAGGTTTTTTTGTATAGAAAGTGACAATATCAGCTCTGAGTTTTGGCCTGAACTTTATGTAGTTAGCGAAACAACAAAAGTGCTAAAATCCTTATGCCATATAAGTTCAGGCTAATTACACACCCTAACCCTAACCCTAACACATTAAACCCAATTGCCTTCCACTTTATATACGATCTCTCCCACTTTTACACAAACGTGTGTGCTGATAGCACTTACAACTGCAAAGTCAGTTCAGTCCGTCTTTGGCAATAAAAAAAAGAACGCCGTCCTTTAATTTAGTTATCATATCTAAATGGAGGCTCACAATGGTAATTCCTTCGTTTCTCACTCTTCACTGGCCTGAATGAAGCTAATTAGGTCACTCTCTCCATTAGAAACCTTGTTTGGAGATTGAGGAGCTCAGCCCATCTGGCTAATGAGTTGATAAGGTCTCAACTCCTATTAAAATATCCACCGCTGAGGAGAATAAAATATATTGAATTCTATTATTGTCCCATTTAATCTAATTCACTTCAAATACCCAGACCACATCCTATGTAGGTTGTATTCAATACGTTTGCAGGAGCAACAAAAGGCCGTTAGTATTATCTTCCGAGGCAAGGGCGAATGCTTGCGTCACTAACTGTACCATCTCCTATTTTACTGAGAATCATACATTTCCTTTTCACAAGGCATGTCCTGATGGCGAAGGCTGGGAATCTGGCTTCACTGGCTCTTGTGTATCCCTAATTTCTATTTGGAGAAACAGATAAATCTATATTGATTAAGTATAGATGGAACAACAAATGTGTTCATTCATTTCTCCAATATACTCATTTTCTTGATATAGATCTGGTGTACTAGCTATTGATCAGTCTATGTTCCATCCATAAAAATGTTCTTTCATGGCTTCTGTTACTTCACATGTAGCTAAAGGCACTTTTCTATAAGTGGACAGGAACTGTAACTAAATCATACAGCAATGGTACGTAACTTAAGTGTATCTCAGCCCCATAACAGTATTTCTGACTCAATTCTCTCCCCACAGTTTATGGCTGGTTGTTGTCCCAAAACCACGTCCATGGAGTCGAACCAGAGGCAATTTTACTTTCTGTCACAGCCGCTTTTGCTATTGTGGTCTTGTATTATTTACAGTCTTGTTTGAGTTTTTAATTTTTTCCTCAGCATTCTTTAGCCACACTCTGAAAATCGAATCCAGCTAACTTGTTAGCAATGTCCTGCATCACCTTCATGGTTCTCACAGAGTTAAACATAAATTTGTTAGCATCATAGAAAACTCCCACTAAAATTTATCTTCAGCCCAAGCAGAGAGTAGTGCTTGTCGACTTCCCAGTTGTTAGTTTGCATCTCCATTGACATTTATCGCGCGGACAGTAAAAATACAACGGCCTCTTTTCCATGACCAAACATTTTGACCAATCAGAAAGCAGTGATGCAGTCAGAATGAGAAACCAAATGAGAAACTTGACCATTTTGATCAGACTGCATTCAATATAGACTTCACTGATGTTTCACACATATTGAGATTACAGTTTAAAATGATATCCTACCAACTTCTACTATGCTATTGTAGCTTGGAATCTGCTACCACTCTAATGCTGATTTGATTACATGACTTTAACAAAGCATTTGGTCTAACAGTCTTACTTACTGCATGCATACAGAATTACATAATAAATGTCGGTAATACTGCATTATACTGCGCTGGGGTGAACGTGATTTTTGTCAGCTGTAAAATGTCTCAGATTTAGCCAAATTCGCTATAAAAAAGGAAAAGCTTTTTTCAGATGAGTAGTGTTAAATATACAGAGTGTAAAGCCATGTAGAGCCGTTTTGAACTCTTAGGGGTATCTAAAAGGCTGCCGTCTTCGCACGAGGATCTAACTCGCAGCCAACGCTACCTAATTACTTGTCCTTCGGAATTTGTGCACCTTTCAGTTTTAGCTGATAGAGATCTCGTGATCCACCTCCACTGAGGTGAAGCTGTCTGCTCTAAATTGCTGAAGACCTTATCATTCTCCGTGCGTGTGCCAGCAGCGGCTCGTGATGATTTTAGGTGAATGTGAAAAGCTTAATATAGACAAGTCTACAGGCCTCAGTGTGTTTCATCAATGCAGGTAGGCGATTTCCCCCAAGTCATCTCTGATTGGCGAGCAGAATGGTAGCCACACAGGGTGGCAGAAGATTCAGCATTCAGCGTGCACCCCACACACAGCGAGTCAAGAAAATGAACCTGGTGCTCCTCTTTTTGATATGTGGCTTCTTGGGAATGCCCCATGCAGCTCTGTTTGAAAGCACACCAATACCTTTTAGATGGCTACAGCTAAGAGGCTGATAGACCTTCCTAACCTAAACCCTAACCATAATGCAGTCTGAAAAAAATTATTATGGCTTTTGCAGTAGATTCTCACCCATATCTTGGAGCGTAATAAAAACAGGTGCCTCAAAAGCCTGTGATCAAAAAAAAGCCTCCACATTCTAGGAGTAGAGTTCACAAGACCCCCAGAACTGATACCATTATGGCTTTTTGGGTTGGATGTACATCTATTTTGTGGTGGAATTTTAGCAACAAACCAGCTGCTGGCATGATCTCACCTCACACCAGACAAATACCATTCATTCTGTTTCCCACAGGATAAGTCGGCAACAAAGAAAAGGGATGAATATGTTCATCATTTTCTGTTCTTTCACTGCTTTCCTATAACTATGTATCTCATCTGCTGTTCTTTGATATGCGATTGTTATTGTGTTGTTTTTCTTTCTCACCTCCAATATTCATGCTCTATTCATATTACAATCTCCACACATGAGACACATTTACAGTGCAGTACACACAACATCTGCTGCAGAATGATCTTCCATGTTTAATCAGCAGCAACAGCACAGAGAAGTCTTTTCTTTTTCATCCTCTTCACTTGCGTCAAAATCACTGGGTTTTTACTATTGTACTTGCAAGGGCAGTGTTTTGAAAACAGGACCTAGACTATCATTACTAGATTAAACCTACACTCTCAATCAAATGATTAGTTGGCAATATAGAATGTTGTTGACTTCAGGAGAGTATGCCATAATCACTCTCTGCTCAACATCAACAGCCCCTCAGTGGAGAGCATCCAGAGCAAGAGGTTCCTTCGTGTTCACATCACGGAGAACCTCACGTGGACTCTCAACACCAGCCCCATTGCCGAGAAGGCCCAGCAGTGTATCTACTGCCTGCAGAGACTTGTCCCTCCCAATCATCACTGGTGTCTACAAAGGAATTATACAGAGCATCCTGTGTAGATGCATCACAGCCTCATTTAGAAACTGCGTTTCAGAACGCAAGACCCTACAGAGGATGGTAAGAACAGCTGAGAAAATCACAGGGTCTCTCCCCTCTGTCACGAACATTTACACCACACACTGGATCTGCAAAGCCACCAGCACTATGGATAACCCCACACACCCCTCCCACACACTCTCTTTTCTCCCACACACCCCTCCCACACACTCTCTTCTCCCCCACACACCCCTCCCACACACTCTCTTCTCCCCCACACACTCTCTTCTCCCTGACACACCCCTCCCACACACTCTCTTCTACCTCACACACCCCTCCCACACCCTCTCTTCTCCCCACACACCCCTCCCACACACTCTCGTCTACCTCACACACTCCTCCCACATACTCTTCTACCCCACACACCCCTCCCACACACTCTCTTCTACCTCCCACACCCCTCCCACACACTCTTCTCCCCCACACACCCCTCCCACACACTCTCTTCTCCCCCACACACCCCTCCCACATACTCTCTTCTACCCCACACCACCCTCCCACACACTCTCTTCTACCTCACACACCCCTCCCACACCCGCAGCATCTGGGTCTTCACTGCCTGAATGGAAAACAGTTTCTTCCCTCAGGTCATTAGACTCTCTAATCAGAACTGAATCAAAAACTGTACGCACATAACACACACACACACACACACACTCACACACTCACACACACACACACACTCCTGAATGAAACTGTTTATCCCCTTAAACACTACATATACACACTCAACCATAAACATTGTAAATAGCCTTTATTTATTATATATTGTAAATTTTATATCTTCTTTTGATGGCTATTTTTTTGTACCATCATTTATTCTAACTCCTAACTCAACCTTTTGCACACAATGATTCTGCTGCTGGAATACAGTACTGTATTCACTCACACTAGTGCTGGTACGACTCCTATCGACTGTATGTTGTCCTGTTGTCACGGCCGCCTCGTCCTCGCCTCGTAGATCCCGTTCCCCGTCTCCTGAATATTAGTTTCTTTCCCTCCTGTAT
>JBBPCY010000001.1:26974623-26992480 GCA_037974405.1 Brachyalestes nurse | reverse complement strand
AGGGTAACACAACAAACCTATTTAAACACCTGTGGCAGCGTCACAAAGAGGTCTATGACTTATGCATGGCAAAAAAAAATTGGCCTTGTGTCTGTTTTAGAGACATGTTACAGGTTATTGATAAAGATCTATTTGTTTTTGGGGAAAAAATGTTTCATATTCACACTATAAAACATGTCTGTGTGTGGCAAAATCGTGATTAAAATCGAAATCGCAATTTAAAAAAAAAAAATCGTGATAGGTTTCTTTTGTCCATATCGCACAGCCCTACACTGCACACAGCCAGTCCAGCACTAAGTATATAATTATTTAAAGCTGCATTAACAGGAGTTTCTGATTAGCACAGTTAAAGCAGACTATTATTTCCACCCCCCCACCCCCTCAAACATTTTGAGAAAGAAGTTTTATTAGGGTTTATCTGATATAAAGTGGGTGTCCTGATCAATCAAGAACATGTAATCCAACAAAACATTTTAACCGTTAAAGGTGAATCGGTTCATGAATGAGAATAAGAATAATGAATAAGAAGACGCATTTAAATGTGTTGGTTTTGTGACATCACAAAAATAGGATTTTTTGTGTTTTTGAAGTGAAAGTGATTATTCTGTCATATGTAAACACACCACAGCGCAATCTGTAAAAAATTTTTAAGTGGGACCTCATTCATGCAGTAGCTTATTTTCCACATATGGACAGGAAGAATAGGGTACCATTTAAAACAATATTTACAGGCTCCAGAAAAGTGATGATATGGGCCCTTTAATCTCCTGAAAGGCATCACAACAAAAAACAAAAATGAAACAAAAGAGAAAAACCAATGAAATAAATTATATAAAAACAAATAAGCTAATGAACCTGATGGGTTGACATCCATACTTCTCACTGTGTTAGAAGCTCTCTATAATTGTTGTACATCTAATGCAGTGTTCTAGAGATACTTACATTATCCATAATATATTTTAAAAAGTAATTTATAACAATAACATATCATATTCGCCAGGCTGTGATGAGGGTCCCCTTGTTCCCTTAGCTGAAAATGAATGCTCAGCAGTGCATGGGGACGGTGCCACAGTTAGAGACTTGCCATGTTTCATTCATGGAGTCCTAAAGATCTGGCTGGGATTTTTTTTTTCCAAAAGGGAGGGAAGTGAGGACTAATTGCTGTGAGCTTTATCAGCAATATCAACAAGGTCACATGGCTGGGTCGAGCACTTAGCTCTCTCTCCAAAGGTGCTCAATAACAGATACAGCAGCAGGGTGTACTCTCTGGCCACAGTGATTAGTGTTACTGTGGGGGGAGGAACGATATTCACGACAGTCAGTGGGAAGCAGATAACAGGCCTCAGTTAAGGATCTACACGGGCCAGACTCGACTTTCATTCAGAAACAGCTCAGTGACATTTATTTTCATTCAGACAAAGCTCTGTGACATTTATTACATTTTACTGATGTTTACTGATAAAGATGTTATTTTGATGCAACTGTTTGTGCTCCGTTTCTGGAGGCTAGTTTCAAGCATCATCATCCAGTCATATTTTTAATCAACTGTATGTTGCTCCTAGCAGTTACACATTGTTGATGCAATGTCATTTGCTTGCAAAAACCAGGTCAAATAATAAAAACACAACTTTTTTTTTCCAACAGCTATAAACAAAGATAAAGCAGAGATTTATGTTGAAAGTACATCAGTATAACACCAATATGCATCCTGGCCATGGATACTGGTTGAGCTTATGTTAAAAGTTTCATGGCAATTCTCTCTGTTTTGGTGCCAAATATTTCTAGGCCTTAGGGTTACATCAAGGTATAGCTATTTATGAATTTTATTTTCTATTTTTTTTATTTTCTATTTTATTTTATTTTCTATTTCTATTTCTATTTTAAGTACATCTGTAAATCTCCCCAATTCAGATATGTCAATTGTGTGTTGCTCTTTTATTGCTGCATCTTTTATTGCAAAATAAAGGTAAAATAAGCAAAACGCAACATTTATTTCCCACAATTATACATAAAAACTGAGATTTCTGTTTTCGTGCCAAATACGCGTGTGTATTAGGATTACATCCAGTAATAGCTATTTACTTAATTAGTAAATCTCTTGTTTTTCCAGTTTTCTTTTCAATTTAGATATGTAATGTTTCTCAGTCACATAATACCCCCAACCTTTCTCCACTGGTGGAATGAGCTGCCAAGGGCTACCAGAGCAGCAGAATCTCTCTTTATCTTCAAGAACCTCCTGAAGACTCATCTATTCAGAGAGCACCTCCTCTCCTGAAACAGTATCTATCCTATATCAGACTTGTACTTTCTACTTTAATAGGCTTCTTACATTACTACCCATTTAAAGATTTAGCACTTAGAACTCTCCTCTGGTTCTCCCACTGTCATGAAGCTTGAGAGTTTTTTTTCCTCTATTGAAGGCCACTTTGGATAAAAGTGCTCGCAAAATGAATGTAATGTCATGTAATGTAATGTAACCTTGAGAATATGGAGGCTAGCATGTGTTTTCTCCAGGTCTCAGAAGCTCCAGCACATTTTTTTAGAACAGCTCCTAATGCAACATCAATGGAAAGCTCAACACGCTTGGAAGAGAGCAGTAAGTGCCAATTCTGTTACATGAACTAACGGACACCTGCACTGACTAGCATCACACTAATTGATGGAGGGGACAGGGAGGACCATTCTACCTATCCAGAGGGACCAAGGCCAAATTTGACTGTGGCCTCATTGGAGATTGTACTCATGATTTCTCTAGGCTCTCGAAACTGTGTTGTGCAAACATCTTAGACACATATGCAGATTGTTTCTTTCTCCCAGCAAAAAAAGCAAAAAACAAGTGAACATAGTAATAAATGCAAACAAACAAGAAAGCAGTAAAATGTTTCAAGAATTATTTTTCTAGAATTAGCTGATAATTTGTCAGCTGGCTAGAAGAATACCGGTTTGGGCCCATATTTCTGCTTAATGCCTCCTGTCTTTGTTTGGATTTACAAAGTTCTATAAGCAAAACACCTAATTTAATCTAATGAAGTAACTGAGCCAACCCAGAAATTTCATGATAGCTACAAATAATGCTGGGCTTCCACTATGAAAGAGCTCTGGAAATGGTTAAACGAACCCTATGCCATACAAAAAACGAGCTTAACACTACTGCCAGTAGTAAACAGCTTTTAATATATTCAAGCATCATTTTCTCAGACTATATAATGCCCTTGTATAGTATAGTAATGTGGTTCTATAGTACTGTAAACTATACTATTCTAGGACATTATTGTAAGGCTACACCAAAGGCAATGCAGCAACTCTGCAACTGCACTTGTCTGTTGCAGTTTACATAGCAAAATTGTTACAGATGCCTGTTAGCTCACATATGGCCACATTCACACTTCAGCTGTTCAACTGCACCATGTCAACGCTGGTCCCGACCATCTGAAAACGCGGCGCCTGGCACTTAAGGGGTGCTATCTTTCAAAGCAAGCGCAGTGGAAATTGCAGCCTAGACAAGTCTGCTCCAAATTGAGCGCGCAATTTGCCTTCATTTGTTTAGCGAGCGCCCAAAGGAGGGAAAAAAGAGAGAAGTCAGCAGCGAACAGAAGCCGCTGCGTGCCTGCGATGTTGTGATGGTGCAGCAGTTTGTGTTTGACAACCGTTTATTTGCGAGCTCCAGAGGCGGCCCTGAGAGAAAGCCAATATGACGGATGCGACACGTCGCCTCACACACTCCCGCCACACACTCCTGACCAGGGAACAGATGTGTGAGTCTCCAAGCGTTGCAGGATGCATGCTGTCCCCAGTGCAGTCCAGCCTCAGGTTAACTCTGCTAGACTGCCCAAGGCAAAGGCCATATGCCATGAAACCCTCTTTGTACATAATACTGAGCAAATTATGTCTCACGTATAGCTCTTTGAAGTGCAGAGGAATGTGTTGAAAGTTTGACTTCAAACTTTCAATACCACTAGTGCACGCCTGAGGATTTTTTTGTTTTATAAAGCAAGTTATTGTTGTGCATTCAGTCTTGGTTCTTGTGCGGAAACACTTACTTTGGAAACACAGCAGGTTGAGAAGTTTCTCCATTGGAACCACGTTGGAACATATAGCAACATTCAGCATTATTATTATTATTATTATTATTATTATTATTATTATTATTACTGTTGTCTGTTGTTGTTGTTTTTCTTCATCTTTTCCTTTACGATGATGATGATTATTATTATTATTACTGTTATTATTATTACTGTTATTATGCCTCATTTCTTCTATTTTGCATATTTGTCATATTTCCCTTCCGAACCGCAGGCCTAATTTATTATACGACAGAGATGACCGGAGAAAGCACAAAATACAGTTTTTAATTGATCATTTCATTTACTTGAAGGGAAAAAGTTACTCAAGCGACAACATTTTGTTATAATTGAGATGAATGTGACTAGATGCACCCGGTTGAATATAATCATGGCTAAAAGAGAACCTGTCCTGCAGTGTGTATGCTGGGCTGATGCTGCCATGATCAAAAGAGATGAATAAGAAAGTAATTAAAAAGTACCAGCTCGGAAAGGGAAAAGTATGCAATTAATTGTGCATTTCCATTAATTACATCACATTAATAGCAAAACAACTTTAATAACCGCAGACTTGTAAAGGTTATAGGCAGGGCTCCGGACTGGCGGCCACAGAGCAGGTGCTAATGTGTGGAGCAGAAGGATGCACACATCGGCCAGACTCGCGAAAGCTGCGAGGCAACGAAGAGATCTAATTGGGCCACAGGTTTCCATGGAGAGCAATATGTTCCTGCGCTCTGGGCATGGATTTTTTTATTTTATTATTTTTTTTATTATTGTGGTGCAGAATGAACTCTGGTTAACCTCAGAAGCTATTCAGTAATTTCTTCATATTCTGCAAAACAGGAGTATGAAGAGGAGCACCTGAGGCGCTGTGTGTGTTGCGATTATGGAGCGGGTCAGTATGCCAACACGTATGGGACGTATTTACATGTGTTCATTTTTAAATACAGTTTGAAATGTAATCATGAAGTGACTGGCATCCTGAAAACCTGGGCGCCTGGCCAGCACATTTCATATCATTAACCCAGACCAGATAAGCCCAAAAAGACTGCGGTCAAGACACACAGGTAATGGATTCAGGCATCTCCAGTGTGTTATCAGAATGAAGCAGGTTTAGGGTTGCCGTGGGCACTGTGTATGGGTGTGTATGTAGGAGTTGGGGAGGGGGATGCATGTATATGCTTATCAAATTCATGACAATATGACCATCATCTCCCCACTGTGACCTTGTTAACAGTGCCAACACACATGCGGCTGCTGATTATTACACCTACATCCCCTCGGGGAGCATCATATTCTCTTTCCTATGTTGAAATGACCTTCATAGCATATTCTGACCCCTCAAAACACTCAGTAGAAAAATACAACAAGAATACCTATGTAAGGGGTTTATAAATTATTTGTAATTAGGTTGTTAATTAGGTTGTAGACAGTTATCATTATTAAGCAGTTACATTGATGCAGGCTTACTATTTGGCAAGGTCTGATGTTTTGATGGTTGTAGCATGTTAACATTTTGCCTGAGAACGGGACAAGACAAGCTAAGCAAGTATGAAGATCTGAGATCTTGCCAAATAGTGAGCCTGCATTAATGTATAAACTGTTGCAAATGCTTATTAATGATTAATACACTTTCTACAAAATTGACAACTTGATTATAAATCATTTATAGACACTTTATAATGGTAGTCTTTCGTAAAGTGGTACCGAAAAATAATATGGTTCTCAAAGAAGACCTGTATTAGCCAGTTATTGTTTTGTTTTCTTGTGTTTGTGACTGGACTGTGGACTCTCTCTCTCCCTCCCTCTCTCGCTCTCCCTCTCTCTCTCCCTCTGTGCAAGTCACAGGGCCTACAGTAATCAATGGTGATGAATGGGGGGGAAGGCTCTCTTTATTCCGCTCCTCACTGAATAGAAAGTTTCCATTATCTCTCACAATGTATTCACTCTATCAAAGTGACAGGGTTGAGGCGAGCCACACTCCATTGCCCTGCCTCTGTGCCCTACATGCCTACGTAGACTCGCTGCAGAACTGGGAAAGGAGAGCGAGGGGCATCTTAACATGTTTAAAGCAACACGGGACTTCCAACAGAACCTGAGTGCTGAATCTGTAGCCAAACTTGTCAACCGACAGTTATTTAAGGGCTTTAACCCTTACAGTACCAGTCAAACTTTTGCACACCACTGTTTTTTTTTTACATTCGAAACATTGGAAAGGTTTGAATGACTATAACTATAATTACAATCAGAATTTGAATAAGCTGTTATCATGGCTCTCAATGTACTTAAACTATTCTAAACAAGAATAAATAAACAATCAAGGACAGTGTGTACCATAGTGCAGTGATGCTGAGTGCAAGTAAGTAAATAAGTCTAGTATGTTTAACTGGTTATAATATATGCATGAGGTTAGTGCACCTGACAGTATATACGTATGAACAATATACAGAGTAAATACAGTGTATTGATTTTGCAGTTTAGCTAAAAAAAATGTCAAATAAAGCAAGTTTCCTTTATAATAAGAAAGAATCTGTAACAGGTGCATGTCTGACATCCTGTTAACTGGTTGTGTGGTGATGCAGAGTCAAATTCTAGACTGTCGTTTCACTTCAAATGCATTTGTTAAACCTTTCATCACTTAATTTCTCATTAGTTATTGCTTGTTAAATATCTAACACATTATAATTAGGTGGTTTTTAGTAGGTGATGGATATGTAATATGACATTTTATCTTTAATAAAGGCTCTCAAATGGTGAACATATTTTAAAGGTATTTGTTAGCAAAGAATACTGGCTGTATTTTTAGTAAAAAGTGAGTAACATGCAGAAGATCTCAGTGTGTGCAAAAACTTTCAATTGGTCGTGTACCTTCAATTCGTGTTTAATCTCAGGGTCCCTTTGTTTAGAATGAACTGCTACCATTACAGGTCGGCGCTTTGTTTTAGTATGTTCGTGTTGCACTTTCAAAACAAAAACACTTGGCTTCCTTTTCACCTTCTGATTGGTTTAACATTAACCCCGAGGTGAAGCCCACCCAGCTGAGTGTAAAGTAGCATCTAGGGGGCAGTGGGGTCAGGTAGGCACTGGGAAGGAGAAAAAAAAAAAAGGTTTGACCTAGATCCCCCTTCTAACCATAAGCAAAAGGCAGGGCCTCGTTCTCCATGCTTTGTAGCCCTGCTTATTTTCTCTACATGCCATTAAGCAAAGTATAATAAGCTCAAGCTGCTGCTTTTTGCCTCTCTAGGTCTCCTTCATTACCCTTTAATGCTGTTGATCAAGGCAAATGACTTTGTGCTTTCCTGTACCTTTTTACCTCGCAAACCAAGGTCAACTGAATCGCTATTAGTGCCACTTTGGCTCAGATGGGAGCTGCAAGCCTTTCCCCAAACAAAAAAAAAGAAAAAAGTGCATCATAACCATTGTGAAAGAACCTAAATAGTGACGGAGTAGCTAATAGCTCTGATGTAGCTTCACGTTTCATATGTTACATTACTTTCAGGGTAATTTCTCGCTTGGCTTACAAGCATTAGCCACAGTATCCTTGTCATTCTGCATAAACCTATTACCGAGCCAGACGGCGAAAAAACTGCCCGCCACCTCTAAAAGCTTTTTCTCAAGGGTAATATGCCCCAAAGGTAACAAGATGGCATCGCATGCAAACTGCTCTTACTATGGGTGACGTCTGGATTTTCTATAGCATCACTGGCACCGTCTGCTGAAAAATGGCAGGTAAGGATGATACTTTTTTTTCCCCTTTCAGTATCTCAGACAGATTGGATTGGTTTCCTTGGGTTGAAAGCTTTGAACAGTGGCAGATGTCTGTGAGAGCCTGGCGAACGTAATAAAACATGACAGCCTCAGGACATAGTAAATGTAATTATTAATATTAATACATGACTAAAGAGGGGGCGAAAAAAAAAAAGAAGCTAGACAGTGACTGGTTTCGGACATCATTTCAAATGAACTGACAAAGCCAATCATGTCATTGTTTTTTTTTTTTTTGGTCTTCTTCCAATTCACTCTGTTAGTTAGTCACAAAACCTCTCGCCTCAGTGAAGCACCTCTCGCTTTACCGGAATCAATATCAATGAATTGATGTCTCCTTCTGGAAATACAGCGGTTTGGTGAACAGCCACAGATATGAAATAATACGAAATATCACTCAAAAAAATTTCACCTATTTTTGATTCTAACCATTCTGAGCACTGAATCAGTCATTCAGAATCATTCTATGACCTCTAAAAACACCAAAATTACTCTACTTTTTTGTAGCGGAGTTAAATGTTATAGTGGGGGAAAATTATGTCAAAATTATAGAGCCAGTCAGCATGAATGATTCTACGAAAAGAAAAAAAAGATAAAGCTCGTATCTACAACTTTTGAGCGATTGAACGTTTTAAAGTGGTTCTTTTGTCATGAGCAATATGTGCATTTCACCTAGGGAAAAGCTTTTAGCCTGAAAACCTGCAGTTCCCTGCATGTCGCTGAAGAACAGTTTTAAAAGTTCCTTGGGAAAGTAACATGTGAAGTCCAGAGGGATCGGGAGGGGCGGGGGAGGGAGCATGAGGCAAAAAAATATGCCGTGTTTACAGCACACACACTACCAGTCAAATGTTTTGGCGCCCACTTAGATTTTTATTACAATTGCCAGTTACTCACTTAATATTTACTAAAATACTCCCAGTATTCTAACAAATACATATACAGCATGTTCACCATTTGAGTCCCATTATTACCTAGAAAGTAATCATAATTTAATGATTATTAAATTATTAAATAATGCCTTACCAAAAGTCACCTAATATAATTACAATTATAATTAGGATCACCTGACAAGTGTTAGATATTTAACAAGCTATTAGGTGAGAAACAGTTGAGAGTGCATTTAAAGTTAAAGGGCAGTCTAGAATTTGACTCTGTATCTAGTTAATAGGATGTCAGACATATTACATATTCTTTCCATTTTACAAATGATTGATTTCAGATATTGTCATGTATAGTTGTTCACTCAACAACTTTCCAATGTTTAACAAGAATAAAAACATTTTATAAGTTGTAAAAGTGGTGGGATAAGTGGTAAAAAAACTCGCCATGGCGTCTCCAGACAAGGACATGCACTATTCACACATTGGACATTATGTGGACTTCGTATTAATTAGCTACCTATAAGGCTAATGTCTGTCTGACTGATTCAGACATTTGTGTTTTCACATACAGCTTCTCTGCTTGATGTCTAAAAGAGGGCTGCAGAGTTGCAGTGTGTGTCTGAAAGTGGCTTAAGGCATATAAAACACTAGTGAGATTATATAGAGACTATAAATTCAACCGTTTCAAATACGTATAAATAAGAAAAATAAGAACAACAAGAATTTTGACAAGTAATTGCAAAGAAAAAGATAAATTAACAACTTTCTAGAACAAAACCAATCTAGACATAAGCTTTTGTTTATGTTTCTAACCCACTTTATTAGAAAGCCCTTAGAAAGACTAAGGGAATGAATTTTTCTGGTGGTAAGAGAGAACAATGGAAGAATTTAAACTATTGTCCCTGTCCTACAACAACCTCCAGCATGCTGTCTCTATAGGAGAAACCAAAACATGTTTTAATGAACTGTCATGTGCCAAAGGTTTCCAGTTTAACAAATTGGTTAAAAAAAAAACAAAAATACAAGATAAAATGCTGCCTGTGCAAACGATGTGACACATTTCATGCTTTCTTTTTTCAATATGTGCAACTCAAATGGTTTAAAAAGTAACTGTACACTTACATTTGCAGAAAAGTGCAATATTTAGAAGATCCACTGGGAGCAAACTTCGTGTGGAAAATAAACATATGTAATTGTCCCATGGGTGTTCCAACTTTAGCATGCAACTGCACTTTAGTATAATAAAATGTGATTTTACTGAGCTCATTTACTCTTTGGACCATTCCTATTGGTCCTTTTGTCATGTTATCATTATGCAGTTTAGACACTAATAATGGCTGATATAACGACAGTACAGTTACTTATTTATACATTTTTGCCCTCATTGTTTTATCCAAGACATGCAACTACCCATTATTATCCCTGCACCAACTGTAACTTTAAAAATCTCTTCACTTTCACCAAAGTTTTGGCAGCCATCTTTAAATCTGCATGACCAACTTTAAAAGCTCACAATTCCGTCATACAAAGTTATTAAATTATTAAATAATTGTTTGTGGTTGGACTAAAGACTCTGAAGTTTCATGTGCCAGAAGTAAAATATGCCAACTTTTTTGAAAAAGAGCAAAAGAGGACAAAATCCGGAAGTATGTATAAACTTGTGTAGGAACCTCTTAGAAATCAGCTATCCTCATTGTCCAGCTACAAGGATTTTTTTTAAACAATGGAAATCAATAGCCACAGGTCTTGTGAACTTATGTTCAAGATTTGAGTTCAAAAGAATAAAAAATGAATTTATAATAAGCCTTTTAGTGCAAGTAGTGCTATTCTGTGAAATTCTGGATGACATCTTGATTTCAGAAATCCTTATTTTATTTATAGTATTATAAAACAATCACAGCCTCAATACCGCTACTTTCCCATTCATTCTGTCCTAAGGAGACGGTTGAGTCAACTCCGCCCATTGATTGAAACGCACAAAATGCAACAAAACTTGCTCAAAAGACAACTCCAAAACAACTCGAAAGTACTTTCATCTGCTCATCTGCAGTTCCCTGCATGGAAGACTTTTAAAAGTTACTTGGAAAAGTTTGAAGCGTTTTTTGCATGTGAACGCCAGAGGGCTCAGGAGGCAGGACACCAGGCAAAACCAATGCAGTGTATGATTAAAAGTTTGGAGTTATGAAAGTGATAATTTTCATTATTGTTATGCAATTCAGACACTAATCATTGACAATATAGTGACAATACATTATTAATTTATTAATTTTGTCTCCAATTTAGTTGTTGTCATTGACTCCACAATCATACAATGATACCAACACTTGCAGGGTGAGGGCACAATTGAAAAGACAAGACGTGTCTTTTCAATTGCTGCTAAAGTAACACTGCACAGAGGGACTAGAGAAGAGGTAGGGTCATCCTGCCCATCCAGGGAGATCATGACCAGTTGTGTTTTGTGGATTTTTGATTGGGGGTGGTGGTGGCCAAGTGGGTAGGATACTTGCCTTTGGACCAAGAGGTCATGGATTTGAATCCTACCCTCAGCATCCCACCACTGGGTTCCTGAGCAAAAACCCTCAACCCCAAGTTGCTCCAGGGAGACTGTCCCCTGTAGTTGGGGAATGGAAGTCGCTTTGGACAAAAGTCCAAAGTGAATAAATGTAACTGATTGATTATTACTGATCCACAAAGCCGCACTGACCACCCCACCCATCCAGGGAGTTGATGGCCTGTTATGCTTTCTGGATCAGTAATAATCAATCAATAACACATTTTAACCAATTATCTTTTTTCAAATCAAATGATCATGACAGCCCTACAGATATGAAGACATTAAGGCCAGTGTTTATCACTACACTCTACAGAATACTGTAGCCAAGAATGAATGTGAGATCCACTCATTTCTACTGTACATCCCACTGCAGCTCCTAGATCATTGCTCCTGCTATACGATTCTTTGTAAGCACCAGCCCAGATCCAGATCCCACACACCAAGGTCTCTGTTACACACTCTTTCATCATAACCTTCTTCTTCCTCTCACTGTCTTACTTTCATTTCCCCGTGGACCTCCGAGGCTCAGATTTATGAGGCCTTCTCATGTTACATCTTTAAATAAAATGTGGGTTAGTGTTTTCGAGGCGGTTCTCCGTGCAGGCGGTAGACAAGCCGGTCTGTCGCTCGGTCCCCACTCAAAGGCACATTTTCACAGGCAAGATATCTGCCAGCAGCGTGTGTGAAAATAGCTCTACTGTATTTATTTCAGCACATCTCTCTGAATTAGCCGAGGAAACATTAACATGGTAGATCTCGCCATCTCGGCACTTAGTCCCCGACGCAGATACAATTTTCTCCTTCAATCGAGAGAGAAAGGAGGGTTTGGGGGGGGGGGTAAGGAACTGAGTAAAACGGAACGATTATTCCAGGCACGGTGTAAGACCATTGGTTTGGGTCTTAGAAAGAGAAAACGTGCTCAATTGTAGAAAACGTGCTCAATTGTATGGCAAGCAATTACTGAGGAAATGAGAGATTTACAAATATAGAGCATCATCACCTCTGGCCATACAGTCATGAGAACGCGAAGCTGGATGATGAAGGGGGAGAATTCCGTGCAGGGAGTCGGAAATAATTAGCTAATTAAAGGTGCGATGCAACAAAGAGAAGCTGGTTTAGAGTCGAGACTCAAGGTCAAACACATTTAAATGGTAATATAAATAACTGATCAATGTGTGGTTAAATGAGCGCATGCAAATGAAACCATCTGCTCCGAAACCTCCTGGATATTGACACAAAAGCTTCAAATGAAGAATCAAAAATGCTCCCGCGGTCCGGGGCATCGCTCTTGATGTGAGACCGACGCAGACTAATTAGAGCGGATTTTTTAAAGGAAAGCCAAATTCCGGATCAACAGAATAACAAGGCTGCTCGTGAACGAGCAATCATTAATGCCATTCGTAACGTAAACAATACGATTCATTTCAATTATGACAGCTGTTGCAGTACAACCAAACACAAGCTCAAGCATATGGTGGAAGGTCATATTTGTTTCATTACATTTTGAAAAACTTTGTTCTTTCTCTTTCTCAGTCTTTTTTTTGTTCTCTGTTTTTTTTTTGACACTATATGGAAATTGTGTAAATAGAAGTGATATTTACCCAGGCACTTCATGTTCGCCACAAGGTAAATTAATTTCGGTGAAGCCCTCTCGGTCTGAGAGGATCATTCGTTTCTGCCAGTCATGTCGCTAAACAACTATTAAATCAATTTCAAAAAGATCATGGTTTGCATGAGGGGACTAAATAACCATGCACTGTTTGCATTCGAGTGTGAATTGCAGGGATTTAATTAGAAGTTAATTTTGAGTCATTCTGCTAATACAAACATTATGGAAATGAGAGCCCGCTTCTGCGAGGAGACACGCTCCTTCATCGCACACAAGAAACAGAGAAGAACGGAGAAGACTGTTGACTGTACTGCGAGAGAGGAGGAAGCTATAGGAGTAGTAAATGTATAAGGACTGTGTGTGGGAGATTCGTTAACTAGAGCCAAATTTGACTTTCAATCATGTTACTCAATACATATTCATGTATGTAAACAAAATCGCACCAATATTTAACCCTTAGAATGTGAGCAGCATGGATCCGTGCCCGAAACGCAACAAATGGTGAATTGTCATCACATGGCAAAAGCACTTATTATATGGAAGTTCCTCTGGTTTGAGTTGATGCTCGAGGTGTCAGAAATCATACTGAGTGTTCCTAAATCATGGAGAACCAAAATTATTGTAATTTTTAAAAAAATGTACGAAATTTTGTTGCACAAAATGGTGTTTGCCTAAATGTATTTTATTTTAGGTCTTAGAAAAAAAACAGAAAAAAACACAAGATCTTTGAACTTTTACACTGATGTATACCATTTTTATTTGTTAAAATCAGAGTTCTATAGGATTCATTCTTCTTTTTATTTAACATTTAATAAAAAGTATGAAAAGGACCTACTACACATATTAAAAGGAAGTATAAGCCAAATTTGGGTTGTCATACATATTACATAAGAGCTGCATTCTAAAATCTAGGCTATGGTCCAGGTGGGCTGAACTTCGAGGCCACTACATCATCAGACAAAGGTCCAATCAGGAGAATTCCTTGAAAAAAGCAGAGAAATGCAGCCTAGATTCTGAGCATTTGGAGGACACTGCTGCAGTATACTTCATGGTCTTCTAAAGTTCAAGAGAAATGCCAAGGGATAAAGCCAAGGTTTAAGGTTTAAGGTAAGGGAAGGTTGCGGTTAAGGTTACGGTTCACTGTCTTGTCATTGGTAACTGTGTACAAGTACATAGTGAAATGACTCCTTGATCACAGTACACATATAACAATAACAATACAAACAGTAACAATACACACTGTAACAACACCACACAGTAACAATAACTATCTAAAGCACAGACAGTAGGCATCACTCAAGTCAATTTAAACAATAACAATAATCCAACTGCACCTAGTGTGTAGATGTAATACCAAAGAAGCTTTTAACACATATATTACATGCATAACAGTATGTATAGAGTTTGATAGAAAGTTGCATGTAAAGAAATTGCATGTGAACAGCCATGACATTAAAAGAAATTGAGACAATATGATTAGTCCATGAACTTTATACTTGCACACTGAGCTACTACATGTTAAATGCCATTAAAATGGGTAACACTTTAACCTGCTACATCACATTGTCATCAGCATGTCATGTGGAGTATCATTGCGATTTTTCCCCCCGTTTTCTTATCTATGTTGTTGTTTACGTTTCTCACGTGACTTTGTTTACCTAGTCACATGTGTACCCATGAGCTGTTTAGGTCTTAGCCCCTTATATCCTGCTGACCTGTGTCTAGTTCATGTCTCCGCCCCTCGTTTCCCTAGTTCATATAAATACCCTTGTGTTTGAGTCTGTTTTTGTGGATTCTTTGTATATCACCCTGTATTCTCCATGTTGACTCATGTTTAAGTATTGCCCTTTAATATTATTCCTTGTTAATTTGCTATTAGTATTTTGCTATGTTCCAAGTGTGTTTAACCCAGTACCCCTCATTTATATTTGTTTTTGTTGAGGTTTTTTGTATTAAATGTAGATATAGATCCCGCTTGCAATGACCCTCACTCAATAGAGTGACACACCAAGACCTTTTCATATTAATGGACATCACATGGCGAAAACATACAACATCTACCAAACAGCATACAACATCTACCAAAACATGTTTATTGCAATATTATGTAGCAAGTAAAGTGTACACATAAAATGTATAGCAAAATATATGGTTTATCATTTCTAATGTTTCTAATGTTATCATTTGAGCGCAAGGTATGAAACTGATTTTTGGACATTCTTTTACCTTTTAAAAGGTTCCTCTTATGTTCTTACACAGCACTGCACTGAGGAACCCTTCATGATATCTTTGTTTTGAAGGATGTAAGAGTGGTACAGGGGTCAGAAACTTGCTTCTGATGAAGGTCTAAAGAATGACTAACACAAATTGTGACAGATTCTAAAAATTCTAATTTCATTCTAATAAAGTGGAAACAAGTGGGTACCTATAAAACTCCCTGACCACTCTGTTTACATTTTCCAGCAGATTGAAGAACAAAGCCATGAGCCATACTCTCTTTAACAAGGACTTTTTTGTATTTTTATAATGAAGTGGTTATTTACAAAGCCTCAGGATCCACATAAATAATCTCGAAAGACGTGCAAATTAAAGTCGCAAACATAAGTTACTCTAATGAAAATATCTCTGACAGGGGCATGGTGAGATTAAGGATGCTTTTTTCTGTTTGGAGCACGTCAGCTGAGCAGTAATTTGCTCATTTGCATGATATATTGAAAAGAGCCTTACGTGAAAATCCCACCAAATAAGCCCATTTAGATGCATTAAATCAAAATGCAAATGGGAGCTAATTGCACCACGATTCTGAGGTGTGAGCTTTCCTGGTGCAATTATGCTGAGAGAGCTCACCTGAAAACCCGCCTGACACAAGACTGCTCCGCGCCCAGTGACTGCGGAGAATGAGGGATGATAACGCTGCGAGGTGTCACGAAAGAGATGCAGCTTTACACTCACGGAAGAGCTCGAAGGCACGCATCACACTGAATGGCACACAATGAGAAAAAAAAAAAAAAAACACCATCCGAGAGGGGCAATGACTGCTAAACCGTGCAAGTCTGGCGTTTAACCCTCTCACAACCCCAATCAGAAACAAACAAAAAGTGGCATCAATCAAGCCGAGCGAAGGGTCGCACAGCAGAAGCTGCCTTTGCTCATTTTGATTTGTGAATGCTTTTTAAATGGTGCGTCTTTTACAGCGAGGTAAAAGATCCCATGAATAACTGAGAGTAAAAATGTGGTGCTGGCCAATCTTCTGCATTGTGTAAAACTCTTAAGCCCCCCCTCATGTCTTCATATTTTGCTTCCAAAGAGCCAGATGCTCTTTTGTTTTCAATGCAGTCTGGAGAAACTGTTCTCCAGGCTTCCTGAAGGACTTTCAAAGATTCTCATTTTCAGTCCC
Organism: Brachyalestes nurse; assembly: GCA_037974405.1. Lineage (NCBI taxonomy): Eukaryota > Metazoa > Chordata > Actinopteri > Characiformes > Alestidae > Brachyalestes > Brachyalestes nurse. The sequence continues at coordinate 26,976,213 of JBBPCY010000001.1, read as the reverse complement.
GTCCCTGAACCGGACCAGTTACTTGTGTTTGGTTTGACTTACGCGTGACTCATTCAAAGCACATCTAACTTAAGAAACAGGCGCAGATGATCAGGCCTGTGATCAGTATACTCGTGGTGCTGAATGCTGATTGGCTGGAACACCTTTATTTGGGCCTTGCAGCCTGTAGCCTGTAACATTTGTTACCATTTAATCTACTCAATATTCCAAAGATAAGACAGTTTGACAGACAGTAAATATAATTTTTGCTCTAGTAAGGTGATTCAAAGTGAAATATGATGAAATGAGACTTTTGCACAGTGCTGTACATGCACTCCAGTGGTTTGACATTAGTCTAAAACTGCTTGTCTAACTGATCATGTGAACGGTAACGTTGGACTAGACTGGTGTACAATTCATGAAAATGTCTTGCCATGGTCCAATTTCTCAGACAATCTATAGGTACACAGTAAAAGGCATTCACAGCCTCAAAGTAGACCTCCACAGTATCATGTCGCAACAAAATATGCTCTTCTCTTTCAGACACTGAACCATTGAATCTAGCTGTCTGACTGGCGTGGCTGTTTATGTGCGATTCCTTAATATAGCAATTACATGTGTGGGAGAGAAAATCAGGCAGGCTGACAGCCCAGGTTACGGAGAACCTTAATAAACTGCTGAGGTGATACACCGCTCAGGTACATCTGTCCTAACTTTTTTTCCAATACTTGTAAACAATTCTCTGGCATAGGACAGTAACAATACAGAACATGCGAAGTTAAAAATTCACCTATTATAAGGAATGACCTCAGCAAAAGCATAGCGCTGGGAACACGGATCAGGAACAGTGCAAATCGATGCAAGTAAAGCATCTACTCAGCAGCACGGTACGAGGATAAGATTCCCTCCAGGCACAACCTTCGCAAAGACCAATTGATTGCTTTTTCACAAGCGAATCTGTGCCATACCTGTGAAAAACATCTAGGGGTTGAACTGCAACTGCACCCGAACCATAACAAAGAACAAAGCGTGGCCTTCAGTAATCTTGGGATCTACTCTCTTAAAAAAGAGGTGGCGTGGAGAAGCAGCAAAGAATAACTACTTTTGATTCCCTTAAGAACATTTCATTTGATGATTCTTTAGAGGCCAATTTTAGCAAATAAAATGATCAATGATGCAGAACTTTGTTACAGAGAAGATCAACATAAGACACATCAACACTTTGTTGGGTGCTAATTATCATTATGTGCAATAGTCTGTCATATGCAATATCATGTGCAATTTCTTATTTGGTGCTAAATCATTATCAGTATGTGCAATATCAGATTATTATTATTATTATTATTAATAGTTTAAACATGGTCAAGATCACTACTAGTAGATCAGTCAATATTACTGATCTACTAATGATCTCTATTACATGCAATAACAGACTTGGTATAGTGAACATTTCCATTTACTAGCATTTATATATGAAGAGCTCTTTTCCAAAACGCAATAAACGCCAAATTTTAAAAAAATGAGTTTGTCATGTCATTTTGCTGTGCACTGAACCTATTCACTGCTCTATTAATATTTCATGCCAAATCGCTATTTTTCCTTGTTTTAAAT
>JBBPCY010000001.1:26922012-26935572 GCA_037974405.1 Brachyalestes nurse | reverse complement strand
ACTTCTGAACTGCAGTGAATATCATTATTTGGATATGATTTTCATGGCGGCCGGGGCGGTGGTCGTGGTGGGGGGGGCACGAAGGTGTCACTGTTTTCAGAGTGGAGGCCCACACTGATGAAGTTTGGGAACCCATGCTCTAGATTGTTCTACCCTTTCACAACGTCCTAGAATACTCTCCCCAGTTATAACAGTTCTAGAATGTTCTCCCCCTTTCACACTGTTCTGGAATAAGCGATGAATTCTACACTCTTCCAGAATTGCAGCAACAGTTAACTTTTGCATATGAAAATTCTGGTGGTTGTGCTTTGTTTGACCCATATGGAGGCTCATACTTCAATCTCTAAAACCTACTAAACTAGGTATTATTTTCACAGTCATAGTAGTTTCTGAATATCTGAATATGCTGATCAAGAGTTAAACACAACACAAATAAGAGCTCTTTGACTTGGACAAAATATCAGCATTGCAATTTTACTGCTACACATTGCAGTTGTGCATCCTTTCAATATTTTAAAGAGCCCATATCATCACTTTTCTGCAATTAAAGAGTCTTGAAGTATGTAAACATTGTTTCAAAATTTACATTCCCTCCCCCCAATCCATTCAGTCCATAGACAGAAACAAAGTTGCAAAACAGACCAGTATTAATTAACAATTTTTATGATGTCACACATTTGAATCAATTTCCTTATTCAGCCAGCAGCAATTTAGCCCCGCCCATTCATGCTGAAGAGTGTTTTGGCCCTGTGTTACCTTTTTTAATGAGCTGCGGTACAGGGGGGGCAATCAGAAAGAGATAATTTGCATATACTAGTCCTAAAGGTACAGTCACTAAAACAGCTCGTTTGATTCAGAGGGGAAACAAAGGTTGGAAAATTGTCATGCAAGAATGAACTATGATGAATTATGAAATATACGGTCAGGACAAAATGAAACAGAAGATGTAGAATGTGGGCCTTTTAACACCTTAGTGTTTAAGAGGTTGGCCAAAATCATTTTAATTTTGTAGGATTTAATGAGTACCTCGACACATCAAGACACACAGTAACTTTCCTGGAGCTGTGATTGGTGTCAAAAATGTGTCTGGTTAGAGGCTCATTTGCATATTGGAGCCTTCAGCAACCGCAGTATTGCAGGGACTAATTTCGCAATAACAGTTTACAGAAGATATATTGTTGTAGCACTAACAAAAATGACCATGTTTTGTACAGCAAAAAAACTATAAATGTGACTTTCGACATTGACACTAGCAGCAGTATGTCTGAAATGAAGATCTGCTGTAAACAGGGCTGTAAATGGCCATCTAGAGGACGCAGTCGGTTCAGATGTACAACACATGCACAAAGCAGATGGATGTAGATGTGAAATCTGTTCAATTTGATCTCATTGTTGGGTTTCCAATTTTTAAAGCAAATGTGTTACAGTCAGCTGTGTTTCAGTTTGAATAAAAGACTCTACAGGTTCTTTAAGAGTACCTCATTTTCTTTTTATTTCTTGCAGTGAACAAAAAAGATATTGCAACAATATTTCATTGGAGCGAAATCTACCCCATGTAATGTTTTTTTAAACTGAGTTTATATCTACATGTAATTTAAAGCATTTAGAGGCCTTTATTCAAAACAATACAATGATGAATAAAAAGGCCATTAGGCAACACATCGTTTGGCCTATAGAAGACCAGAGAGGAGACTGAAGTTAAAGATGATGGTGTATTCACTAAACAAGCAGGGGATTCAGAAGCTTCTGTCCAGTCTTTTATTTTCTGACAGTAATGTAGTTTCAACAATCAGATAAGAGTGTGCAGCTTTCCGTAAACAGCCAATTAGCTCCCCTGATATCGCAGCAGACAGGAGAAGCCATTTTATGTTTCTGCACCATTCTTTTTGTTCCCAACACTATTTAAACTGCTCCTGTTTTTCTTTAGAGTGTCATATTGAGTGGGGGATTGGTAGACAGGTGGCAGAATGGATGGATGGAGGGATGGATAAATGGATGAATGGATGGATGAATGGCTGAACAAAAGGAAAGATGGACGGGTTTTCAGACCTGTCTTATGAAAGCAATCTGAAATTCTATCGCATGCTGTGGACTGCAAGTCCGAACAGCATCCTGCTGAGCTGAACACTGGAGGTGGGATCCAAGTTCTTGAATGGAGTGACAACAGTGGGGCTTCCATGAAAGACAATGAATAATGAGAAACTCAACTAAAACGACCTGAACCCGAGACGAACTGCGTAAAACTTCAGATTGTGAAAAACAAGAATATGTCAAAATATTAAATAATGCTAATATAAAAGTAATTCATAAGAATGAGTGGAACATCAACCTCACCTAAACAGGCCAGACTCGATTTCATACAGAAACCATTTGTAAATGTTTAATTTTATTCATAAATGGTTTATTAATTTGTGTGAATGTATATTCATTTTTCTAAATATTTTATTTGTTATGAACATAGGCATTCATTGGCAAGTTTCTAGGTTTTCAAATTGGTTGTTCATACTTTTAATACAGCATAACAGCATAGTCTTCAGAATGAAGGTGCTAAAGATTAAGAAAAAATGCCTTTTAAGTGATGGTAACTGTGATTGGCTGTTTCTTTCTACATGCAGTACTACTGTGGTTTCCCTTGACCTTTCCAGTTGTTGCAGATTAAAATGGATTCTGGAGAGAAACTTAGGAGAAAAGTGATGAGCAATGAAGGGCGTAATCAGTAAAGTAATCCAATTACAAGTTGAGGGAGGTAATTAGTCATTTGTTACCACCCCAGCAAACTGGTAATTACCATGATTTAACATATAAACTGTGCAATTATGAGCGTGAGGAACTGAAGTATGGGCTACATACACACTCTTTGGATTTAGAGGGTTATGGAGATACAGCAGACAAAGCAAGTGTAGATATGAACATGGAAATGGTAACAAACTGTATAACGCACCATTTAACTCTCATTTGTTACTCAGTCCATTAAAACATCTGCAGTTACAGCTGAGTGTGTGAGTATGGTGAGGCTATGATATTTTGACAGTATGGTGTGATTCAGCTGCGCGTGTGCAGAAAAGTGTGCATCAATGCATAAGTGTTAACAAGCCAATGCATTTCATATGAAAACTGTCACTGAAGATAACCAAGATGATCAGGAGAATGACAATTCTGTATTAAATGTGAAAACGTGTACCACGCTTGGCTGGAAATGAGTTTTTAACAGGGGACGAAAACTAGCTCATCTTGAGTGACTCTGAAAGCAACCTTCCTTGATTTATCTCCATTTCGGCAAAAAAAATACTAATATTAAACATCAAAACTCAAATATAACCGTTATCTCCCTGTCTTTTTTGTGTCTGCGGGCTCCGAAGAGTAGCTAATTATCACGTCTGCTTGCCCAGAGCTAGGTGATCTTATTAACTGACGGTGTCACAGCACTATTTATCAGTGGAGTTATTATGGCCTCCTCAAGCAAGCAATATACGTCCCTTCATTAAGGAAGTCTTTCAGAGGCACACTACTTTAATTGCACATACATCTGAATCTGCTGTGAACAACCTCATTACAGCTGATGGAGACGACGACGTCATTCGTACCTCTCGCCGCGCAGTTATGTTCGGCTGTGATGGTTGCGGCTATAAGAGAGAGATTAATTGTCCCATTTTCTGGATTAATCACTAACATCAAACACTGGAGGACGCCGCCTGGGTCAGTTTCCAACAGACAGGGCCTATTTCCATGCCCTCGCCATTCATTCAGTGAATTAATGCCGCCGTCCATTCGCTACGTGAATTAATATACCCATTCAGACTCACCCATTCTGAGATGTTCAGTCTGTGAGATAACATGCAGACACGCATTAAAAGTCGACCTTCCTAACCTTGTTGGTTCATGTCCTTGGTCATATTAAGCACCATTCCTTGTGCCGTATCGTTCAAAAGACAAAATACTTGCTTCTTTGATCTAGTGAATTCGCCTTCTGACGTGACCTTGTCCAAGAGGCATGGAGAAATTGTATTAACCAATAATATTACAGCATGTTTTCACTCCCCCCTTTCACAAGCCCCACCTATCACTGAGCACAAGTATCAGTATATCAGCTAAGCTAGATGGTTTGCCTGCTGCAGACAATCCTCCTCTCTGCTACTCCTCTAACAGGATTTATGCTCTCACATTCCCTTTAGGTTTTTGGAGCAGTTGTAAAATAATCAAGTGTTCATTATGCAAGCATGATTGAGGTCATTCAAAAGTCAGGTATGTTTGCTCTATTTTGAAATGTTTCTAACATGTAAGGTCTGTCAGGCAATGCAGTGACATGCACACACACACACACACACACACACAGACACAGACACAGACACATGCACCCACACTCTCTCACATGCATTTGCTAATTTGCTAGTTAACCTTGCACACGGATGTGTCTGAATGAAAACCTGGTCTGCTAACCAGTGCTCTGACCCTGTCTGAGTCTTTAAAAAGAAAAAATTAATAAATAAATAAATGCCTCTACTACCTCTGCGCCCTCATCATTCATTCAGCAAATGAATGTAGCCCTTCGCTTGCTGTGTGAACTGACGCACTCATTCACAAATCCCTGTATTTTTAATGCAAGCCAATAAATAAGATAACATACATTAAGGCCCATTCATCTGAAGTCTAATGGGAGCTTTAGATATGCCTGATGGGAGTAAAACCATATGTCAAAAAAACTGATTTGTGAAAAACTGTCAGCATAGCGTTCTCACGTCTCATTCAACACTTTGCTAGATTTTCGTCCTGTTAGTCAATGAGTGAGACAAAATCCTGGCGTATATTAAGGCCATTCATCTTAAGGATAAGCAAAAGAGTTCCAATTACGTTCATGAAACCATGTGAGTAGTCACAAAATAAACCTGCTTTGTTGAGAAAAAAAAATGCTATCTGTCAGCGCCGCGGCTCACGTCTGCTGCCCAGTGTGTCTCTCGCATCGTGTCGTTTTTTTGGCTCTCTCTGATGGATCCGTGTAGATGTAGATCTGTCAGTTAGCACAAAGCAGCAAAGCTCGGTGTATGCGCGCTCAGAGCCTCCTTCCTCTACTGGATTATTTATAGTCTGGCTCCATGGCCAGCACTCAGAGGCTTAGAGCCCATTCTTCCAGGATAAGCTGAACCTCCAAAGTAGAGGAGGGGGGCTTCTTTGGACGGCAAATAAAACGTCTTCCTCTGTCATGGCCCGTACGTCAAAAAAACGCTCCGATAAGCCGGCACCGGCTGCAGCGGCTAGTCTAAGCGTTCCAGTGACACAGGATCCATCCACATGTTTAGCTAGGCCCTCAGGCGTCTCTGAAGAGTTCCGATTGAGGATGGGCTTTTCAGTCCCTCAGGTCCAATTTGTATGCCACATTACGTCTTTGCTACAAATGTCTATTTCTGCAAGTCACTAACTAAGGTGGGAAGAAGCCTCCCCTTGTGGGAATTGAACTGAGAAGGACACAGAAGTGGTAGATGAAACTCTGACCTAAATGTCTGGTCCCGAAAGTACTGTAAGGCTCTGAGTGAGGTTTTTTTTTTCTACAGCAATTAGAAACAATAGAGACATACTGTTCGCTTCAGCAGGAAAAAGAGCAGCAGACACGAGGAATCTGAGAGAATAATCATCCTCTGTGCATTAACACTGTTGGCTGGGTGAAGGAAAGCAGCCTTTTACAGATATATCAGACTATGCACATGATTTGGTTGACAAGTGTCAGCTGGCTGATTGTGAGATATGCTGTGAGAGGGAGTTGCTATAAGATCACAATGTGTTGGATGCAGATGCAATAACAAATAACAAGTGCAAATGATCAGCGGAAATATGGATAAAAATACCATAGATGTGGGAATAAATGAGTATGTAAATGTAAAATCTATGATGTAGAGCACTTTTAATTAGTAGGTGTTTGTATAGCATAGTGGATAACACCACAGACCTCAATGCCACAGACTTTGATTCGCTGACCAGGAAAGCACTACACATTACGCCGGCATGAGTCCTTGAGAGTCATATATTGTAAAGATAAAAGATCCTTAGCAAATGAAATGGTCTCTTATCAAGGTGATAACAATCTGCATATCTCTCCAACACGATTCAATTGTAAATCACAAAGGTCAAACAAATGTCAAATATCTGTATCATTTAGTTTTACGTATAGTACCTTGCAACATTTTCATACCCAAGATATGAAATTAAAATAGGACTGTAAACCCAAAGGAAAAGACCAGGAACAATGGACATGTGGGCTGAACATAACTCTGCTTTAAACATCCAGTTAAATTAAACTAGTCCTTTTCTTTTTTCTATAATCGATTATGATGTTGAGCCTTTAGATTGAGTAAATTTTTCATGTGTTGCTTCTTGATGTTTTAAAACTGATGTCATGACTTCTCTAATGAAGCTCATTTTAAAAAGCAAAGCTGTCTGTCTACTTCTGCTCAGACATCATTTCAAGAGAAATTTCAGAGCAGGGAGTAACACATAAACTGACAACAACTGATGTGTTTAAATGGTAATTCTGGTCAATTGTAATATATTGGACAAAAAAAATAAAGCTGACCTATCCATGATCTGCTCGTTAGTGGATTCTTTTGTAGCTCTGGTTGCAAGTTTGGACAACCTTCAAAGAATGTTGTAAAAAAAAAAACTCATTCAGTTTAATGGGAAACTGTAGCAGCTTTGCATGTATTTCAAAATTATCACTATAAGGGATGACTGGATGTGTTTTTTAATCTATAGCTCCCTAAATTGGCAACTCCATCATAATACAATGAGGGTACTAAACTGAAAAGGACACATCGGTGGGTGGAGCATAGAAATGTACATTCAAGAAAGCAAGTAGGACACAGAGGGACTGTTTATGTCGTGTTTTTAGAGATCAAATGATCTTCAAACTTCACTTGACCGCACGAAAAGCGAGATGTAAACCCAACCAGGACTCATGATCACTCAAACCACACTCGAAAGTGGCAGGTTTTGACCACATTCAACACAAGTGTAAACAGAGAGTGTGGTCTCTATATGTGCATGCAGTTACATAAGAGAATGCGCATAATACGGGAGCTCCTTTGGAGGCTGGAGGCTCCCCAAAAGTGCCTTCTTGCAACGTGGACCTATCAGTGCATGAGAGCATGAAGGGAGAAATTTATAGTAGGAGACTGTAAGTAAAGCAGTAATGACGCACAAGTTCATTTATGAATGTAGAAGGATGTCACATTTTGAGTGTGAATGTACATGGAGCATGTTGAGTGTGGTTTCTATATGTGCATACAGTTCCATAAGAGGTCACGCATATCTTTAGTGTGACTGGTGCGTGAATGGATAAAAAGAGAGCTCCTTTGGAGGCTGGAGGCACCCAAAAGTGCATTCTTGCACTGTGGGGCTTTCAAAGGATGACAGGTAGTGAGAAGTGAGAAGCCAAATTTATAGTAGGTGGCTGTAAGGGAAGCAGTAATGACAGACGGGCTCATTTACTCTTTATTTATGGACATAAAAAGAGGGACAGATTTGGTCACACTGGGCTCGAAAAGTGTTTCAAGGAATCTGACCATCCAGATCGGATGCGAAGCGAATGTTAATGCGAGGAGTAAACAAGCTGACATACAAACAACCAGTGAGTCGAGGGTGTGTTTGTGTGCGTACTGTAAGTGTGTGTACTGTAGCTGTGGGACTGGGGGTTCATTTAGTGGTTGCCATGCTAATTTAAATGAAGCCAATGTGGGAGAAGAAAAAAGATTGTATGCAAACCGTGAAAGCAGACTTCATCCTTCTACCAAAATCTCAGTGTGGGCTGCTGATTGTGCTTCAGCGTGAGCAGCAGGCGTGGGTGAAAATAATCTACATCACACAGTCGGCGATGCTCGGGGACTGAAGAGTGATGAGGGACAAAGCCACTGACAGCCGGTTATTGCTGACATGCCACAGCATAAAGCACCAGATAAAGCTGAGAGATGGGAGCCATAAAAACAAATGCCATAAAGTATTGCAAGTTTGACTTAATTACAAAAAAAACACATGCATATAAGAAAAGGGTAAAAAAAAAAAAGGTTATGTCGCTTATTTCAAACAAACTCAAACAAGTAGTACTTTTTAATTACAAAAACATGAAAGCCAGGAAGAAGGTGATAAAGATGATGTCACTGATCATTGTGGGTGGGCAGAAGTGCATGAGATGAATATATATATATAAAGTAGCAAAAAAAGCTCAAATTACATATTGAGATGATTTTCCAGTTGACAGTAAGTACATATCCTCCGCAGTGAACACACTTTAGCACATTTTAACGCACCGTTATGTTTATTTAACACATTTAAATAAGATGTGAAATGTGCAGGCATCTTATGGCACATTGCGTTGCTTATTCCTTTCGTTACGTCAGTTTTACTATTCTAAAAATAAAATATGCGATTTAAAACTTGCCAAAGCTGCTTTTTTTTTGCTCCCTGTAAAAGACAGTCAACAAAAGATTTCATGATCGGGGGGTTCAGATTTTTGCATGACATTGCATGAGTCATCTTTTTGTAATTTTCTGATATCTCTGCAAAAGCTGAGTCATGGAGCTGAGAAAACAGTCTTGTTGACAACCAGGTTCGCGAATTTCGCTCTTTTAACAATAATAAGGAATAGAATAATGAATTAAGTTATAATCTCTGTCTCCAATATAAACTCTTCCCCACCTGAATGGAGATGGATTACGGGAGAAGCCCCGCTCACTTACATTATTAAAACATGAATTCTTATCCAGTGTTAATATTCTGCTAATGGTTCCTGTGCACTAATGGATGGGTCAGCAGAGAGACATTTGACCAGGTGCCACGTTCAGAATGCATTACTGTCTTTTATGCACTCAGACATTGTGATCTCGGTAAAGTCTCCTATTAGAACCCTCCTCCACACCCACATGGCCGAGGACGACATCTGGTCATTATTGAGCAGTGCTCGCTCAGCCTCAAGGAGCCTAAATGGACAGGCTGATCACTAGGGCCACACAATATCATCTCCAGATCAGTATCGTGATATCGGTCTCTGCAACAATGACATCGCATAGGCTGTGATATGCAAATGAGGCTTTGACTGGGTTTCCAATCAGAGCTCCAGGTGAGTTGCTCTGACTGAATCAAGGTCTTCATGTAATCCAACAACCATTAAACAGCTGCAGCCAGAATAAGGAGATATATTTAAATGTGGGTTTTGTGACATCACAAAACTATGACTTGAAAACAGGCTTATGGACGGGGGTAAATGTACCGTTTGAAACAATATTTACAGACTTTAATACCTTAAAAGGCATCGTAATCGCAATATGTAGCAGTAAAATCACAATACTGATATTTTGTCCATATCAAAAAGCCTTACTGAACTAGATGGAGTGGATGCATGAAGCACCTTAGAGTTATTCGGGTTAAGTCAGGATAGGGTGCCCTCGTGTTTGCATTGGTATTAAAAAAAACGTTGCCTATTACAGTGCAGGTTGGTGCTTTTGACATTCAAGCCACGTACAAGCGGCGTTTATTTGCAATAGGGGGAAAAAACTACAGGCTCTCTGGTCAGGTCCTAATGGTGTACGAGACCTCCAGCCTCCAGTGTCCCGCGCTGCTGGTCGAGCACGAGAAATTCTCACGCTTATGCTACGACGACCCCAAGATGCAGACTGCTGCAAATGCCACGATCTGATAGGAGCGCGCAGCGCCAAGTTCAATCACTCACTCCAGCAATGATACTACTCATAAATAATGACAATAAATAATAATAATAAACGAATAACGCACGAGCTCTGCAGTCGCCACTCCCTGCAGGCTGGGATGTGAAAAAAACACACACACCGAGTCTTACAGTAAAACCATATGCAATGTGTGTGCGTGAATGTGTGTGTCATCAGAAAAGTCTGAACCAGCCTAATGCCTTATTGGACTGCTGTGTTTTAGATGCCCTGAAAGTGTGCAAAAATAATCACCCCCCCCAAACACACACACACACACAAACACACAACGCTCTCCGCCCCAACTTCACACGCCAGGGCAAAAAACACGCGCGACAAGCAACCCCCAAAAACTCAAATATGCGGTGTCATGGTGCGCGATACTGCACGATGAACTTGTTCCACACACACACGCGCAAACACATACACGCACGCACACTCACACGGACGCAGCCCAAGAACACACACTTCTGAGAGTGTTCAGCGCAAGGAAAGAGACCACCCAACTCCCACCACGCCCAAATTGCAATCATGGTAATGTTGATGATAATAAATAAGAAATTATAAACTGCGTCTCACCTTTAATGACGCTGGCGCAGATGCTGTAAAGCACGAAGATCAGGTGTTGTTTCAGCTTCATATTCTTCCTGCTCCGTCTCGCGCGTCTCGCGTCTTCTTAACCCCCTTCTTCTCCAAGCGGTGTCCTTATCCAGCGGGTGGGGTGTGTGTGTCTGGTATGTGAGTGTGTGTGTGTGTGTGTGTGTGTGTATGTGTGTGGTGTGGTGTGTGTGAGGGGGGGGGGAGCTGCGCACGGATTCAAGGCAGGAATGGCATGAACTCCGCAGCACGAGGCTGAATTTCCTCCGGTCAGGAGACCACTGAGACCCCGGACTGAGAGAGGGAGAGGGGGGAGAGAGAGAGAGAGGGAGAGAGAGAGAGAAAGACAGAGACAGAGAGAGGAAGCAAGTAGAGAGAGAGAGAGAAGGAGAGACGGAGAGAGAGAGGGACGCGACAGTGCTAGGTAAAAAGTGCCGCTTCAGCCGCCCGTGCCGTTAGCGCAGCGCGCGCGACAAGCTGGACCCCGCCCACGCGCGCGCCTCTCACACGTGAAGACCCCTCGCGCGCTCTGAAGCAGGAGAGCCGCCCCGGGACGCACCAGCTCGCGTGCTCGCTCAACTCTTTTACTTTTAATGGTCTGTGTTCGTCCTGATGGAGTCTGGTGACCTTCCAAAGCAGAAGGTAAAGAAAAAAACCCCGACTATGACTTGACTGAGCTGATTAACCCACTGACATTTGATTATACAGCTGTCCGCCCCCTTAACCCACCCAAGGTCTGGAGTCCACTCAGTAGTCACCTATAAAAATACAGTTGAGTGCAAAAGTATTTTCTTGTATTCTTGTATTTTTAATGTAGTCTTGAGGAACAGTTCCCCAGGCTTCCTGGAGGACTTTCAAAGGCTCTGATTTTCAGTTCAATCCCTGCCGGACTGATCTCCGTGGGAAATTGCCCTTGACTGATCCACTCGGGCCCTTTTCCCAAGCTGGGGCAACCACTGCCCAAAGCTCCGGCCGTGATTCTTGCTCATGATCCTGATGCTTATGGTCTACGGACTCTCAGTTTCTCTTCCAACAATATTTACCTCTCTTGACACTTAGTGAAACCAACTCTGTTAGCCATAGAGGGCCTATCTGTCTATAATCTTGTTCGTTAAGGCCCTCTCTTGTTATTTATCCCCAGAAAGATTGTCGTTCCTTTCTCTCTGGGTTGACCTGAGGAGGATGGGTTCCCCTTTTGAGTCTTAGTTCCTCCTAAGGTTTCTTCCTCCAGCTGAGGGAGTTTTTCCTCGCCTCTGTCGCCTTTGGCTTACTCAATAGGGGCTCGGACCTGTAAAGCTGCTTTGTGACAACCTGGTTGTAAAAAGCGTTATATAATTAAAATAGAATTGAATTGAACTGTAGTAAAGTGAAGTCAAGTCAAGTAAAGTAGGTGTTGACTCATTTCAATCATATATTTACGTTTACAGCATTCAGCAGACGCTTTTATCCAAAGCAACTTCTAATTCCTAACTACAGGGGGCGGTCTCCCTGGAGCAACTTGGGGCGAAGAGCCTTGCTCAGGGATCCAGTGGTGGTATGCTGAAGGTAGGATTCAAGAGGGGAGTATCCTACCAGCTAGGTCACCACCACCCCAGCATATGCATTCTTAATACTGTATTCATAGTACAAATGAAACAATGTTCCTCCAGGACCACAACGTTCCTCTGGGACAACAACATTCCTCTGGGATCACAGCGTTCCTCCAGGATCATGGTGCAACACAAAGCACACAATTAAAGAAAAGTCTGCAAAAAATGCAAAGGAAACATTAAGGTACACAGCAATAAATATAAAAACTGTACAGGATATAATAAATAATGGGTATTAACAGTGGCAGTAGGAGGGTTTGGTTTGTTTATGGCAACAGTATGGGGTGTGTGTGTGTGCTGTGTGACTGGGAGAAAGGAAGCAGTTCAGTGCATAGTGTGTGTGGGTGTGTGTATATGTGTATGTGTGTTATGTACAGTTATTTATTCAGTTCTGGTTTAGGAGTCTGATAGCCTGGGGAAAAACTGTTCTGCATCATAGTGGTGAAGGCCCTGGCATTCACAAAGCAGTCGTAAGGAAAACTGATCTTGGAACAGATTCCTTCATATTTATGACGGTCATTGTCACAAAAACTGATTTAGGATCAGCCCTCCTCCTCCTGAGGTGGTCTGCGGAAACAGAATGTGTAGCAGCCAGTGGAATTCGGCCATGGTGAAGTTTTGTAAGCACGTTATACAGATGTGCTTCTTGTGTTTATTACTAGATAAAAGAGGAAGCAGACCATTTGTTCTCCTGACCTCCATGCGTTCTTCTCCCGTGTGCTGGGCGTATTCATGAACATGCAAACGAACGAACAAGCGCGTGAAGTTGACCATCTGGTATGTGTGACCTTCTGATGAGCGCTAACTTCAGTGTCGACTGACTTCGAGTGTTTGTAATAAGGCAATGTGTTTAGCTGTATTAGCCTTTTAAGTCCCAGCTAAGTCGGGACTTGAAACGTGTCTTGGCTGATCGGTTACATCTGGGCTAATTGGAAAAAGGTATAAATGTAATTTTTTGGCAGATCATTTCTTTGATAGATGGGGGCCCAATCAAATATGCTACAGAACAGATCAACTCATTAAAGCAGTAGTACATTTACAAGTGTTTTGTCTTTCCATTATATTCCTCAGCCAAGTAGCTTTGGAATATGTTTTGGGGATATATTTATGTAACTAATTCATCTCACTCCAGTTCTAATCTAAAGAAGCTAAATCTGGACTGACTTATCAGCTACATCTGGGGAAAGTGTGTATTTGTTTTTTCGCCCATTTAAGTTGTAAACTCTCTAGAATGGTGCCTTTTTACATGGTACTGCTGCTGTATTTTGGCAGGCTGCAAGTTTTGCTTGCCCTATTTGGCACTTGTTGTAATATTTAGAGGCTGCTTCACAACCCTTGTCTGGCAAGTGCTGCACAGACTAGGACTGATTTTGGCCTAAAACAGCATTTGATTAGTTTGTGCTTTCATCAGCATATTACCGGAGCTCATGATTTTGGCATGGCAGGTAGAACTGATATTACATCAGTGGAACAGGAGCTTGTAGCAGTAATACTGCACAAGGTAGACCATACAACCGTATATCATCCGATATAGTGTTAAGCCACACGGTGGCCCACGAATGAATCACTCTAGCAGAACAAAGCACATCTAACTTGAGGCCTGAACCAGTGAAGAAACAGGTGCAGATGATTCCAGATGATCAGGCGGTGATCAGTATACTGGTGGTGCTGAA
>JBBPCY010000001.1:26895085-26912881 GCA_037974405.1 Brachyalestes nurse | reverse complement strand
TAGATAAAGGAGTTCCAACCACTCAGCATTCAGCACCACCAGTATACTGATCACCGCCTGATCATCTGGAATCATCTTGAATGATTCATTTTCCGCTTCACTTGGTGAATGGGTCAAATGCAGAGAAATGTTATCTACTGTCCTCACTGTCCAAACAAAATACTCAGAATACATCTTCAAAAGTATAATTTTACAGTAAAAGGCAAAAATATTGCTTATACTGTATAAAGGGATTGGCGAAGAAAAATGAAAATGAAAAACAACACAAAGAACTGAATTAATTTGTCAGGTACCGATAATTTAATTACAAGGTATAGAAGATGTCTGGATATTTCCTTTCACACCTCTAATTACATGTCAGATCCTTTGAACACCTTGAAATGTGGACACTACTGAGATTTCGTGTTTTAATGGACCAAACAGAGGGAGGCGTTATGACACAACATTCTAAATGATTACTTGAATTAATAGGAAATTTCACATTTTCTTCTTTTTCCTTGTAACATTCTTCCTGTTTTTTCTACTGTTTACTGGCTTTTGTATTGTTCTCCTGTATTCTGATCCACTGATCCACTGTCTATGTCTTCGTTTACCCCTGCCATATGTCTGTGTTTCCATGTGTTTGTTGCTATCCTGTTCACCTGGGTCTTGTTCTTGGCTCCTCTCCTGCCCAGGTGTTTCCCAGTGTCTGTTTAATATGTAAACCCAATAGTATATATGTCTGCGTCTATATTCCTTGTTTATTGGTTCTCTGTTTTTACTACATTGTTTCTCAGCTTGATTTTGGCTCTGTGGTTTGTCACTGTGTTTCTCTGCTCTGTGTTGATTCTGGATTCCTGTTTGCTTTGTTCCTGTTTAACCCTGTCCTGTTTGCTTCAGCCCTGTTAGCCCTGTCTTGTTCAGTCCTGCCCTGTTCTGTTTTTGTCCGATTTGTTTGTTTCTGTTCTGCCCTGGATTGTTCTTGTTAATCTCGTCTACTCTTCTACTAATTTTCTTCTACTTTTATTTAGTTAGCTTTGTGTTACTTCAGCGTTCTTGTTTAGTGTCCCATTTTCCCATTTTCTATAAATAAATCACAGTTCACGTTCGCATATTGCTCCACACCATGCTCGTTACATTCTTCTTCTTATTCTAATTATTATTAATAAATGGCATCCAGAAAAGCACTAACCCATAACACAGAGGAAGAGTGATTGTAATATTGATGAATATCTATAGAGCACAACCAGTTCACATGTGCCTCTTCAAGATGTAAATGTATTCTGAATAAGTTACTCTTTTTATGCATTATAATGGAAGGAGACTGAATACTTATAAGACAGCATATTCAGTATTCAGCCATGAGTACTTTTTCAAAGCCTTCTACCCAACTTTCCAAGCAGCTGAGATACGAGATTTTTTTTTAATTCAGTGAACTGCAGGTAAAGGCGTTGTCTTAAAAAAAAAGGTACCTTTGGAGAAGCTACATGAGAACTTTTGGTCCATTTAAGAACATCTTAACATCTTTAAAGGTTTGTCCTAGATTAATACGATAACTTGTCTTCCCAAATCCTATTTCTTTATTCCCAGAGTGAAGCTGTTCAGGCAGAAAATATATCATCTGCAAACATTACAAAAGTTTTCACTGAATGTATTGCACCCCCAAAATTTGAGGTGGAACACTGCAAACGCTACTTTAGAGCACTAAGGAATGAGACACCTGCTTGAGAATCAGGCTACAGAGAAGAGCGAGACAATCAGTGCAGCTCAGAAAGAGGGGGGGGGGGCAGGAACTTAAGAATGAGGGAAATCTCAAGGGTTTTCTTTTTTTTTTTGCGATGAAAAGCTGTACCATGCTGACAAGTGTGACAGTGGCGAGCTGAGAGGATGGTGTATAATGTAGCATGTTTGTCAGACACAGCCGGACAGTACTCAAACAAACCCCACGGGCATCTTAGATTGACAGCATGTCATGTTTCCAGGCCACAGAAACGGAGAGCTTTGCTTACCGCCTGCTCCCAAAGGCTTTCTCACGAAGCAGACTTCACGCTCAGCTTGGAGAACTTTTTCAAAAAAAAAAGAAAGAAACCCAGAGGACTATTTACAACAGAGGCTCCTCGTGAATCACATGAGAATGTTAAAAAAACAAAAAGTAGAATTCTGGCATTCCATCAGTCTGAGTGTGTTTCATTCGAGACGTTTCTCAGCCCATGTCTGATCAAAACCTAATGCACATTATTTCGGACGATAAAATGCAGAAGGGTGATGCATCTTGTCGTATCTACCGTGCTCTTCTTAGCGTAAGATTAAATGTAAGACGCTTCATCTTCGTCCCATTCATGAGAATTAAAACAATTTCTTCCATCAGGGAGCACATGCTGCACACCCTTCCAAGATAACAAAGACTTGTTTTCAAATGTGTTCGCTACTCGGAGGAGAAGCAGTGAACTTTTCACCCCTGAAGATAAAAGTATTGAAAAGATCCTCTCGAATGATGCCGAAGAAAAATCACTTTTGTTTTCTTTGAGGAACTTTTCAGTGGATGAGTCACAGGAGAAAGCACCTCTGCAAGTTCTAAAAAAGGTTCTTTAAAGAACCAAAGGTGGTTCTTCTACATTAGCGTTTACCGAACTTGGTCCTGGAGACCCTATTGCTCTGCATACTTTGACGTTTTTCATCCTCCTAACACACCTGATCTAAAAAATCAACCAGTGAACAAGCCTTTGCTGAGTTGAAGTGGGTGTATAAAAGCAGGGAAAATGTTCACACACTCGGCTCGGTTGCCTTGTACCATTCTAATCCCTCGCTGGTCTGCGCTCACATTGCATTTAATGTTCTAGTGTTCTTACATCATCACACTTATTACTCACTGCTTTATCCTTTTCATCCAGCCAGCTGCCAGATGTACTGTGTGCATTCCGTAACATCAGCTAGCGGTGAAAAGAGCTGAGACTAAACATGGTGAAATGCCTTTTATCCACTATGCTGTCCAACCAACTGCCTGTCATTACCAGATCTGCACCATGCATCTTTAAAATGTTGCTGCAAACCTTAGTATTCTACTCCACCTTCTTTAAATATCTGCACCTCCATCTGCACTTTTAATCTTCTTTTATTGATTTCTATGCACTCTTTTATGTTTTACTTCCCACTATTTTTATGCTTTATTAAGGTTTTATTCTATTAATGTAAAGAACACTGAATGACCTTTGTGTATGATAACAGGCTACATAAACAAACTTGACTTGACAGACTCCCCAGTTTTTTCTACTCCTCCCCACATTGTTCAGTGGTTCTTTGGTCAAGGAATATGAAGTGCCCCTTTAGTGTCAAGCTTGTTTCATTCGAATTCAGGGCTCGGGCATCATTAGTGATTGCACTAGATGTATCACACACTGAACTTTGGGGGTTAAACATGCTTTGACATGGTACGGATCACCCGCATTATAATGTGCAGGGCCTCCAAGACTTAGGTTAGGGAAACACCATCTACAGCAGGGGTCACCAACCTTTCTGAAACCGAGAGCTACTTCACGGGTACCGAGTAATACGAAGGGCTACCAGTTTGATACACTAGAACACAGTTTACCTAAACTTATCTAAACTTCACATATAATAAACATGTTTTAAATGCTTTTCTTTAGATATTGTCATTTTGAAATCTATATAAATTCAAATATGATTAAAGAAGAACAGCAACAGGATAAAATGAAATGTTAGACGCTGCTCACTGGTGAGTTGTACTATTTTTTGAACAGGTCCCAGGGCTACTCATGCGGTCCTTGGGGGCACCATGTTGGTGACCCCTGATCTACAGTGTTAAGGGCCTCAAATAGTTCTTAAAGTAGGTTCTTTGGATTTTAGATTCCTAAAGAGACAATTTTTGTAAAATGTTTAATATGAAGAGGGCAAAGGACCCTCTAGATTTAGAATTCTTAGTCACATTTACAGTTATACATGTACAACATGTAGTGAATGTGCTCTGTAATGTCTGTGAGATATAGTTACAATAATTTAAAGAGATAATTAAAACCTAGAACAAAGTAATAAAAACTGCAGAAAAGAATATTGAATATACTCACAGAATATACTCACATATTGCAATTTAAGGCACTTTTCAATGAGCATTTCCACTGCATGGGGATTCTTCATACTTTTATAAAGGCTCTTCACACTCACACTGTGCTTTTATTCATTGAAATGTTCTTTTGGGAACCAAAAATGCTTCTTCAATGGCATCACACAAAAACCCCTTTCTAGCACCTTTATTTTAAAGTTCTTCAATATTTATTTAAGCGTTCTTCAATATTCAGTGCAGGCTCAGGGTCCAGCACAGCTTGGCGATTTCTCTGCTCCAATAGACCTAAAAAATCTGAGAATGGCACTCTCTGACATTGCACGTAAGGGGTTAATTTGTTCTGTATATCTAAAACTCTGACAGTTTCAGACCTGATTGTGAAGTAAAATGTGTTATCAGCAAAGCATATTTGCATTGCTAATCAAAAAGATAAAAAAAAATGTGTTTGGGAAAAAAAAGCTCAGTCAACAATAGAACATGAATTATGTTAATAAGTTCAGTGTGAAAAATAGGTTAATCTGAAAAGCGTCTGCCTTCAAGCTTGGGATGCTATCTTTTTTTTCTCTCACTCTTTTTCATCAATGCAACAGAAAAATGATGAGGCAGGCGGCCAGTCTCGAGCTTGTATGGACCTGGACGGAATACAAAATCTAACATCCAGTACTAATTGCCTCCCCTGCCAGTGTTCTAATCTCACAAGTTGAATCTGGATATGTCCATTTTCCCAGGCTAAATCTCCCCGAATGCACCTGAGCCGGCCTGCCCTCTCCACCAGGTCAGCGACGGAGGGGGAGGCGGAGGGCGGAGGAAGTTAGCGGCACTGTAGATGCAGAGGGACAATCGCTTTGTGTTTGCAAGCATACACTAGTGATGGCCCATGGCAGCTGGCTTTCGCACAGACCACTGCATGGAAAATGGACCGATTTTCTGATTTAATTATCCACAATGGGTTTAACGCTCTCTCTCTCTCTCTCTGTCTCTGTCTCTCTCTCTCTCTGTCTCTCTCTCTCTCTCTCTATCTATCTATCTCTCTCTGTCCCTCAATCCAAAGCAAGCACAACAAACATTTAGATCTATGGACGCGAGAAATGACAAGACCATTTGTCCGTACAAGCTTTCGCATCCATTCACGGCCCAGGACCGTGCACATATTTTCTGCTGCAATAACAATACCATGATTCATTAGCATAGCCGACCATTTGCATTTTGGACCCACGACAGCTCACAGTTCTGCTGCAGCTGTTGTTTCTTGCAGTCGTTGCCTTTGAATTTCAAAAATCACTTTGCACCTCCACTGAAAAGGAAGCGTGCATCCAGGTATAAGGACGTGCCGTACCAAGCAGGTGTGGGCTGGAATATGTCAATCCACTATTGCTGTGCCTTTAGTTTAACAATAATCCTGCATATGGATTTGCCCAAGTTAGGATATAGACAGGATATCAGTATTGCTATTTTACCGCAATTGCAATGCCTTTCAAGACACTTTTCTGGACTTAAAAAGGCTTAAAGTCGGTAAATATTGTTTCAAATGGTACATTTAGGTCCCCTACCCATACAGTCCATATATGGAAAATAAGATACAGTTTTTAAATCACTATCCTTATTCTGTTTATAACAGTTTAGCTGTCCATTCATGGACCAGTTCATCAGAACCTTTTAATGGGTAAATGTCTTAAACGTAAACTAGGCTTTTGTCGGATTACATGACGACCTCGAGTCATTAGAACACCTGGTAACTCACCTGGAGCTGTGATTGGTCACCCTGTCAGAAACACTGGAGGCTCATTTGCATATTGAAGCCTTCTGCAAAATCTTTGCATGGATCAATATCGCGATTGCGACTAACAGATGATATATTGTGTAATCCTAGTTCAAGTTACGCAAATGTCCACTGTTTGTTTAGAAATGAAACATGCAGACTGCACAATATATGGGCCGAATCTGGACAAGCAAAAGTTTTTCTCCCCCTCCATACACAATTGATTTACTCGCACCAAAGAAAGTACACACTTCAAGCCCTGACAGCCATTCGCCCCTTGATGTTTTCGGCTTTGTGAAAGTTATATGAAAAAAACTGGGTTTTCAATAACAAGTGAACATTGCAGCGCTGATGATTTATTTTATTTTTTACTCCCTTTCTCTGATAAGCTTCAGAAAACATCAGGAGTCCTCCTGACCTTTCTGAGTCTCTTTGATGTCTGAACTCTTTGCAGTCCTCGTTATCCCCTTAATGTGTTTTTTTGTGGGATCTGCTCGGCCTTCTGCCACTGCGGAAGTGACAGCGTTAACGGAGAAACGCTGCAACCTGTTTTGTTTTGATGATTAGTTCTATTACCATCTGTGCTGTTTTCAGAGGAGTAACCCTCCAACATGCGACAGAAGAAAATGCTTCATGAGGAAAAAATTCTCACTTCAATATGTCACTGGCTGAGAAATCAGAACGCCCACGCACTCCTGACTTTAGCATGGAAGTCAGACGTTTAATTACTCGTTTTTAAATGAAAAAGAACAGACTTCAAGGCAGATGTTATTTAAAACTGTCTCATTTTAACCAGCAGCAGCCTAAGCTCAAGAGACGGCCTGGCATACAGTATACTACAGTTTTTTAAGAGCGGGGTCAGGGGCACAGTGATGCAGTGGTTAGTGATGTTACTTCACAACTAGAAGGTCCTTTGTTTAATTCCTGTTCTTTCTGTGTGAAGTTTGCATGTTTACGTACATTGCTTTTCAGTGGAAGCTGTTTTACCACAGTCCAAAGAAACAGTACAATACAAAAGCCACCTCTCAATTCTTCATATTGGGCTTCTTGCATTTTGAATGTAGTTTTGGGGAACAGTTCTCCAGGCTTCCTGAAGGACTTTCAAACTCTCATTTTCAGTCCAGTGCCTGAACCTGACCAGTTTCATGAATGTTTTTTGTTTAAGCCACACAGTCACCTACACATGAATCATTGAAGCACATCTAACTGAAGGCCTGAACCAGTGAAGAAACAGGTGCAGATGATTCCAGATGATCAGGCGGTGATCAGTATACTGGTGGTGCTGAATGCTGAGTGGTTGGAACACCTTTATCTAGGCTCCTTGCATTTTTAGGCACTTTGCAGTCTGTCACAGTAAAACATTTGTTCCCTTTTCTTTAGCTAAATCCCCAGTATGTCAAAGACAAGACAGTTTGACCAGGATACATTTCCAATATAAGTAAATGGTGGGTGGCGTAAGACCTTTGCACAGTACTGTGAACACATAATGTTGATTGGAGATGCTAAGTATGATCATGTGTCTGAATGTGTTTGCCTGGTGACCTGTTCAGGGTGTTCCCTTTCACCCTGTGAGCGCTGGGATAAACTCTTGTACCCCCCACGAAACCTGGTTAGAATAAGTGGCTTCAATCATGAATGAATAATGTGCTGCAGTTTATTCACATTATTGTGTTCACTGATACTAAACCATCAATGCTCTCAGGTTTCCGTTTCTCTGCTACTCTCTGTTCCATGGGTGGAGAATACAAGGCAATTCCAAGAGGTGTTGGCATGGTTACAAGTTCTTCTTTGATTTCCATGACTCTTTGTCCTTAACCTTTAGAACACAAGCAGTATGGATCTGTGCCGGAAACACAGCAAATGGTAAATTGTCATCACATGGCAAAACAACTCCTTATATGGAAGTTCCCCCATCTCGAGTTGTCAGACGTCATACTAAACGTTGTTGGGTGCTCCTATGTCACATAGAACCACAGTTATTGTAATTTAAATGTGTAATAATAATAACCAATACTGGGGTTTTAAAAATGATGTCACATGAAAATATCCATAATAAACAATAATATATATATATACATATATATATATATATATATAAACTTAAGTCTTAGAAACAACCATAAAAACACAAGATCTTCAAACCCAGGAGAACTTTCAGGATAGTTTCTGCCCACAAGTGGGTGTGGAAAACCCACAGGGGTAGGGGGCCCAGAGAGTGGCCAAGAGGTGGTGCGCCGAACAGCGAGTGAGTAGGAGAACAAACACTGGTTTTAGACTGTTTTACACCATTTGTATTTATTGAAATCAGCTGAAGCAGTTCTATTGCATCAGAACATTTAGATTCATCCACAAAAAATGCGAGGTTAGGCTATGGACCAAAAACAGAATGAAAGATTGCAAAATACAGTCCATATTGTTTACCAAGAGCTCCTTCAGTGTGGTATTGTAATGTATAGCAAATTATCTGCAGACAATTTGACAGCCATACATCACGTATACAGTAGGTCATTAGTTACAGCAACCCTGGGGCCCACTCTCATTAACCATTTTATCAGAAACATCTACCCTATAGGTGCAAACAGTGGATGTAGAATTACTGACTGTAGTCCATCTATTGCTGGACAATTTGTGAGACAACTTTTCCCCATCATTACTGAACAGGACCCACTCCAAGACCACTGCTGAGCAGATATTATTTGCTTGGTGGACCATTCTCAGCACACCAGTGCCATGTTGCTCGAAAGTGATGTGAGAAAGTTTGTGAGCCCTTTAGAAATCTCTGAATTACTGAAAAAATATGAGTTTAAAGTAAACAAACAAATAACACAAACAGTGACATACCTTCTCATTCAAAAGCTCCAACAATGCTCTGATCCCTTTGATTAGCAGTGGCTTTAACTGAACTTTTTGCTGTGTGTTCATTTCTAAACACTGACATGGAGGAATTTAAGTAATTTATTCTTTACCAGTCTGCTTCATGTGGATGAGGGTGGTGTATGAATTTTAGGTGTGGCCAAGAAATTCCTAATGAATTAAGGTCTGCACATCTAAGAGGCATTTTTATGTTTCAGCCATGATTTGATGTACTGGCTGGTGTCATTCTCTTGCTGCAGGATCCATTTTTTTATATATATATATCTTCAATTCTATTGCATTTTTAATCTTCCTTTATTGATTTTCTATGTATTCTTTTAATTCTTTTATTCTATCATTTTTAACTTCCTACTAATTTTATGCTTAATAATGTTACAGTGTGTAAAGCAAACTGAAAGACCTTTGTGTATGATAATTCTCCTGTAGAATTTCCTGATACAGTCCAGAATTCATAGTACCATAAAATGATAACAAGCTGTCCTTATCGAGTAACAGCAAAACAGCCATAAATTGTGACACTGCCACCAGCATGTTTCAAAGTTGAGGCCTTCGCCAAATGATCTTGGTCATTTAGGCAATAAAATTCTATTTTTGCACCTCGAGCATCAACGCAAACTAAAGGTAAACTTCCATGGTAGGAGCTGTTTTGCGATATAACGTCACATTCTAAGGGTTAAACAGGCAGAAATGTTCTTTCTGGAGAGTAGTGATTTCCCCTTTGCTATCATTTCATACACATTAGTCTTAATCAGTATTTGCCTGAATGTGGAGTCTGGAACACTGACATTACCCAGTGCAAGATGGCCCTGTAGATCCTTAGGCATTACCCTGGGGTTCTTTGAGATCTCTGGGAATATTACACGCTTTGGTCGTGCAGTAAATTTGCTCGTATGGTGACTCTCGGTAACAGTGGTGGTGAATTTTCTATCTGCGTGACAATGTACTGATGAAATCCAGACTTTTCAGAAATTGTTTTTGAACCACTACAAGCCAGATGAGCATCAGGAGCTGTTTCTCTGAGGATCTTCTTTGACATGGTGTTCACTCACAATTGTGTGGTGATCTGAAACTTGTGTGAAGATTCAGGCTGGTTTTTCATAAATAGGGGATAATAAAGGATAATAAAGGATAATCAGGGTCAGTCACCTGGAATGAGAATCAGAATCCGAATCAGAAAACTTTATTGATCCTGGAGGAAACTGCATATATTGCAACTGCACAGACACACAGAGACAAAAACAATATCATATATAATGTAGTCAAAATAAAACTTTAATATAGTGTACCAAATACACTCTACTGTATTAAAAAAAATGATGTGGTCAGTAAGAGAGGTGGATATAAATACTATAGATTATAAATAAAATTACTGCTAAAGTAGTTTAGTAGTTAACACAAATAATGCTTTGGAGTTGTTCTATGTACTGAGTCCATTATTTCCCATAATACATAATAATAATACTACACATGATAATAAACATTTAATAAACATATTGCACATTTGACGATTTGACACAGCATCTCCTAGATGGAGGTTGACTAATCCGAAAGTGCACTGAAAAAGATATAGTCTCTTTATATCAACAAGGTCATAACTTTTACTTTCCCTCACCACTTTCAGTGATTAGTCAATCACACCTGGCCACTCCATCACACACTTTCTGGTCAGTTTATTAGGAACTGCTTCCTTATATAAGGGACGTTCAGGAAGTTTCCAACCTTGTATATTTTCATTGGAAACGGTGGAGGAGTAGTAATTGGGTCTGAGAGTGTCCTGGACTAGTTCAGCTTAGTATAATAGTTGTCACCCTTTTTGAGAGTCTTAATAAACAGAGTTAAAAATGTGCTGAAACCTTTTGAACATCCCTTGTCTTTTTCACATGCAACCTTGTTCTACATCAGTGGTGAGTTTCTGACCAGTGGATTGTTTCTCACTATGCTTGGGCGTTTTCAAAACTATGTAACAAACGTCATTTCCTCTGGGATCAAGAAAGTTTTCTGATTCTGAGTCTGATCGTAGTGGTGACAGTGATGCATGTGAAAAACTCCACCAACACAATAGCATGGCTTATTAACTAACTAACTGTTCAACACCGGTCTTATGGTCAGAAACCGACCAATGATAGACTGTAGAGGGTGGAAGACAAATTATGCATGACGGCAGAAGGTCTATCACTTATCAGATTTATGAGGTAGGAGCTCATAAGGTGGGTAGTAAGTGGAAATGCAAGTGTGAAGTAGAAGCTATGGTGAAGCTATAGGATTTGTGAGTGAAGGCCAAACAGGCCTCAGCTCAGCTCATCAGTACTCTCGTCTTCTGCCTGTGCTGTGAGCAGCCCAGCGCCGTTTCCCTGTCCACCTCCCCTCCTCCTGACCATCTGTTCCCTGCTGCCAATCTTCAGCTGCCTTGCTGTCATGACCCTTCTTTCTATGAAGGCACTGACAGATAGGATAACATTCTCCCAGGCTCCGGAGGTAACCATTCTTACCACGGTTTTCAGCACCATCTGTGTTGGTCACGATTAGAGGTCTTCAAGCAATACAGTCCTGTGCAAAAGTCTTAGGCACCTGCAACCATAATATTTAAAAACTGTCTAGAGTAACACTGAGTGCTTTCTCGTATTATTATTGCGAAATATACGAAATAAAACTAAAAAAGAGTAAATACAAGCAACATTCTATCGTAAATAGTGATTTTAAGTACAGTATACCAGAGTGTTCCTTGTGGAAGTCTGAAACCTGGTCTGACTCAATCTGGCCTTTGTTAAATAAGATCAGGAGCTGCTGATGGAGTTTCACAAATCCAAACAACGGCTGGAGGAACCGAGGAGGAATCTGGAACCGAACCTGTGTCCTCCTCACCAACTCGCAACATGCTGTATCTACTTTTTTACAAACGAAAACAAATCTTGATACTTTTTACTGCTTTCTTGTTTGCATTTATTTTAATGTCAATTTTGCGCGCAGAGAGACAAACTTAGAAAAATGGCATTAAATGGCAATTTGCATAAGTACCTGAGACTTTTGCACAGTACTGTAACGTCCAAGGCTTCGCTCTGCAGCGGCTTTTGGCCTTGGGTTCAGGAATGTGAATAAATTGGAATGAAGTAATTGAACACAATTAGCCAAAAAGCTGTTCGGCCCTGAAATGTCATGAGATTTTTTTCCTCAGTCTCAGATCTGTCCAGCCTGATCTCTTATACCTGATTAGATGAGCCTTCCCACTTTTAGTGACCGTGAACAGGCCTCGCTGGCTCTTCCATTCTTGCGGCTGCTCCTGAGCGAGCTGTTGTGAGCACCTCCAGGTGTTCTATTGTGAACAGATGACAGGCACAGCCCTGAACTGACTGAAGCAGCGAGTCTGAAATAAATCCCAGGAAACAAAGCCTGTGAGAACTGTGGCCTTGTATTATGCAGTGAGGTAAACCTGTTTCTTTGTCAGACGGCATGCTCTTGTGCTGCTGACAATGACCGAGACAGCGCGGTCATGCGGTTTACATCAAAGACACCATTCAAGGTTGCAAGCTTTCAAAGCCCATAATGTTTTGATTTCATTTCCATTTTAATTCTCCACTGCGCTAATAGAGACACCGTGTTTATCTCAGTGGCGCTTCCATAACAGCTCGGGTCCTTGCAATACCATCAGTGTTTTGGCTCGAGCCCGAAACATCCGAAGATTATTCTTCATTTAATGAAAGGATGGGGGGAAAAAACATATTTTTTAAAAGTTTCCATATTTGCAAGGCCTATACTTTGTTTGAGTCTTGCATTATGCATGATAAAATGCATTATTTATGGGCGTGTAAAATTTTAATCAGGGAAATATGATGGTATGAGGTACATGCAATTACCAGCTTTGCTCTCATCAAAGTGAAATAAAGTGATTTAAATAAGTGATGATGAGACATGCACGCAGTCTAATGGTGCTCCAAGAGCGGCCGGTAGAAAAATAATCTTCAAATTGTGCAAATTGCATCACAAGTCGTGCAGGAACCAAAGTTGAAAAAGTCCAGCGTCTGTCTCGTACTTTCATCATCTCTTTCCGAAAGTGCTTACTCCGTGCCAGGAAGGGGATGTTTACTCACATATATTAGTATGTATGTGAGCGCGTCCCCCGTGTCTACCGCAGATCTTCTTTAAGGCTACTTTTAGAAAATCACCTTGGGCTTGATCTAGGCAAATTACTGAATCAGCAAGTAAGACGGGTCGACTCTTCTCAAAGTCAACATCACTGTTTGTTCCAGCGCTCTTATCTTAAAAGTTCCACTCAAAAGAATCAAGTTAAAAGTGTTTGCAAACCGAAAAAAAACAAAACAATGCAGAGCATTTACTTCCAAACACATGAGTTGTTTTATTAATAGCTGCATCATTTATATAGGCATCACAGTGCAGCCTTCTGGTCCTCCTCATCAAAGTGTGCCTAGAACTTGTTTG
Organism: Brachyalestes nurse; assembly: GCA_037974405.1. Classification (NCBI taxonomy): domain Eukaryota; kingdom Metazoa; phylum Chordata; class Actinopteri; order Characiformes; family Alestidae; genus Brachyalestes; species Brachyalestes nurse. Next base: position 26,899,757 of record JBBPCY010000001.1, on the reverse strand, counting down.
TGCATAATAAGTGCCAGTACACCCTAGAATATTGGCATTTATCATCAACGGGCCACAAAGCGTATAAAATGTTGAAAAAAAAAGAAAATCTAACATGTAAAACTACAACTTTCCATTTTCCATTTAATACAGAATGATTGGGCACAAATTCCCACAGAAACACTCCAAAAACTTGTGGAAAGCCTTCCAAGAAGAGTGGAAGCTGTTATAGCTGCAAAGGGAGGGACCAACAAATACTAGTCGATGGATTAGAATGTATTGTCACTAGAGTCCCTGTTTGGTGTGATGGTCAGGCCAATACTTTTGGCCATACAGTGTAGTTCCAATCTGCCTCAGCTCTGTAGCGGAGTTTTAAACCTGGACACACAATGTCATCTAGAGGTTGAATGGGATTTTTGCCAGTGTTCCAACCTAGCAACAGTTAGAAATTAACAAACAACACAGAACAGAGTTTTGTTTTGCTTCTGCTTCTTTTCTTTTTTTGCACCTTGGCACATGCACCTGTGAGACAGATGTGGTGATGATGAACTCATCGCGAGGACCTCACACCTCTCCTGTACAGCGAAGGTTTCAACATGTCCTCATTGGGTGCAACAGAATAAGTCACTCCTGTGAGCCGTCCCCTACAGGAGCTGTGGCCCCCTGCCAGCCGACCCCCCTCCCTTCCTTCGTCCTCCCATATGCCCGCCACCACTCCTCGTCTATCCGCATTGGAGAGCTGCCAGAGAGTGGACTTCACCCGACATTCACACACACTGTTGCTCTGATGTTGTGACAAGCCTGTGCCATCGCCCATCAGTGACTGTCTCTTGATCAGCCAGCTGCCGGCACTTGTTTCAGAGGATGTAACATTATCTGATCTTCTGTTTTCCTACATTCTTCAACCAGGCAGTTCTGTGATACAGACTGGATACAGAGCCAGTTCTGGTTTACTAATGCATCCAGACAATATAGGTGACCTGTCCTAGCCCCCAGCAATGTTCCCGCATCCCAAATTAACCTGGACATTTTTTGTATGGCTCATTTCTCTAGATTTAGACCAGAGTTATAAGGCCAACAGGTAACTGGCTCACAAGTAAAAGAAGCTTAAATTAGTACACCCGTTCATCCAGTATCCACTACTGGCCAAAAGTTTGGGCCAACCCAATTTAATGGATGCGAAAGCTTATGTACAAGTTTCGTCAAAATAACACGTGTCGTGCAATTTTGGAAATAACTTGTGTCCAAACCCTCCCAGCACCTTTTCAAGCCTGTAAACAGTTCTGAATCATTTGCAGGATGCTCATTTGGAACGTGTGGGTCCAGCTAGTCCCTACAGCTCAGCACGAGAAAGATCTGGAGACAGAGGAGGCCAGGCCATCATTCTCAAAACTTTGGCTTTTCTTTGGGCTGGGTTTAATTAGTTTTGAACAATTATTCTGTTGAAGAATGAAATTTTGTACAATGATACATAAACCAGAAGAAACCAAGGGATGTTGACGAACTGAGTGATATTTCACTTTTTTCATGACACAACACAGTGCAGTAAAGACCTGATCTGTCCCTTTAAAACCAATAGCTTATAACTCTTGTGTCTAAATAAAATGTCACTTCGAAGTATAAAATATTTAAAACCAGTCAGCTACATTAGTATTTGTTTTCTTGTAATTAAAATATAATTAAAAGCAGCATATCGTCGTTTTTGGGGGTTTTTTTTGTTTTGTTTTGATTTTGGTGGGCCACAAATAAATGCAAAACTTGCTTAAGACTGGATGCATCACATACAGCACAAACACTGATGCAATAAGCACAAATACACACTCATGCTACATGAAAATGAATCATTAGATGCACAGAGGTCAACTAGCAGAGTCTGTGAAACACAGAAGGGTCAAACAGCTGCTCAGACCTCGCTGGAACCAGCATTTTCACAAGGCTCTGCATATGAGCGTAAAAACACACAATTAACAACTGCAAAAGTGATCATTTGTGCAAGGTCCTTTAATGATTTGGCAGCTCACACTCAGTCCAGGAACAGCGTAACACACTTTAGTTCGTCTTTAAATAATACTTTTGCATCTTCATCCTAAGTTTGGATTTTAAAGTTGACCAACTAAAGGTTTAAACTTTTAAACTACACTTTTAAAAGTACACTTTGAGTCATTTTTACATAGTTATTTTAGTTACAGTTCAGTGTTCGCAAAAGATTTTCAAACGATGGTCTAAAAAGAAAGCAGTGATGTAAATGACAGGTCTACATATTTATTGTTCAGTTCTATTTGCTATTTTACACAATAACCTACAAAAATAGACAGCACTAATTCCAGGCTAATCATTTGTTAGTTAGCACTAATCACAGTCTTTGCTTGAGATTTCAGGTTTCTTCATGTGTTATTTCAGACAGAATTGTATTATGTACGAAATGATTGCAACTCATAACTCAGGCCACCACAGCAGCAAATGAGGGACTAAATGATTATGAAAGCTCCTCACAGTGCAGTACTTTCGGCTTATGGCTTATTTTGAATATCGTTTTTTTATTCACCATAAAGACGTTGCAAGGTCAGACAAGGGGATGACGTTTAAATTAATTAGTGTTCAGCCTTTTCGGAAGCACAAAACCTGCAAAGGCATCGAAAAACCTAGACCTACTACAGACAATACAGTACACAGTCCCAATGCTCTAATGAGTCTAATTCATTTCACCATTCAAATTGTAAAAAATGGTTCCAAAAAAGCAATCAACCAGCCATACTGTGAAAGCACCTTCATCCCAGATATTCATGCCCACAGCTTCATTAAAGGGAAGCACCTTTTGTTCTTGTGCAAAAGAACCCAGCAAGCCTCTATCCCCCCCACATCATGTTGCCATTAGGTATCAGGCTTAGGACCTTTTAACCCAGTATAACTCAATCTAAGCCCTGGCATTTCAGCCACGGCTCAGACAAACCAGTGATCCCTCTGCTCTCTGAAAATACCATCCACGTTGGGTTACTGTGTCTCCTGGCTGATTGATATCTGCAGATAAAATGTCAGAGGGTAATTTCTGATGGCGTTGTTCTCCTCAAGCCTATAGCTATTGGCTCGTATATCAAAAGACTTTTCCCTCTTATTGCACTTGTGGAATTTATAGGATGATTTGACAGGTTTTTGGGGATCTTTTCCAAAAAGGTTCAACAATAACTTGACCAGGGCGAATAGAGAATACAGATAGAAAAGTACAAAATCTGAGTTAACTGCAACCTTGGGGACAACCTTCTAGACAATCTAGAGGATTCTAGAGGAGATTAGAAGTTGTGATTAGCCTTGGACCCGATACCCACATTTATCAATTTTTTAGGGTAAGAATTACACTGTTAGAATTACATGAACTGTACATTCAGTAGGTTAGTCCCTCAGTAATGCAAAGTCATACAACAACAGCTCTCATCATTTTGGAGCCGAGCTACCATATATGTTTACACATTTTATACATTTATCTTAGGTATTACATTTTTTTTTATTTTGGTGCCCATACATCACATAAGCTTTATATGGTTTGAACATCCATATTATGGAAGTATACACATTAAAGCTGCTGACAGGTTAGGTGAGCAACACTGATGATATTGTTACAATGGCACCTGATAAGGGGTGGGAAATATTATGCAGCAAGTGAGCAGTTTTGTAACATAAGGCTGGCTATGACAGAAAGGTGTCAGAACATACAGTACATTGCAGCTAGCTTGCTGTTGGGTTTGCATCTCTGCAAACCAGTCAGAGTGCCCATGCTGATCCCTGTCCAGCACTAAAAGTGTTTACAATGAGCATCAGAACTGGACAATGGAGTAATGGAAAAAGTGTGTGTGTGTGTGTGTTAGGGCATTAACAGAAAAGCCGATTAGCCGACACGTTGACGTCAGAGGCACAAGTTGACGCCCCCTGAGAGAAGTCAACAAGCCGTGTGTTTTTTTTCTTACTCTGTGTGCACGCTTGTGTACGCAATGCAATCTCTGCCTCTGATTGGCTGACGCTGACACACGTTCCGTGACTTAACCAATTATTATAGTCCCTTCATAAAAAGGGTGGTAACGTTGGCGCATGGAGGGGAATCTAAACACCACAACAAGATGAGAGACACGGCAGCAGAGGCAGTAGGTGACAGACACACATCACATGTTTGGAGATACTTCACTCCAGACCACACAAACAGCACGGTGAACTGCAAGTCGGTGTTAAAGTACAATAAAAGTACCAGTGTTCTGCACGGCCATCTTAAACGGCATCCGCTAGCTAACACGGGTGATGCTAGCACTGCAGGGAGTCGTCCAGTCCAGAGGAGCGGAGTAGCTTTACAGAAAAGCCTCCGACTGATAAGAAACACAGCAGATCACAGCTGTTCCCACTTTCTGTTGTGCACTTAAATTTACCACAAAATTCAAGGTATTAGCCTATGGGTTGTTTTGTTTAACTGTCATGTTGACTGTTAATGTTACAGAGAACTTTAATAAAGTTGCTCATTGTTGGACACCAGTGTTCCTGCGTCTGTGTGGTGACATCATCAAACGACTAGTCGACTCGACTTCGACTTTATTGATGGATAAGTCGATCTGAAAAAATCAGAAGTCGTTAATGCCTTAGTATGTGTGTGTGTGTGTGTGTGTGTGTGTGTGTGTGTGTGTGTGTGTGTGTGTGTGTGTGTGTGTGTGTGTGT
>JBBPCY010000001.1:26846195-26857632 GCA_037974405.1 Brachyalestes nurse | reverse complement strand
TCAGCACCACCAGTATACTGATCACCGCCTGATCATCTGGAATCATCTGCTCCTGTTTCTTCACTGGTTCAGGCCTTGAGTTAGATGTGTTCTGTTCTGCTTGAGTGATTCATACATAGGTCACTGTGTGACACCAAACAACATTCCTCTGAAACTGCTCAGGTTCAGGGACTTGACAGAAAAGTAGAGACTTTGTAGGTCCTTCAGGAAGCCTGGAGAACTGTTCTTCAAGACTACATTAAAGTCTGGAGTTTTTGGAAGCAAACTATGAAGAAATGAGGGGTGACTCAGTACAGTATATACAGTTGGTGAGGTGTAATTTGTATCCAGCTGGAAGTGTTATTTTACGTTCTTTTTAAAATAACACCAATCAATATAAAGCATATTTTAATGTAGATATATGTTGCACTCACTCTTACTGTGATTGTATGCATTACAGGGTTAGGCATAGTACTGTAACACCAAATCTGGTCATTTTATAGTCACATTGCTTTTTTTCGTGTCTTTGTGTTGTGGTGTTGTTTACCAGTGGGATGGGATGTGAACTTTGATGTGACAGTTTTTTACAGTGCAGAGTCTCAAAGACACTTTTTCACACAGACTGAGGTTTAAATAAACATGTTCTAAAGTCTGCAGCGCCTCAGTAGAGGTGTGTTTGTCCACCCCTAGTTAGTGTAGCGAACTCAGGAGAAACATAGTTTTCCTTCTTTGTGAACAAGTACAATAACTGAGCAAAAGTCGGCGCTGTTTGAGTTCCGATTCATCCTTTGAAATGTTTTCAGAAGAGAAACGATGATTTGAATTTTAGGCCTTTTTATGTCTTAATTGTTTGTGCTGTGTCTCCAGTGAGGCTGCTGATTTTAGAAAGTGTTTATTTCCACTTCAGTCCGAGTCTGCGTGAAAGAGCACCTTTGAGACTCTTGCCTTGTAAGAAACTGTCAAATTAAAGTTAGTGTTCCATCACGCTGCTTCTTAAACAAGAGCCCAGCGCTCTTGTTTAAGACTCTAATATGGAAATATGACTGTACAATCACTAAATCATGCTTTTGTTGATGCTTGATAGTTTTTCTGATGAACAATCTTGAACCTGACGATGTCTTTAGAAATGCACTGATGTTTTATGATGCACCAACCTAAACGTGACCATTGAACTGCATTGATTTTGGTATATGAGAATTGATTATAAGTCATAATAATGAATTAATTATAGTCTCGCATAATGATGTCTTTAGTAAAGTAGGCCAATCCAAAATTCGCGAGGCCGGTATTTATCTTGACCCTGGCTGACATAGTTTTTTCCTCGTTCTAATCCTGCTAATAAATTTCTGAGCTGGGAAAATTTGAAGTTATTGTTTGGAATGCCTGATCAGTGTGTGCTCATATTAACAGTAATAAATTCTTTGTCTGCTGTAGATCAGTAAGTGTACAGCAGTTGGGTCATTTGTCTCATATTCAGTCCAGTATCTGACCAGTTTCAGAGGAATGCTTTTTGTTTGTTAGGCCACACAGTGACCTAGATATGAATCATTCAAGGATAACAAAGCACATCTATGTTAAGACCTGAACCAGTGAAGAAACCGGTGCAGATGATTCCAGATCAGAGGTCGGCAACCTTTAACACTAAAAGAGTCATTTGGACCTGGTTTCCACAAAAGAGAGATGCAAATCTTTTTTGACATCTAAAATGAAGATAACGCTGCATATATTGTTTTTTACTTTTATGCTATGTATAAAAACTAGGCTAGTGTGGCTAGTGAAATTTTATTTATTCAAAAAAAAAACATTTTGAACACTTAGAAAACCCCCAAAAATTAAACACATTGTATTTTAATGGTACAAGATCACAATAATCCTCATATTTTGAAGTACAATAAAAAAAAAACCACAACACCTAGAACGGCTGACGGCGTCAATTGATGTAACTTCATCATGACGTAACTTCATCAGAATCAGAATCGCGTCTATGCTCTGTAAGAGACATATAGGTGTGGTGTAGGCACATGTACACACGTATCTTTACATAATGTTGTTGTTTTATACTGTTGTGCATATACTGTAGGCATCTTGCAGCCTGTCACAGTAAAACATTTGTTCCCATTTCTTTAATTTAATCTACTCAATATGCCACCGATAAGACAGTGTGATGGGCATTACATGTACAAACAGTCGATTCCACGCAAACTGTAAAGAAATGAGGTATTGCTTTTGCCCTATACTGTATATCCCCAGTGCTTACTGTATGGCAGTTCTTGCCATATATCTTTCTCTTCTCTGTCTGTGTGTGTGGGAGAGAGAGAGAGAAAACTGTCATGCCTCATCAAGAAAAAGGAAAGAGAAGGAAAAAACCCTCCAAACTTGTTCAAAAGCAGCGAGGTTCTCTAAAAAAATAAATAAATAAGCTGCTGTCTTCACTGAAAAACAACAATACGAGGCAGATCGCGCTCCCTCGGAGTGCCTCTGCTTCCCGCGCTCTTTCAAAGGCCTGTCAGTGCGTGTTTCTGACCCGGTGAGTCATCTGCGAGTCCGTCCCAGCAGCCCCAGCCTGTCTGCAGGACTCAGGGGCTCGTGGCAGCAGCGAAAGACCACTGGCCTCCTTTTTGTCTGAACGCTCACCTGTCAAGCATGGAAAGGATCGAACAGGGACAACAGTTTGTTGTGAAGTCAAGTTTGTTTATGTAGTCCGTTATCATGCATAAAGGTGATTTCCAGGAATAGAATAAAAATAATAAGCACAAATATTGTAGGAAGTAAAAAGTCATAATAAAAGTAACTAGATTATGTTTCTACAAGAAAATCTATCAAGTGTTTGGAGACAAACAAACATTGGTTTTATGGCCAAAAAACCCATTTTCCTCATAGCATGGTGTCGAACCAGCGCCTCTTCTGATTATTTTCTTTTCATTCAGCACGTTGTGTTTTACCAAATTCACTCATTAATGAATCAACAATAATAACAACAACTTTTACTACCACTGTATCCATAATATGCATGAAATCCATAAATATATAATAATAATTATTTTTATACTGCTCACCAAGAAAAATTGTAAACAAAATGATTTGGTTTTAAATGTCACTTTTTTTTGGAACATTTTTTTTGTGCTTTAAAGACAAATTCATTATGTTTGTATTTTGTATTTTTCATTATAATACAATAATTAGAATGTATTAAATTTATTTATTCTAATTTTTAAATATAAATTCAGTATTTTTCCAAATTCACACCAGGCAAATTATAATTTTCCAAATTATACTCCGACTGACCAGGTGGTGAAATTGTTTCACTCACTCTTTTAACACTTACCTTGTTATCACCACTCTGCTTATTGCATATTTGCATATATCTGAGCAGAGCTGAACTTCACTCTGTTGGTCAGATTGGCAATGTTGCTGCCTCTCATTCAAAATGAATGGCATCCACTTTCCCACACATCTACCGTATTGGTTCACCTTGTAGAAGTACATGCTCATCTTTGAACGTTATGCTGGTTATTAGTTTTTGACTGGCTATTCCCAGTCCAGCTGTGACCTTGAGGTGTTAAAATGCCTCAACACTGCTGAGCTTGATACACCAGCACAATGCAAATCATGTCACTACCTCATCAGGATCACTCTCAAGGGTCCAGTAGCTAAGGGTGGGTGATATTGCAATATCTAATACGTAAATTCATATCACAAATTACAGAACCAGTAGTACTGTGAAAAACAATGAATACATTTTAGTTCACACTCTGTACTGCACTCAATCCCAATTAACCAAACCTAATTATTCTCTATGTAAGAAATCATACAGTTGCTTGGTGTTCTTTAAGTACTTACGATATCCTCAGTATGCTGAGAAAGCATGTGATTGTGTAGTGTTTTACAATAACCATAAATAAATCATTGCCCAGATTTGCCAAATAATATTTGGCCACCGATTTAGACCTATGTTCATCCCCGTTGGTGGATTGATGAGAAAGAGGGGGGCAAAAGATAAGCTACAGTCAGGTATCGTAACTCTACAAAATACACCGGAGAAGCTGGTGTTTCTGATAAAGGGACGTGTGAATGTAGCTACAGACAAGCTGTAGCTAATACATTTGCCACCTGGTGTATCCCACAGTCTGCTAAATGTATTTTATCTGCCTTTTTTTTTTCTATTCTGCAGGCTACAACTGCATCCAGCTGATGGCCATCATGGAGCACGCCTACTACGCCAGCTTTGGTTACCAAGTTACGAGTTTCTTTGCAGCATCAAGGTAAGGAGCGTTGAATGATTTATTGAAGGATCCTCCACTTCACATCATATGGACTTAAATGTCTTGTAAAAGTCTTGAGCCAGCTCTCATTTCTTCATATTTTGCTTCCAAAGATCCAGACTTACTTGTATTTTTAATGTAGTCTTGAGAAACAGTTTTCCAGGCTTCCTGAAGGACTTTCAAAGACTCTCATTTTAAGTCCCAGAACCTTTTTTTAAGGCACCTAGTGACCTACGTATGAATCATTTTAAGCATAACAAAGCAGATCTAACTTAAGGCTGAACCAGTGAAGAAACAGGAGCAGATGATTCCAGATGATCAGGCAGTGATCAGTATACTGGTGGTGCTGAATGTTGAGTGGTTGGAACAACTTTATCTAGGCTCTTTGTATCTTTAGGCTCTTTGCAACCTGTTGCTGTAAAACATTTGTTCCCAGTTCTTTCATATATTCTTCTCAATGTCAAGTCAAGTAGAGCTTTACAATCATCCCAGCCATATACATATAGTACACAGTGAGACGAAATGGACTGTGAGTCCTCCTGGATTCACAACACAGAGAAACATGAGGGTAAAAAAGGGGGGATTTAATTAAAATTAAACCTATGTATGTATAAATATGTCTTTGAATGTGCTATACCTTAAAAAAAATATAATAATGATAAAACTGCTAAGGGGGGGGGACACAGCAGGGAGACTACAACGATACCTACATACCAATATGTATATGCAGACATGTGCACACACATACACATGTCTATATGTATACACACACACAAATACATCCATATAAATATATATCCCTACACATATACATACGTATTTATGCTATTATACTATACCAATTTTACAGTAATCAAGAATATAGAATTATAATTATAACCACAATAATAAAAAAAAAAGGGCTTGTCTGCCACGCCCCCTCTGTCCTCCTGCTGGGCTGCTAGGCACCGCGCCCAAACATAAACCCCCCTGTATTTTTATTACTGTAAATTAAATTAATTTCTTATTGTGTTTACCCTGCTTATACCAAAGCAAATGACAGTGCATACCAAAGAAAACAGGCGTGCATTAATTACAGTACAGCCTATGCAGGGGTAACATCACTATTTTCATTCTAGCCGTGCGTAGGTTTAGTGTAAATTGTGCAGTACGAATACGGGTTTACCTTTACGTTTTCTTTAAGGCTAATATACTAGATGGGTGAAAACTTTCTCTAAGAGACTGTATGCTTTGTACATATTCATCAGGACCACAAAAGCAATAGAGGAAAGTCATTTTGTGTAAAACTACTTTTCTTATGCTACACATTGCGATACATCAGTAGAGCCATAGTAGCATTTCCATATTTACCCATAACACTTGTTCCTTTATAGTCCCTTCATGCGTAAATCAATAGTCCTGTGTATAATTCCTGTGAAGTGTGACCTGGGCTGCAGTTCTGAATGGAAGTGAGGGGACTCTGACGGGACCCGATAATCTCCCTGTAAACACATTTGGCGTTAATCCTGGCGAGCGGCGCAGGTCTCAGATAAAGGAAGACCGGGCGGGGACGCTTCATTTATACTCTTGATTCCACCGGTCGTCCTCGTCGGCCGCCTGCTGGAAAAAGCCCGTAACCCGAGTGTAATATATACAGAGTAATTTCACCCATGATTGATCTCTCATGGCCGTTTAAAAGTGCAGTGACTGGATGCTGGTAAGCGAGGGCAGTGTTGTCACCGTGCTGTGCTTTGCTGGCAGTGGAGGTGGGGGGAGGCGGAGGGTGTGATGTGATGATAGCCCAAAGGACGGTTAAGCCTTCATGGAGCGATTACACGAGTGGGATACATAAGGAAGTGTTGATGAAAACACACTCCCTCTTGCCCTTTGTTCCACGAAGAGCTTCTACCTTCTGGGTGCGGAGCCGAATATAAAATGTGACCTCCATACGGTGTCATTGTAAACAGTCCCAACGTTGATTTGATTTTTATTGCCAGTGTTTTTAGATGAGCTTTTTGAAATGCAAAGTGAATAATAATACAGTGTGCCATGCATGGATCGTTCAGATGTGTGCTGTTTACTGAACATGGGAAAACACACACACACACACCAAGGCATCCTCCCATAGCCCCAAGAGTGTTATAGTTCCTATGTTGGAGGACAAATATATATGGACATTTTTTATACATTTTAATTGACACTACATTTGAAAAGATTTGTTTGAGCTCTAGATTAATGTTATTTCTTTCATTAAATAATTATAACCTAGTTAAGTGTTATTATTTATTTTATTATATCGAGAGATGAATATTATTTTATTAATGTATTCATTATAGCCTGATCAAGTCATATTAACTGTGTTGTTCCACTTATCTGGCATTCTGAACATGGCATGAAATGAATAAATAAGACATAATGGAATTTATAGTGGTTGACATTTTATTTGAATCCATTGAAACTGAGCATTAGCATGATATCAATCACTTTATATACATATTTACATGTTTGTGTTATTGAAAACGAAGGTTCAGAGCTTTTCACGATTCAAAATTCTTCGCCACAGTTTCCAGCATGAAGTGGCATGAGCCCAGAGACTGTGCAGTATAGTTACAATAAACGAAAAGTAATGGACATAAACTTAAGTGCTAAAAAATACGTCGAAAAAATCTATTCAAATAAACATTGCAAGTGTAAACAAGTGTTACTGCAGTGTAGATCTTCTCATTGCGTGTTCTTTTATAGACTAATGAGAACCTCTGCTCTTCTCCACCAGTCGATATGGAACTCCAGATGAGCTGAAGGAGTTGATTGACGTGGCTCACTCTATGGGCATCGTGGTGCTCCTGGACGTGGTCCACAGCCACGCCTCTAAAAACACAGAGGACGGCCTGAACTGCTTCGATGGCTCCGACTCGTGCTTCTTCCATGGCGGGCAGCGTGGGGAGCACTCACTCTGGGGCAGCAGACTCTTCAACTACTCCAGGTCTGTACTTCATACTAATGTGTGATACTTTTCCACTGGCACAGAGAACCATGCCGTACCACAAACACGTTTTTTTCATTACAAATAAAGTGACCGAACCCTAGCCGAACCTTGACAGCAGGGTCGAAAGTGGGCCAATAAGGGCATCACTGTTTTCTGATTGGTCAAACTGTTGTCATCACAACATGGAAAGAGTATATTGTTTTTTTAATGCCCGCGCCAAAAAAAACAATAGAGATACAACCTAACAACTGAGAGGTCAACTAAGTACAAGTACTACCGTCTGTTTGAACTGAAGATTAATTTCAGTGGAGTTTTCTACGACACTAACAAATGTATCTTTAACGCTGTGTGAATGTGTTCCAGGACACCACTAACAAGCTAGCTGGGTTAGATTTTCAACATACAGATAAAGAATGCTGAGAAAAAAATACAAAAAAAAACTCAAACAGAACTATAAATAATGAAAGACCACAATATCAAAAGAAGACTCCATGGATGTGGTTTTGAGATGACGACCGGTCAGAAACTGTGGGGAGAGAACGGAGTCAGAAACACCGTTACCGGGCTGAGATGCACTGGATACACATCAGTGCTGTCGCAGTACAGTTTAGGTACAACCTGGTTCCTGTATCCATATGGAAAAGGGCCTGTGGACAAATACTTCAGTTTAAGTTTAGAGTTTACATTTACAGCATTTGCTAGACACTCTTATCTACAGCGACTTACATCTGTGCTCTATAGTCCACAAGAAAACACGCCCCTTACACTAGTCAACCTAGACTTACAGTAAAGAGCTGCTAGAGAAGATTCTACCAGAGAAGAAGTTAGTCCTCCACCAGGGACACATCAGATCACACACAGTTTCAATCTTTTTCAGTAAGACAAAAGGCCAGTTTTTGCAGATGCATGTGTTCATTCTGATTATGAAACTGTTGTTACTTCACAAGTCTCGTATAATCTGTGGGAGGTGGGAAAATGTAAGGAATGTTGGAAAGCTAAAGATGGTTCCATGTCTGGTGACACAAAATGCCTCTAGATTTGATTAGTTATTTCTGATGATAACCTTGTGTGCTGCAGAAGGTTCTATGAGTAATACCATTGAAGAATGTCTCTGAAATTGTGACTGTAAAGAACTTTTCTAAAGGTTTGAAAAAACTTCATGTTATTTAAAGTTTCTTTATCAGTTGAAGGGTTGTTCCTAGAACCTGACATCATGGGGATGTTCTTTAAATGTCAGCAATCTCAAAAATTTCAATGCATGACTTTTTAGAGAACCCTTTCTGTAAATGAGATGCTTTGAGATCTTTGACATTTAAAGAACCTCCACATGTTCTAAACCAACTGAAGGACCTTTACGTTATGGGGACATTCTTTAAACTTCAATGATCTCCAAAGATCTCATTTACAGAAATAGTTATCTAAAGAACCGTGTGTTGAAAACTGTGGTATTCTTCTTTGGCTTTACATAAAGAATCCTTTTTAATAACTTGATGTTAAGTTTATTTCTATAGCCCAAAACACAAAGATCATCATAAAAGAAATAGAATGAATAAAAGAAGATTTTAAGTGTTATGGAGTATAGTTCAGATATTTAAAAGATTGTGGAGGACAATCTTTTTTAAAGCTGCATTTGGTGCAGATCTGATACTGATGGGCAGATAGTTGGACAGCATAGTGGATAAACACCATTTCACCATGTCTAGTGTCCCTATAAACCATCTTAAACACCTTCTGCTGTCTAGGTTTCTCTTTCTATTCTATTATTGAATAGAATATTTTTAATATGCCACTTTATTCCAAACTTTCACTGGCACTGTTCTTGTCCATGGTATCAGGACGTGCTTTAGGATCACATGTTAAGGGTTTTCTCGTAAAAAAAGGCTGATGTAGTTTTGCTTTTCACTTCTATTTTCCCTGTAATTCAGAGCGCAATTAAGAATGCAGTATTTAAGTTGGCTTCTAAAGCTCCCGAAGCCCTCTTCTCTGTGTGCGAACGAACTGTGCTCTCAGGTCATGTCTCTGTAATTAATAATGTGGCGTAGAATTATACTCGCATAATTAGTTCTCCTCATCAGCACTTTTGTTTGCTCATGATCAAGCATTTATTTGTGCTTATCCAAAGTGGAGGAATATTCATGTAATTTGCTTTAAGCATTTTGTAAAGATTTGTTTATGAATAATTGTAACAAAGGAGTTTTCATTTTCTGAGAGGCCTTTGTTTTCAGGACAAAAGCTCAGTAGGAAGTGGCTCTAAAGCCCAACACTAGCAGTGGAGCTGCTGCTAAGACTGGTCTCACTGGTGTAAAAGGCTTTTCCGTGGCTTGGTCCATTGCCAAGTGGACGAAGCTTCGGTAGACTCAGTTGATGTGCAGTAGGATCCCAGTCAGAGGTTTCAGAGCACAGAAACGATATGTTGCTATGTGAAATGTTCATAAATGTATGCAATATTTCAAACAATTCTCCTTCTGAGATTGCTATGAGAATATTGATTTACATTTACGGGGTTTAGCAGATGCTCTTATCCAGAGCAACATGCATCAGTGCTTTAGTGGTCCACGTCTGTTCTTCAGCTGTACTTCAACCAACGTCTGCTACTATCCAGATTACTGCCAGCTTAGTTACACACCTGAACAAACCCTGTCAGAAAGAAAGTCAGAGGTTAATTCACAGGTAATGAAAACATGAATTTAAGAAGGTAAGTTTTTTTTTTTTTTTTTTTAAATAAATGTAGGAAAAAAAGGTAAAGTGATTAGCAAGAGGTCAAGTCAGTCACCAAGGTGCTCCTTGAAGAGGTGAGTCTTCAGACAACGCTTGAAGACAGCGAGGGAGTTCGCTCCATATACAGGGGTCCTCAAGTTATGGCAGAGAGCCGTTCCTATGACAGTAATGAAACCCGAATTTTGGTGTGAGTTGAAACACACCCTAGCCTCAGTCACTTACCGATTCTAACACAGTTGTAAAATCTAGAACATAAAAACGCACAGAAAAAGGAAAAGGACATAAATATACGGTACTTGTACACAGTACTGTAGTAACAGAAAAAAACAGAACATTTGCGCTTAGATAAGCGTCCTCCCTCGCTCATATGCCACGTTTCTGCGTATTCTGCGTATTCTGCGTATTCTGCATAGTCTTCCAGCACACGCCACTAAACTAGTTCGGTCATGTGAGCATCGTAAACTCGAAATTTATGTCAAGACCCTCGTAACTCAAGGACCCCCTGTATTAAAGGATTCAGCTAGTGCTGGGCGATATGGCCTATGAAAAAAAATCACAATATGTTTGAGCAATATTGCAATATACGATACGTCTCTATTTTCAAATCTTCTCTAAAGTGCACGTCTCATACATACATGTCGCACGCGCACACTCCCCCAGGAGAGTGGTCTGGGTGGGTGAGTGCATGTATGTTTGTTTGTTTTGTCTCAAATGATATCACAAACGTCGAATACAAACTGTAAAGTAATCTCAATAAATTCGATGTATCACCCAGCCTTAATGTCAACAATTTCAAAAAAATTTAAAAATGTAAATTTATGAAAAGATATCTCTGATTTTTTGCATATGTTTTCAAAGTTTCAAAGTAAAGTTAAAATAAAGTAGCCCCATACAGCACATGAAGGTCTGACTTTCATTTTTATTTAAACATGATATATTATTTAAACATGACATGGCCATGTTTGGACCAATGAATCAAATTCGCCCTTTTTTAACAGTATTCCTGCATTTAACCTGATTCTAGACATTTGATATTATTTGCTTATTATAGAATTGGGATTAAATAATTTTCTAATATTATTTGCTCAATCTACTAAGGAGAAGGTTTAATATTAAACACATATGATACTTTGATTATATGTCTAAATATATATAAATATGTTGCAATATTTGTAGTACAAAAAAGAGACATAAAAAGCATTAAAACTAGGATTGTAACGGTACAGAAAGGTCACGGTTCGGTTCACACTATAGTTCTGACATCACGGTTCGGTACAGTTCAGTACAGCGAAGTTAAATAACAAAAAATTCTAAAGCATGAGGCTTGGTTTGTTTAATTAAACAGCAGTGTATTAACCAGTAAACACACACTCTTGCTTATATTTTAATGTATAGATCACAAAAAACAACTTTTATTAATAGAAAATAATAATTAATAGTCTTACCTAATAGAAAGTAAGTGAGATGGCTAAACGTTTTAAAGGTCGCTGTTTAATGTTTCCATATGAAACTG
>JBBPCY010000001.1:26830360-26846095 GCA_037974405.1 Brachyalestes nurse | reverse complement strand
ATTTTTGGACCTGCCGAGCGAACGACGCCTGGTTAGCAGCTGCTAACACCGAGGCGAGCAGGCAACAAAACTCACGCTTGTAAATTTAGTTCTGCTTTACTTGAATTGTGTCTTCTCCGTTGTACCGTGTATTCTCCGTACGGCATCATGTACCGAACCGTCACCCATGTACCGTGATGGTTCGAATACATGTACCGTTACAGCCCTAATTAAAACAATATGATGTTGTAGAATATTGAAAATGCTTACTATACTTCTACTCTCAGAAATATTTGGTTAACCAATTATCTCAAGAGTTTTTCTTAAACTCATAATTAAATTATTAAATTCATAATTGACTTCAGAATGAAATCTGCTTTATTTGGCTGAACATTTCATGTCATTTTTGCCTGATTTCAGTCCATGTTCACTTCAGTGTCCTTTAGTACAATTAGATGTTAACTGATTGTAGACAAGTTTAAACTCTTTAAAGCAAAAATAACCATAAACAACATTTTTGTATTAAGAGAATGGGGACAGGGTGTTCCCTTGTAAACTGAGGATATTTCTTTGTTTATAATATTTAGATTGCAGTTTATTATTATTTTAGATGGGAATAGGTGTGGCTATTGCATTCGGCCTACCAGCAATTTAGTTGTTTGTTTGTTTGCTGTTGTCACACTCATTTTCAGCTTCCTCTCAGAGGACAGGTGTGATCAGGACTTTTGTATTCGAATCCACAGTTTTACAAATTGGGCAAAAGTGTGAGGGTGTTTTGCTGTCAACTCAGATCATACATTTAATGAAGATGTGTTTTGAAAATCTAACCGCCTCCTCATAGTGTTGATGCTGAGCGTGTATGTGTGTGAGAATTTCTTTAATTGCCTGCTGAGGAGACTTTTTAATTTAATTTAATGTTATTTTTGTATGTTATGGTCACAGTTTGGTCTCATTTCATCTGGTTGGGCAGATCATATTAAGAGCTGCATTGTTTGTGTTTGTCAAAAATTAATTTTAATGTGATTGGCTTGTATGGAAAAATAATAGTGGCAAAAGAATAAAATAGAAAATTGGAAAAGAAATAGTGGTTGCATGCCATCTCTGATTATTATTATTGTGCTTTAATTACACTAAGCTCTAAAATTACCTGATAATTAAACTACAACTGCTCAAACACTTGCTTACGCTGCGTTAGAAAACACACAGCTAACAAAGTGTGACGACACATTTTAGTTTGGTCTCATTTTTAGTTTGGTATTTCATTTGGTATTGTACATGGAAAATGGTATCATATCATTTCTAATTGTATTGTTCATTGTTTTATTATTATTATTAAACTCTAAAAGCACTATAAGTCAAACATTCAAACATTCACCAACCCTGAATTAGGAAATACGCAGCTAACAACAATGTGGCAGCATTGTGAGTGTTATTACAGCCTTGATTTATAACGAGATTTGATTAGATTTAGTCTTTTTATCCAGCCTCTGGCATGTTTAGCTGATTTCTGCCTGACACTGATACCTAACAAGAGGTCTGAGTGAGCCTGTACAAAGTTGTGTTGGAATTAACAGCCGTTATTTTTCCCTGGGTTTCGCCTGAAGCAGCACTATGGACCCATTAGACAGAATTGCTGTGTATCTTGATAGATTGAGAGAACGTATCAGTTACTGTTCAAAGGTTCGGCTGCTGCTGTTTTGATCGCTTAGATGTTCTTCACTGGCTGCTAATGGCTTCTGGACCAAACTCCGAACAGCCGCAGTGATTGGAGTCTTGATCAAGAGTTCGAGCACAACTCTGAAATAATGAGGGCCAATTCTGCAGGTCACTTTTTCTTACTGAGCGGATTCTCACTCTCTTAGGCGGCGTCTTTGACACTCTGAGGACGCAGCCGAGGAGACCCTGCACGACGAGGCCCGGCGCTGTAAAATATATAATAATTATTTCATTATTCTGATTCATTACTCGGGAACTCATTGGGGACAGGACCTAGAAATAATAATCACAGGAACAGACTCTGTACAGAAAAGTGAGAACCTAATATTGGAGCCTAAGTGGTGAAGGGACCTGTACACTCTGTTGTGTCCAGTTTTTAAAGCATTCCTGGAGCTCAAGCGTTCGTTTAGCTCCAAAAAGCTCTGACCCACCTAATAATGCAAACAGCATATGCCACTCCACGGAAACCTGTCTGAGTTTCGTTCTTGACATCATTACGGCCGTAGCAGTGACTCCGGCGGCCCTCGCGCCGGACCGAAAAACCCGCTGATTGGCGCTGTTGCGGCTCCTGGTAATTAAGTGTCTCTCTCCTTTTTTTTCCTCCATAGCTGAAGCCTAGACATCAACAAGGCGCCCACGGAGCGAATCGGATGGCTTTTTGAACCCCGGGTTTAATAAGAGTGTGTCAACAGCTGCAGCTGCCATAACATTATCCAGCGTTTAGTGTCAGGCGGCGCGGGGATTGGCTAGAGAGAGAGGGTTTCATTACTTATGGCGTCTGCGCTGTTTTCAGAGGGACTCATTAGATGGGCTGTAGACATATGCCACAACCGCCAGCCATCTGAAGAGTCATTTGTGGGCAAAAAAACCAAAAGATGGCCCTGGTGTCGCTGTTGGTTTATGTCAGGTTTTTATTTCTTTTATTTGTTCGTTGGGATGGATGCATCTCGAGGTCCCGTTCCGCCTGTTTTCCAGGGAGATTAATTGAGAAAGGGAGGCTGGAAGCTTTCGGAAGAGCCTCAAGCTTTGGTGCGGCGTTGCTTAATCAGGCCACTTTGATATTGATGATCAGAAGGAGCTGACGGTGGCCGCTATTAGCGGGGGAGGGTGTCGGGTGTTGGGGTTGGGTGTCGGGAGGGGGGCGGGGTTGTCGGCCTACTCGTGAGCCTGCTTTGCTTCTTCATAAATTCCCGACGCTGTTTAAATGAAGTCGCGAGAGATGTGTGGATGTGGGCGTGGGGAGAAGGGGTCAAAGCACCACAGTGAGTCACCGCAATTACCGATCTGCAATTTAGCCCGAACTGAGCGAGGTGGATTCACACCACAGCAAACCGACTCTGCCAACATCAATGGAGGAGCTTGGAGGAAATTACCTGCTCCACATCTGACAGCAGAAGCAGTGCTAGACTTTAAGCAGGCAACTTGATTTAATGAAAGCCCTAAACAAAGTAGTGATTGGAGTGGGAAGATCTCTTTGGAGGACAGTCGAGTACATTACTGTCAAGGAGAAGGGGGTATCGAATCAAGCCAAGTGCTCTTTATTGTCTTTCCTCAACATATCTTGTCCAGTCTTGTCCATTTGAACGATGTGATGCGAAACATAACAGCAGCGCATTACACAGCACCACTGCAAACACACTGGTGTGTGCAGATGATACTGTACTAAGAAACCCCTCATCTCCTCATACCTTGCTTCCAAAGAGCCAGACTTTCGTTTAATGAAGTCTTCGAGAAAGGACATTCAAAGTTTAAGCGCTTTGCAGCCTGTCACAGTAAAGCATTTGTTCCCATTTCTTTCATTGAATTTACTCAATATTCCAAAGATAGGACAGTTAGTCAGGCACCAACAAGGTGATTATTGCACCAACAAGGTAATTCAAAGCAAAATATAAAGAAATCAGAGGTGACTAAGGACGTCCGTATAATACTGCACAATTTCAAATACGATAATGAAAAGAGAGACCCAGTGATCTTTATAGTTGTCATCACAATCCACCGAAGGGTTCTGAGATTCTTAGAGAGTGCAGTTCCCATATGCCATACCACATATGCCATCAGTGGTTTGGACAAATAAAAAAAAAATCAATAGTTTGGGCTCTTTTAATGCATATAATTGATAATCTTAATGGTGTTTTGATATAAAGTTTAGGGCTGGTAATGAGGTAAAAAAAAAATTGTCAGGTGATTGTAAGCATGATTGGGTACAAAAGCAGTATACACAAAAAGCTGAATCCTTGTTAACAAATACTTGAAAAAAGTACTGAAAAGAGTGATTTTTATTTGCATTATTTGCATGTTCCTGCATTATTTGCATAGTATCATCAAATGATAAAGGAATCTGGAGGAATTTTAGTGCATAGAAGGGCGCAAGCCTAAGCTGGACATTCTCCGATACTTCGGATGGCATCAAGAACAGCTGATATAACCACATATGCAAGAGATTACTTTGGTAAACCTTTTGTCAAGCATAATATGGAATTTCATTCAAATGGCATCTAACCATGGCAACCTAACCATGGCAACCTAACCATGTCCAGAAGTGGCATTGACTTCTCTGGTCTCAGAGCTCCTGGGATGGACCATCACACAGTGGGCACATGTGTTGGGGTCAAACGAATCAGTATTCCAGGTCTTCTTTGGAAGTAATGGACACTGTGTGCTCGAATACAATAAAAACTAACATTTTCAGTAACTGCTCCAAAAGCCAGTAGGGTCTGTCATGGAATAGGGTTGTGTTAGCAAAAATTTAAATTTCTGTGATGCATCATTAATGCAGAAACGTACACTGAGATTTTAGAGCAACATCTGCTACAAGACAGCACCTTTCTTTTTCAATGACGTTCATGCATTCTTCAACAAGACAATGGAAACTGTCCCTAGACTGTCCTGTCCACAGTCTTGACCTTCCTCTGTTAGAGAATATGTGACAGAATTTTGAAACCAAAAATGTGACCGTGACCATGTGCTGTTGCACACCTTAAGACATGGTTGCAGGAAGAATGGGACAAAATAACCCCTGAAATGGTTCATCACTTGGTGTCCACTGTGCCAAAACTGTGAAGGAATAACAACATTACACTGTGGTAATTTTTTTCCTGTCTCACCTTTTTTGGAATGTGTTGAAGGCCTGAAATGAAATAAGTGTGACCAGACAAAAACGCAAAGAATCTTGGGTTTGTACTGTCTGAAATAAAAGAAAAGTCAACATAAATGTAAGAATATCTGCATTGTTTGCATTTTCCAAAACATCCCAGCTTTTTTTTTTTGGAATGTGTTGCAGCCCTGAAATGCAAGAATGGAGGCATATTAACAAATGAAATGAAGTCGACCAGACAAAATATGAAATATCTTGGGCTCATACTGCGAACCCGATAAATGAAATTAAAGTCAAATTTACGAATAACTCTTTTGTTTGGATTTTCCATACCTTCCCAACCTTTTCTGATGTGGGGGTGTAAAATGGAATATAGTACAAATAAGGAAAACCCCTTTAGGAGTAGGTTCCCCTAGACTTGGTCATTAGAAGCGTGATTTGGTTTTGGTTTGAAGGTGTATGTGGTATGAAAAGTCTTACTGTGCTCCATAACAGTGTTTAGCAACATCCATACCATATTTATATTCAAATAGGTCAGAGTTAGACTTGTGTGAAAAGCTGGAAAAGACGGCGTGTCCCCACAGACTGAAAACTCATTCAGCCTTTTAAAAGCTCCATGTTGCCTCCACAAATTCCACATAAACAAACAAAGCCCTCAGAGTCGGCAACTCTCCGCTGAATAACAAACGCACAAACACAGTAGGTGAGCTGACGCCTCACTGTGTTCTGATGGTTCTTTTAACTGCCTTATCAATGACTTTGCAATAGAGCTTTGATGCGTTTTGGAAATGGATTTCAGGAGATTTTTGTAAAGCCAATATATTCCGAGACAGGTGTGAAGAAACATCCTCTGTTCCTCAGATTTAGCAGTATTGGCAGTGTCATAGCAAAACCTCTTACTGTGACTTTAGAAGAGATTGAAAAAGTATATACTCCAGATGTTCTCACTCGGCATTGCTAGACGTTTTGGGTCAAATTATGTTGCTGACAAATACTTGAACTCAGTGGTTACACAGATCTATATTCTGTTCATTAAACCCATTACCAAAACTTTTCTACTCACTCAGACCATATCCAGTTCTTCATTAAGGTGCCACAGACAAGTGCATGTGACTTAAGACACTGTATGACTTACCTTCAACTATAAAACAGAATAAAACTTCACCACCACAGTCCACCATTTCAAAACAGCACCGGAGCTGGTACTCAATTAGAGCATATCCTCATGTCTGCTGGACCTTAACAAAGATCCAGGTTTGGTTTAAGTGGGTTGCGAGAAGTTGTATTTTTATTCATGCTGGGCAACGATTAAAATGTTTTAATCGTGATTAATCGCATTATTATACGCAAAATTAAATACTATGTGAGCTATGTGTCTTGGCTGAGTGGAGAATTTTTTTGTATGTTTGGTTTTTCCGCAAACTATTCTTTTAATATACATGTTTGTACTTAGATTTTTATGTAATAAGTCTTTTTTGGACTATTTCTATTTGTCCGTTCATAATGAAAAGTTCTCTATAAGAGAGCAAAGATGAGCTATTGAAATCAGGAGCATTTGAATGAAGGCGAGCGAAGTCCTTCACCAGCTGCTCCCTTCTCTGGCATTTGTATGGAAATGTGTCCGGATGAGCACTTGAGCATTCTGTCCTTGTAGTGGTGAGCTAACTAGCCCAGGGGCGTTCGCTCAATCGTTACGTGACTTCCTGGGCCTGCCTCTAATAGGCTTTTTTTTTTTTTCTCAAAACGGCGCAAGGACACCTTGTGAAGGCGAATAAATGAGTCCAGCAGGCTCCTCATGGCTGCTGAAGGGCGGGCGCAGGTTCTCTTGGCCCCTGCGATGTCCCGCACTGTCTGCCAAACGCGGAGCGCTTCAGATGCGCAACTTCAGAGCACTTTCCCACCACTCATCTCTCCCTCACAGTGCCGTGCTCTATTGGATCATTTGCATCTATTCCTCATCAATCATGGTTTAAACAGGACCTGGATCCAGGCCGGCTCGATGTACTGAGGTTTATCTGAGTAGTGCATTAGATTTCAGTTCAGTTCAATTTTTGTTTGTTGTGTTTTTTACAGCCAATGTTGTTCCAAAGCAGCTTCTCAGAATGCAGGTCTGAGCCCCTAGTGATTCAAAGATGATAGAGGTGAGAAAATTCCCTAAAGCTGGAGGGAGAAACCTTGGGAGGAACCAAGACTCAGAAGGGGATCCTGTCCTCCTCTGGTCAACCCGGAGAGTGAAGGAGAGTAAGAGATGCTCCTAAAGAGATAATAGCAATAAGAGGCCTTTGTGCACAGACTTATTCACAGCCGAACACTCGCCAGTCTGTAGTTAACAGTGTAGGAACACTGTTCGGTAGTTTTAGTTTGTGTTGGTGCCTGGGTGTGGAGGAACAGTTAGTTGTGGGAGTTTGTGTTTGTGTCTGGGTGTGGAGGAACAGTTAGTTGTGGGAGTTTGTGTTGGAGTCTGTGTGAAGAGGAACAGTGAGAGTCAGTGTGGTACTTTTGTTTTTGTTTGTATTGGAGTCAATGTGAGGAGTAGTTTGAGAGTCTCTAGTCCTCAGTAACAGGAATAACAGTCTTTGGTTATTGCGCAGCAGTTATCCTAGGACTGGGGGGGGTGGGAGAAGTCCAAAGCAGCTGAATCAGTTCTAGACACTTGGCCAAGGGACCCCAGTGATTGCCCATCCAGGATAGGGTGGTTACCTGTATTGTGGTTGATGGGCTATCGATGGGGACCCTTGCCCTAGTCCCCTGACTTGAAGTTAGGAAACCTGACGTTAGGAAATCTTCTCAATGGGAAACTATTGCCCATCCGACTAGCTTGGACGACCACAATTAAGGCTCCGGGTAACCACTGCATTCCAGATGGGCCATCACTGGGGTCACTTGACAGGGCTTTAAGCAGCGATCAACCTTGAATGAGGGATAGGAGCAGTCTAAAACAGCCAAACCGGTCCAGGGTCCATTCCCAAGTGTCCCAGCGCTAGCCGATTTTGGGTGGTGACCCAAAGTGATGAGCGGCTGTCCCCCTTGGGGGAAGCTCAGCTAATTCCACTGGTATTCTTCGTGTGAGAAGAGAAGAAGGTGCTGTTGTAATGTTCACAAAGGACATGCTTGATATGCCTGGCAAGTAATATTAGATTATGTGGAGACACACTGACTGATTCCCAGTGCCAAGTGTGGGCGGGTAATTTCCACGTAGCGTGTTCTCGTACGGCGGCGTGCCCGAGCAGGCCTTCCCATTTGACGAAATGCCCCTTTTTCTGCGAACATTCATTATCTTAACACGCGTCGCCTATTCCCCCAATGCCTCTCAGTGCGACTTAATAAACTTTCTATTGAGACGGATGTCTGAAATCAGCAGGAGACACAGCTGGGCGTCAATGGAGGATCCTAATTCTGGCAGTTTTGCACTGCATCCCGGAAGCCCTTTATGACACAGAAACGACACCAGGATGGCACATGTCACATCGTTTCATCGGAGCGTGATTCATCTCTTAACCAATAAACATTAATCTGCCACGCCTGTCTCTTATTGAATGAGCGAGGAAGCCCTTCTTGCCAGTGCCACAGGAGCCAGCGCGAGAGACGCGTGAAATGAGGTGCCTCAGTCATCGTTTCCCACAAGGCCCGGTCGCCCGCCATCCCTCAGCCTGTCAGGTGCCGTCGTTTCGCCGTTACGCCTCTCGTGAAATGACCTGTCAAGGTGGTAAATTTATTTGTACTTATCTGCAGGTTGACTGTAATGGCGAGGATTCGGGGATTTCAATCATTTTCCTCTCGGGCTCTGCCGGGTTAGCCGTGGCTGGAGTCGCCACTTCAGGGACGGGGGATGCAAATGAGCTCCTGCTGCTCTGTTAATGAGGGAGCCTGGGTGAAGGTGCACCTGTTGTGGTCGGGTTTAGGATGTTCCTGCCGTATAACAGGTTTCGGTACCTGTGGTGTGCGAAGTGACACAGCTATGATTTATACTTCTCCAGATTTTATTGAATCACTTCTGCTCTCCTGATTCATGGGGGGCCGTGATGAAGGGCAGGCTTGTATGTTATTGTCATTTTTTTTTTTTTTGAAGCAGTACTGCAAAAATGATTTATCACTGAATGAGACTTGTGTGAATGAGAACACACTTAAAAACATAGGAACCTGAAAAGAGTTCTTCACTCCAAAGAACACTTTAGACGCCTTTCTTTTCAAGAGTCTACCTGTGTTGGGTAGCCTCTTATTCCGTCACCAAGCTCTTCCACTTCCAGGCCCACTATAGCTCTTCCCTGTGTTATTCAGTGCTTCAAGTATGTAGTGAGTCACAATCATGGGTTATATGTTAATTTCAGTTTTGAAGGTTGAAGAGTTTCTATGAGGAAAAAGGGCAACTGAAGCTTGTTAGCTTATGCCAGAGTTTTAGAACAGCAGATCTAAAGTATGTAGTTACCTTTAAAGGTACTGTGAAGGTCAGTTTATTACAGGTCAGTATGCTACCCAAGATGCTTGTTGCAAGGTAAGAACCCTTAAAAGTTTAGAACAAAAACTATCAGATTAAATAAAAATACTTAATCCCTTAAACCATTATTATTATTGGGTTATAATCATACTAACCAAGTGACGATTTAACCAAAGTGACTTTTAGGTACAGAATTTTTAAAAAAAATGAATGAATCAATGAATGTGTATTTTCACTCTGAAATACTTCGACTGAAACAGTCATTTACAAGGTACCCGATTATACGGCAAATAAAGGACTGAAAATATTACATTGGAATTTAATAAACTTAAAACATAACCATGAAACCAAATATAAACGGCCAAAAAGAAAAGCCGAAATGCAATGATTGAATAAAGTAATGGTAGTTTGAATAAAACAGTGTAATAAAAGTAGAATAGTTTTAGGTAAAACTAGATAAAACCGTGTGGGGCTGTGTGGAGTTCAAAGTGGTCGAAAGAAACCAATGAGCTGAGCTTTAGAGTCTTATACTGAAGTCCAGGTGGAGCTTCTGGAGTTTAAAGCAGATTTTCCCAGTTCAGTAAGAACTCCCGTACTCTCAGGTTGTCCGATCATAGATTCTCTGCAGGAAAAAAGTTCATGACCTTGGTGTTACAAGTGCCAAACTCTATAAGTTATTAATCTGTGAATTTTTCAAGGCTACTAGGAAGCTCAGCTTTTCAGTTATTACACATTTGCCAGCTCATAATTATTTTGAGATTACCACATTTATCCAGGCATCTTTTTGCACAGTCATCAGTTTTCACAGTCATTATGTGTCACAGTAATCAGCCGAGTGCCTTTTCAACAGTTTGGTTAAGACAAATAAATGTAAAAAAAAAATGTATTTATCTGAATGCTTTAAGTTTCTGAAGACTGTGTTTAATAATAACTTGTTTATTTGTAAGCAAAGTAGATAATGTAAACGTTGGTAACATGTATATTTGTTAATATATATCTTATGAGATAAATTTGAATATATTTTAATATATATTAGGGTTAAATATATATTAGGATGTTCTTATCTAGGAGTCAATTTTGAAAATAGTTTTTCATGAAATCTTTTTTTTTTTTAATCTTGTGATCCATTGTTAGAAAGTATTCCTGGAAAGTGTTCCTAGAAAGATTTTCATTATTTCATTGAAATAATGGGGTTGCTCAACAAGATCAAAGTCTGGAAAAATCGAAAAATGACAAAAATGATACTAGACGGAAATATGCAGTCTCGGAACTTACTTTTATCTTTTGCTTAACTTAAATATTTACCTTTAGCCTATTATAAGCAGTATAGTGCCAGTTCACACTGAAGAAGAACTAGTTCAAAATACAGTTAATTCAAATAAACATGAACTAGTTTACGTTCATAGTTCATTTTTTAATTTTTTGAACGAAGTTCACAGCTCAAAAATGAACTAGTTTACGTTCGTTTTTTTTTTTTACATTTTCAATACAACGTCCTTCTATCTGAACCCCTTCAATCTTCTTCTATCTGTCATACGACTGAACAATTACAGACATA
The DNA here is from genome assembly GCA_037974405.1 of Brachyalestes nurse. NCBI lineage: Eukaryota > Metazoa > Chordata > Actinopteri > Characiformes > Alestidae > Brachyalestes > Brachyalestes nurse. Next base: position 26,835,313 of record JBBPCY010000001.1, on the reverse strand, counting down.
AGTTACATTAAAAAAACAATTTTGAGTTTGAGAATAGATCTTAAGCACTTAAGCAACGCATCATGTTATGGTGAAAGTGGAAAAAATGAGGTGCAGGTATACGTACTGTATATGGAATTTTTATTCAGAAAACATTAACACCAAGACACATCTTTTAAAGTGCTCAGAACATAACATAACTAAAAATAAACTAACAGCCTTGTACAGCTCTAAAACTTATTTCCCACGTGTATTTCTGCCGAGGCGTCCGAACTTGAATCAGAATCAGAACAGCTGATGCTTTCTAGTGAATCAGAAGAGCCTATTCTTTGTAGTGAACCAGAGTGAGAGCCGCTCCCCACTTTATCAACACACAAAGCATTCAGATTTGTCAGGTTAGGCTAAAATATAAGGCTACAGATGATATTGAACAAAGAGCTGTTTGGGAGCCGAAATAACCGGCTCTTCTTTGGAAGCCGTGCCAAAAGAGCTTCCCATCACTATCCTGCAAACGTACAACGTGAACTGCGTTCAGTCTCATGAACATCACTCACGGTTGCGTTCATAATTTGTAAACCGACTCGTTCAGTTCAGCGTTCACTAAAAATAGGAACGTGTTCAATGAATGCTGTTCAATGAATGCTGTTCATTGAACGTGTTCATGCACAACACTGATTATAAGTGTATTCAAAGTTAGTCGTAGTCTTAAACCATAGTCGCAGTTGTCAAATTCCTCACAATAACTGGCAGTGTCTACTTTTTCAGTAGATGATTATTCGATCAGTCAGACTGGCATCCGTTTTCGTTTCATAGTTCTGGCTTCTTTCAAGGTAAGAGACCCCAAATAACCACATCGTCCTGGTTTGCTCTGAGGAAGAAGAAACTGTCTGTCTTCTTCAGATCATACATACAGTTGATGTCAAACAAACTGTCAAGCTCGTAAGTTTTTCTCTGGATATCAGGTTTCCTGTTTCCGTTCTTCTTCAGAGCCCCCACCTGTTAAAACTGCTCAAATTTTGCAACGAAGTGTCTGTCTAACTTCAGGTCTTGCCTAAAGCAGTTTTCTGATTCTGATTCTGATTTAGCCAAAGTTTCTCTGCTTCTTTCTCTACAGCTGTCGATCTGTCCCGAATAGTCTTTGTGTGTTCTTTGATTATGGAAGCTAAGACTCGATGTCAAAATGATTCTATTGACCAAATTTCTAGTTTTACTTCTTGGATCGAAAATAAACGTCTACATTTAACTGTTAATGATCAAAATATAATTTCAGTCAAACAAAATGGCTACAACAACACACATTTGTTTTACCCAAAATATTTTTTTTTTTACAAAGAACAAGTTGAATATTCATGCAGATTGAGCAACCTCTGAACATGCTTGAAAAATCATCAGAATTCATGAAATGTTTTCTTATTTGTAATAACAATTATTTTCAAATTGTCATTTTTAAGGAACATTGTGAGGGATGTCTTTGATGTTTAAAGAACATCTACGTAATATGAAGACTGAAAAAACCCTTACTTTGATAAGGAACCTTTATACTATGTGAAGGTTCTTTTATAGAAGCACTCAAAGATTCCTTTGTGGCACATTTCTTAAAGAACAAAATTTATGAAAATTATGAATAGGGAGTTTTGGAGGTTGTCTGAATAAAATTTGAATCCATATATTTTTATTGTCTCATTTTTTGGATCATTTGGAAATGCATTTTATAGTCCATCAATATTTCAACAAATTAAACCGGTCACAAATAACTTAAAATAAAACAAACTTGTTATATTGACCTACATGGAAAGTTCTCCTAAAGTTTTTTTTTTTTTAGATTTTATTCTGACAGCAGCGGCATGGACCACTTGAAACTCAGGGCTTTGGATACACAGTGTTAAGGAAAGGTCATGATAAAGGAACGAAATACATATAAATGATTAAAACAGGAATTTATGGTCCTTCCACATTTCCCAGAAGTGCAGAACCTGGACCTGATCACCTATTCAGTGTCAGTTACTATTGATTTCAAAGCATTACTCACCGTGCGCAAATCACTCAGTGGTTTGGGCTCTAAATCCGTCTCTGATATGTTTGATGTGTATGATCCTGGTGGGTCTTTTAGATCTGCAGGAGCTGCTCAGCTCATAGTGAAGAGCTGAATCTTTATCCACAATGCTGTCCAACCAACTCCCCATCAATATCAGATCTGCACCACACTGTTCTCCTTCACCTTCTTCTAAATATCTTTTAAAGACACATTTATCCGTGACACTTTAAAATTTTCTCCCATGACACATCTGATCTTTTATTTCAATGTGTTCTTTTATTTTTTTTACTTCCAGCTATTTTTATACTTTCTATTCTATTCCTATAAAGCACATTGGATGACTTTAACAGATGATGATGGGCTATAGAAATAAACTTCACAAACCATCACCTTGGCTCCCTTGTTCCTCGCCTCTGAATCCAACACTTAAGGCCTTACACTCGCCGATGTGTCTCGGTCTGTAAGTGGCTGCCTGCTCTGGGCAGTAATTGGCTGTATTGATTAATAGCTGTTCTTTAGACTGTAATGCAACGGTATGGCTTTGTGGCGACTCTGCTGCTCGGGGTGGCCGTTACCTCCCTCCCCGGGGAACTTTGTAGGCACTCGTGCGCTGCGTCAGGCGGAGGCTAATCTATTCATCACACACGGGCCGGTGACCGCTTGAGCCGCACGCTTATCGGGCCACTTCAGGCCGTCCGCCCTGGGAACGCTAAACCCGCCGTTCACACCTTCGTTTATGAAGAGCGCACCAGGGATATCTACATCAGCGCTTTTACCACGGCTGAGAACACCACAATCTGCCCCAGCACCGTTCTTCTCCCAGAGCAGAACCAATTGTGAAAAGCACAACAGTGCAGAGAGGAATGGGAAGGCGGGGGCTGGGATTTGTGCCTTCCCAGTGGAGACTTGTATCCGTATATTCGATTTAGCATACATGAATGTAGCTGCCTACCTCAGCAGGAATCTGAGTGTGTTGGGCTGATGCATCATGTGCCTCGAAATGAAGGTTGTGGCACCTGATTTTGTATTAATGTTATCAGACATCTGCCAACGGCTGTGCGGCGCCACGCGCGGCACGGGGCTCCGTGAGTTATGCCGATTGGCCTCGAATCCTGGTGTAAGTGTCAGATCATTGAAAAGAATGTTCATTTCCATATTTTCACATTTGCTGCTCGCTGGCCCTCTTGTCATTGTTGTAGAATTTTTGGGACGGGGAGGGGTCAGGGAGGATTCATCCGTGCACTCGTACACTTTTAGAGAAGCGGGATTAGTGTATTTTTAGTGCTAAACCAAGGCATGCGTGCAGAACTGAGACCATAACTGTCAGACTTCGGAATGAAGCGTGGAGGAAAGCATTTTGAGACAAAAACAGTCACCGTTTACAAGTGCAATACATTAAGCCTGCTGGAGCATAAAGGGCCCGTTAATTTGCCATCCTTGTATGGTTGAAATACTTTACCTTGTTTTTGTGCATTGCGCATAACGCTAAAGGACCCCAGCACTTGCATTTTAACTAAGTTTCTATGGCAACATGGCCATTACTCCTGAAGAGCGAAGGTGTGGAGGATTCTCATCTCAAAGTGGCTAGTCACAAGTGCTTGCAGATACCATCCAAACACCCCAGGATATGTAGCTACTTTAGGGATGAGGGGTTCTTTTTTTTCCTCTACCTCAGTGCTTAATTTATGCTTATAGACTCGTGTCCTGGGGAGCTGATTGAGGTGCTTGATGAAAGTCAGCCTAAGCTAACGTGCATTAGTATTCATTTCTGCATTTGAACAGAGGCAGTCGCAGGCGCCGGTGCAGCTGTCTTGAATTCTTCCGCCGAGGGTTAATAACCACGCTGGGAAGGTTGTATTCTAAATATCCAAAAGCAATAAACATTTGATTCAGTTAAACGAATTACTTTGCTGTAGTGGTGGAGAGCAGGATCATATGCTATCATGTTTTTTTTTTTACCATCATGCCTGGCTCTTTATTCCACTGCAACATCATGGTCTTTGAAGCCTTTGAGTCAGAACAGGGCGTGCAGAGTCAATGCAATGTTAAAAATATGTAACTGCGATGGAATTTGGTAGAATTATGTTCCCTAATTAATGAAATTGACGAAATACCAACCCAGGGGCAGTTTAGTACTTTTTTTTCTGAGTGTGAATATTAACTATTAATGCACTTTCCTGAGTACATCATTCTCATTAAAGCACTTCTGAAACACTGAAGAACTACATGTAGACCAATTAGGACCAATTTCAGGGCATTTTAACAACCACTGTACAGCAAACCCACAAACCATATAGACACCAAGTAACTGAATGCATGTTAGTCCATTATGCTGTGATCCTGTTAATTGAATTTGATCACAGTTTTGTATTATAACGCATGTTCCTTCCCAATTAGTTTCTTGTTGCAGATAAGTGTATCATGGTTTATAACTGAAGTAAATGTTTCCTTTATCACCCAGTGTTACTCTGTGATATTATCCACCATTGCTTTGTTGCTGGGATTGCTAGAAAGTCCGTTAGACACTTCCAGCTCATTCAAAATGCTGCTGCCAGAGTTCTAACCAAAACCAAGAAATCACATCACTCCAGTCTTCAGGTTCATAAACTGGCCCCCAGTTCAGTACAGAATTCATTTTCAAAGCATTGCTCATCCTGTACAAGTCAATAGTTTGGGCCCATCTCTGGTATGTTTGATGCGTATGATCCTGGTAGGTCTCTTAGATCTGCAAGAGCTGCTCAGCTAGTGGTAAAAAGAGCTGAAACTAAACATGGTGAAATGACATTTATCCACTATGCCATCCAACCAATTTCTATTCCTGTAAAGCACATTAAATGACATTTGTCAATGATAATGGACTACTTAAATACACTTCACTTGACTTGTGTGTGTGCGGGGGGGGGGGGGGGGGGGGTTCTGCTTCCGCCAATTTTTCTCAA
>JBBPCY010000001.1:26819611-26830260 GCA_037974405.1 Brachyalestes nurse | reverse complement strand
CCCCCCCCCCCCCCCCCCCCCCCCCCCCCCCCCCCCCCCCCCCCCCCCCCCCCCCCCCCCCCCCCCCCCCCCCTCCTTACGCTAATTGTTCTAGAATATGTGGAGATTTGTTTCCGTTTGAAAACAGCATCATCAGTCCTTCTAGGCAAGATCATTCTCAGTGACCACACTCCCCGACACATAATACACACAGGCAGCATTTGCTGACGTCAAGGCTATTGATTATACTGCCATGGTGCCGGGAAATCTGGAACTACAGTGTCAGTTGTCTCCACCCCAAAAAAGTGGGCTCTGGCTGTGTTAATCTACCCTTTTCAGCAAGTCTCAAGTGGGAAATATTATGTGGCTTGCACTGCCAATCATTTTGAGAGCCATTTCAGCAGCTGCTCATACAGATTCATGACCTTGTAAGCACTGGTTGAAGTCCACTTTTAAAAGTCTACTGTTTTTTGAAGCCTGTAAACAGAGCGACTAAGTGTGTTTGCATGCATGTGTCCTCTCGTAGCTGGGAAGTGCTGCGTTTTCTCCTGTCAAACCTGCGCTGGTGGATGGAGGAGTACTGTTTTGATGGCTTCAGGTTTGATGGTATCACATCAATGCTGTACCACCATCATGGCATTGGTAAGTCAAAGAGGCACCATTGAATCTTATCAGACAAAACAAAAAACCCTCAAAAACTCTTCAGTCTGCACACTTTAATACAGTATAATACAACTTTATGTATAGAACTATGCTCCCACTACTGGTTTTACAATTTATATATGCCAGTCACACAACAAATGTTATATGAACTTCATATAAGGGGCTAGAAAAGAAGAAAAAAACATCTCAACACAGAGTGCTTTCAAGCAAGAAATTAATTAAAGAGCTTGCTCAGCATAGGCTATGTGGACTTTTTTCCACTTCTGTTTTTTGTTTTTAACTTTTAACTGCACATAGATTTGTCATCAAAAGGCCATGCACTACAGGAGCAAAAATATGCTACAATATGTTCAGGAAACTCATAGAAAAGGCTTCTATTTTTGAGTCAGTATACAGCCAACTTCAGAATTATTGGCACTCTACCATTTACCATTTGCATCTTTGAGGGTGCAAATGAGAGTGCACACATTTTAAACAAAACAAGTAAGGTGTCAGTTCAAAGATTTGGAAGGAAAATAAATAAATGTAGGTGTGTGTGTATATATATATACAGTTGCAACCAGAAATATTCAACCCCTTCACCTCAAAAGTCTTGATAGTAATGTGGGTGAAAGATAATGACAATACATCACAAAAAAACAAAAATGTATTGTTACATATTTGAGTTATACACTTCATTTATATATGTATATATAGAGACCGCATCAATTTTTTCTGGTTATTGCTTTTTATTTGTGGAATTGTGTCTGTGTAAAATGTGCATGTCACTGTTGTTTTATACACTATTGACCACACTTGTTTTTTTTTTTTTTTATAAAAAAGCTTATAAAAAAATAATACATATAAATAATTTATTATAGAAGGTTGTCCTCAAGATCTAAAAATATCAATGAACGTGAAATATTCTGCATGGAGGAGCGCTCCAAAATATGTTACTAAATAAAACATTTTTAGTGTAAAAAACAAAAAATATGCAACTTGCCCCTTTATTTAAGACTGAAATATCATACGTTGCATGAGTTGTTAATTTAATAGACTGGTTTTAGCTTGTTTTGCCAGTAACTGTTGAGCTGACTGTATTTTTAAAAGGTTCTTGCAGGTTGTTGCCTGTAAATGCACTGTGTGTTAAATCCCATCTGTAAATGCTTTTGTTCAGGTTCAGGATTTTCAGGTGACTATTCTGAGTACTTTGGGCTCCAGGTTGACGAGGACTCCCTGATCTACCTCATGCTCTCCAACCATATTCTCCACACACTGTATGAGGACTGCATCACAATAGCAGAGGTGGGCTTTAATGACTTAAGAGCCACTCTGGCCAAATTGAAAAAATGAACCCTTGCCATGTCTGTTGTCGGCATGCCCACTCACCGTCTCAAAGGTGAGAAAAGGACAACAAAGCCTTTTTCCTCATGTGCATGCTGTTTAACCCTTTGTCTTGATTACAAATAATACTGTTTTGCACATGTTCTATTTCATAATACTGACCATAAACATGAAAAATTAGAAGTTATATTGAATTTTGTGTAACAAAGTATTCAGCGACAGATAAAACTGAGAATGGAGTTTGCAAAAGTATTCAACCCCTGTGAGTGAGTGCTCCAAGTTTTCACAGACCAAGCATCCCTGTAGTAAGCATCCCTGCTTGCCTCAAATATATATATATATGGGTCTGTAAGGGGAGCACCCTTACAGACCCAGTACTGAGCACAGAGAGGGAAAGAGAAGGGAGAGATTGAAAAGACTGAAGAAGGAAAGGGGCTGGAAGCAAAGGACAGGAGAGAGACTGGAGGAAAGAGTGACCAGAGAGAGAAAGAGGTAGAGAGGAGAGGTCTAATTCAGCCCTCGGTGGTGGTGGTTTCATTGATGTTTGACACTGTGATGATTTCTTAGTTAAATAAAGCTCTACTGTGCACCAGCTCTGGTGTCTCTGTGTAGGTCTGGGTGTGTGTTTAGGCCTTTATAAAAACATTTTGCAACAGATATAACTAACTGAAAATGGAGTTTGCAAAGTATTCAACCCCTGTGCTGTGCGTGCAGACAAAAGGTCCCTATAGATCGTCAGAAACCTTATTTTCAGAATAAAATGAAACAAGAATGATGTGCATTCTTTTACTCATGATGTGCATGATGTTTAACCCCTTTGGAAATATTGGGATATGTTTAGATTCCAAATGACACTCTTTTTCACATATTTTAGTTTCAGATCGTTTCATATTGTGTTTTGTGTGACGGAAACATTCTGCGACATATAGAGACGTGAAGAGAAGTGAGAAAAAGATTATAAAAACCCATCTCATGTAGTGCGTGATGTTTAACCCTGTTGGAACTATTCAGTACACACTTTTTTTGCACATATTTCAGTTTATAATACTGACCCTTAACATGAAGTAATTTAAAGGAATATTGGTTTCTGTGTAACAAAATATTCTGTGACAGATATAACTAACTGAAAAAAGCAGTTTGCAAAATTATTCAACTCCTGTGCTGTAAATGCTCCAATTTTACACCGATCAGTGGTATTACCTTAACAAGAACACTTGGTCTCTACTGCAAATCATAAGAAAAAATCATTTTCTGGATAAAAAGACCCCCTTAGTTCAGCTACCATTGACTGCAGACTGAAAGAAAGCTGTGAAAATGAAAACGAAGAGCGTTCTAAAGGGATCGGAGATAAAGTTTTAGACATGCAGAAGAAAGGAAAAAGCTTTAAAATAGTATCCCGGTGTTTGGATATCCCAGTGAGCGCTGCTGGATCAATAGTGAGTAAATGGAAGCTGCATCACACCTCCCAGGCTCTGCCTAAACCAAGCCGTCTTTCAGAACTCAGCATCAGGCCAATAAGGGGGATTGTGAGGGATGTCACAGAGAGGCCAACAAACACTTTGAAGGAGCCACAGAGTTCAGTGCCTGAGACTGGAGTGAAGGTGCACCAATCGAGGATATCAGGACCTCTGCATACAACCGGCCTGTCTGGGAGGACGGCCAGAAATAAACCATTACTGAATGAAAAACAACATCAAAGCACGTCTGGAGTTTGCTAGAAAGCGCCAGAGTGACCCAAGTAAAATGTGGGATGAGGTTTTGTGGTCAGACGAGACAAAAACTGAGCTTTTTGGTCAAAATTGTAAATGCTGTGTGAGGCGTAAACCTGACCCACTCCTCAAAATAGTGGGAGATGCTACTGAAAAGCCAAACCTTGGTAGAAACCTCACCTTACAACTGGACAATGATCTCAAAATGAAGGTCAAAGCAATGCAGGAGTCGTTGAAAAACAAAAAGGTGAATTCCACAAAGGCCAGATATCTGTCCAATCAAGGCTCTGTTTGAAAACTTCTGCCCACAACCATCATTCAACCAACCTGAACAACGTAGAGCAATTTGTTTCTGGACAAATTGATGAAAATCTCTGTCAAACTGTGTTCAGAGTCATAAGAAAATGACCCCCCCAACAGTTATGTCAAGCTGTTAAAGCAAAACCAATGTGGTTCTACCAATTAATACTCTGAAGGGCTTAAGTTATTTATGCAAGCAGCAATTTTTCAGTTTTCAGTTTTTCTTTTTTTTTTGTTTTTAAGAGCTGTTGACAAATAATGAGTTTTGACTCACTGGACTCTTTAAGCATCCTTTGTAATCCAGTCAAATCCAATGACATTTAAGGGAGTTAAATACTTTTGCAAGGCCCCTAATCTTAAAAAAAAGGTGGGAGGAAGTTTTCGAAAACTAGCCCAGTTATATTTCTGAGAGGATTATTATAATTATTATTTTTCCAGCAGTTATTTCTTTCTTTCTTTTATTCTTATACCTCATATCTCTGTAACACATTAGTGCGCTGCAGTGGTGTTTCCTTCTCCTCATTACTTCACATAGAAAACTCTACTATCATCCCGAGTTCCAAGAATCCCGGTGTTCTCAGTTCACTAACCCGAGTCTTGTCAACAGAGCTACTTTCTTTTACCTCCACGAAGAAGAAATTAACCTCTAGAGTCAAAGGAGCACAGCACATTAAATTAGTACTCAGCGCCACTGTCTTACTGTCTAAAGCCATGATTAATGAAAGCACTTACTCATTTGACTGTTCTCTCTGTTTTTGTAATTAGTGGACAATGCCTTCTCCTAGATAGAATCTCATGCTTGTTTATGAACCGCACTGAATTGGATTCGGTCGTTTTAAAACTGAAAAGGCTCCCTGGCTCCTGCAAAACGCCACGAAAAATACATCTAAGAACTCATTTCAAAGTAGATAAACCACAAACTTTAATGCTTGGGGGAAAATATCTGGCAGATTGATCGGCTAAAGGTAGGATAAGTAAAATTAGAACAATTTTTCATCATAATTGCGAAAGTCCCTCATTGCCTTCTTACCCAAAGCTGCTGAGGGGAAATGCCAGAATACTTAATGTTTCATTATTTATTTCGTTTAAGGATGTGTCTGGGATGCCCACGCTGTGTCGACCTGTGCAGGAGGGAGGCTGCGGTTTCGACTACAGGCTGGCCATGGCTATTCCTGACAAGTGGATCCAGGTGAGGGTTATTTCACAGCGTAACGCTGAACATCTCCCAGATTCTCCATGTTTTGTCTCCAGATTCTCGCGTTTTGTTCTCCATTCTTTGGTGCTTTTGCATTCAGGCGCTGTTTTCTGCCGACTTGGACAACACTGTCATAGCAAAACAGTGAAAAGAACCTTTCAGCATTAAACCCAGACTCAGTCCAGCTGGCTGTCAGTGGGTTTTCTCAACAAGCTTCACATGAACCAAAGCCAGAAAAGAGCCAGGGTGAACACTTAGACTGGTGCTGCATGGAAAAACAGGACTTGAAGCCATAGTGGGAAACCAGCAGGCCCTGGATGCTTAAAGGTGGAGCCAGGGTTCGTCTGCAGCACTTTGAAGGGTATTTACTACAAGTTCATGACCTTCCCTTAAACTTCTTAGTGCAGAGGAATTTCATATAGAAAGAAAACGAAGAAGCAACACTTCAGCATCACTTTTTTTGTTTATATATTTTGTTTGTTTACTACTGCTACTACTACTACTACTGATACTACTACTACTGCTACTACTACTACTACTGCTACTACTACTACTGCTATTACTACTACTACTAATAATAATAATAATTATAATAATAATAATTAATATTATTATTATTATTATTATTATTATTATTGTTGTTGTTATTAATAGTAATAATCATAATAATAATAATAATACTATTAACAAAAATAATAATGATGGTGATTTAATTATTATAGTTCTTTATATATTTTAATACCTTTTTTTATATAACATTTTTATATTTTTATTTGTATTATTTCATTTTTGTTTGTTTGCCTAATATGGACTAGATAAAAATAAACAAGCAACTACATTTGTGAAAAATCATGTGCAGGTACAAGATGGATAGATAGGTGGATGGGTAGATAGAGAGAGGTTGGATAGATACATGGTTGGATAGATAGATGGATAATAGATGGGATGACAGATGGATAGATGGATGGATAATTAAGCAACTGAATGAAAAAAAGTTAGATGTTATACATATAAATTGACCTGTAAAACATTTACAGTGTGTAGCCCAGTAAAGACAGCTTGGTGAGTCTCTGCTTTTTATATGATCCTAATAAACCCAGCAGCACACAGAAAGCTCCAGTTCCGCATGCTGATACATTCAGCTCCTCGCGCTGATATAAAATGTATGACGGATGATGGGTGAAGTACGACTGGGTTTTGTGTGAGCCAGTTTATTTAATACAGCACTTCAGTCAAATATCCAGTGAAAAACAGTACTGGCTTTGAATCAGGGGGCTGGATTTGAGGCTGGTCTGGTCGTCCGTTCAGTCGAGTATGACTCTATGGATCAATGCTCTCCATGTACATAGAATATTTTGACAGCGTACTGGGGTGGGTTGCCAGGTCTTTCTCTAGGCCAGAGCTGGTTGGCCAGCATACTTATAGGATGCTGTTGCCGCCACCAGCACCACGATGAGAACGGTTGGACTTTGGAAGGAGTAGATTTGAGAACCAAAGCATAATTAGTGTATACATGACCAAGCATTTCAACACCAGATAGTGATCTCAGATCAGACTGCATTCCATGGCAGAGCAATTGACAGCACAGCAGGTGTCTCTCACCGCACCCAGGATCCAGCGAGGTCCCTCAGGATCGCACCGTCAGCTTTGGGTTGTTCAAGCCTTGTCAAACTAAGTGTCTCATTTATCAAATGTTTGTTCTGGTTGCGATTCTGAGGCTCCGCTTTTCTCTCGTGGGGGAACAAACCGAAAACATCTGTGTTATTTTGGGATAGGTTTGACTACGACTCTCAACTCATTTCCCTTATTTAGCGACTCGTTTATCGCCTTTTTGACGCAGCTCATTAAATGTATGTCACGCGTTTCTTTAATCTCACTTTAATTACCGATCTCCAGCGAATTGATTCCGTTTTTTTGCCACTTTTCGCTTTTCATGCATATTCAGCGCAACTCGTCCGACCACTGACGCACATTTGCAGATTTTTTTTTTCTCTCTCTCTCTCTCTCTCTCTCTCTCTGTGAATATTTTTCTCTTTATCAGATTCTTAACAATTAGGGTAAGATTGGCAGTTTAATTTTTTTTCTCAGTTCTCAATTAAACCTCAGTTCTTTTTTTTCTCTCCCATATCAGTGATATCAGTCAGTACCTTTGACAGCTTTTTAAATTATTTAAGCATGGCATCACTAATTATCTGTGTTGGTTTCTGACACTGATAGGAAATTACTTGGACCCCCCTCCCCATTCTGAGAAAGAGAATTCATTCCTGGTTACCTGAATATCGTAAAAATCACTCAAGAGCCCGGCCATGTTTTTTGGCATTTCTTTTCTTATTTCCTTTCTTCTTCACTCAAAGGGTCCTTTGTGGAGGCCGGTAATTAGAAAAATCTTTGCCGTTCGGATGAAAACCTTTAAAGAGTTTTGTGCTCTTGGTGGGCTGCTATTGTGCTACTGTACATCAAGGGCGCCGAGACTTTTGCCCTGTCTTGTAGATCGGTGGTGTTACACACTTACCCGTCATCTTGATGTAAGTCCTGCCTGCCCGCTGTGCCCTTTACTGTGTGCTGGTTTACTAGATTGCTGGATTTTTTTCTCTCTATTGGAGAAAAGAGTCTCTTTCCTGGCAGTTTTGCTGCAGTTTACAAACGTAACTTCTCAAGAGGTGAAGAAGCATCCTGATTGTGTGCCCATTTCCATCTCATACCTTATATAATCTCCTCCTCGTCTCTTTTGTACATTTCACAGTCGCAGAACTGCAGTTTGTGGAGGTGGTTTTTCCAGCAGCGCGAGAAAAGCCTTCTCATTACGGCTCACACAGCCAGACTCTGCTTTACCTTCCTTAACAAGTCCATCTATAATGTCTGTGACTCATATTTGACCTGCTCTTACTCCAAGGAAACCCTCAGTCTGACAGTTCCTTTATTAGTAGTATTATTAGTAGTAATACTAATATTTAGACATCAGCCTGACAGTTTGTTCCTTTAGTATAAGTATTGTTATTAGTAATAAAACAATATTTATTAAAGGCGACATATTATGCAAAACTCACTTTTTGCATCCATTTGTATTTCCATTTGGGTCTCTACTGCTCCTATAAACACCCCAAGCGTGAAAAAAAAAAAAACCATCCATCCATTTTCTAAGAGTCAATTGAAAGATTTTGGTGTCAGGAATCATATGCTTCTATGAGCCATTTGGACGGCTCTCTTATTCTGACGTCAGGAAATTTGCATAGAACCGCCTCTCATCTGTCAAGCCCCCACCCACTAGATCAGTTAAAGATCCGCCATAAGACGCCGAGCCCTGTGGCTACAGGCGAAGACGAGTTACATGAAGTGTGTGTTCATCTTGCTCTGGGTCCGACTCGGGGTCCAACATATAGGGCTGGACCTCTGTATTCTGAAATGTTCACGTGTAGTAAACGCAGCGTGAGCATGGGATGAGTGGGGCGTGGCCAGCAACAGCTTATTTGCATAAAAGTGACAGAGCCCTTAAACGGCTCATTTTGAAAGGGACTGAAACTGTCCAGAATAGAGCTGGTGAGATCTCTTCATGTAAGAGTGATTTTGTGCAAAAAACGTCATGAATGTTTTGTACCCCATAGACCTATTATGACTTGTTTAAAAAGAGGTGTAACATGTCACCTTTAAAACAATAAGACATCAGCCTGACAGTTTATTATTATTATTGTAGTAGTAGTAAGAATAATAACAATAATAAAATTAATAGTAGATATTATTACTATAAGAACTACGTAACTGTCATATTGATCTTTAAGTAGAGTTGATGTCAAATTATTTGAATATTTTGAATTTGTCATTATCACACTGAAATACACATTATTAGTGAAATCTGAATTACAGATTCAGACGAAATTCCCCCTGACTGAAAAACGAAACACGTTCTCTCTGATGGCCAGACAGATGGTGTCTTTTAGTTCGGTAAGTGGGTGTAAAGTGTGCTGTGTGAGCTGTAATTGAATGCAGTGGTTGGTGTAGCTCGTGTGGCCGAGGCTCGGGCTGTTTCTGGCCGTGCTGAGCTCCGGGTCTCCGCGGAGGAAAGGCATGCATTACTAACCAAGGCTACCAAAAGTACAAGGCTTTTTTTTCCCCTGGACTTCCACGAAGCAGCGCAGCTTTCTTTGATCCCGGGTGTCCTCTTCCTCGGCTGTGCTCTGCTAGCCCGGCTCCTCGCTGCTCTCTCAGTGCACAGACGCATCCACTTGACTGACTCCGGATCACTCTGGGGAATAGCTTTCGGGCTGCTAGCCCCCATATTTTCCCGCTTTTTTCTACATTTGCTTTTTCGTACAACGTTGCCCAGCATGCAGTATTTATTTAGGCCTTTTCATCCGACACTGCTATCGATTTCATTCTGTGTTGCGGTACCAAAGAGACTGAGAGACTTTGAGGGCTGGTGCACTCAGATGCCCACAGTTTGTGAGTGTGTGTGTGTGTGCGTATGTGTGTGTGACTGGCTATTCTCTTGCGAGGTAGTGTGTATATGATATGTTTTGACATTGCTCAAGAAGGTTTTCTGGCCAGTTCAGCTGCCGGAGCCCAGTAAACTCTCTTTACTTGGCTAAAGTGAGCAAGTAGAGTACATTTCCAAGAGGCGGTTGAGTGAAATGGAACTTAAAGAGAGTTAAGAAACTTCTGTTATTCTGTTTTAAGGTGTAGATCACTGAGGTTTTGAAACTGAAATGTAAACGGTATTTTGTTGGCTCATCTCTACCCTCAAAACGGCCAAGTAAGTTATTTGATTTTTTTTTTTTTTTGGTAGTACACTTTTTAAATACACAGCTTGTATTTGTTCTGACCACCATTCGCAGCCTGAACTCTCTTTGGACAATCTTTCCCGTCATTTCTTTCAGTATATTTAGAAATAGTTCTCCAGGCTTCTTGAAGTACATTCCAAAGCTCCTCCTTGGATGTCGGCTGCCTTTTGCTTCGTTCTCTGTAAAGATGATCCCACACAGCTGGTGGCCTGGGGGTTAGTAAGTTGATCCTGCGATTGGAAGGCTGTGGGTTTGAATCCCAGCACTGACAGTGGCACCACTGAAGTACCCTTGAGCAAGGTACTTCCCCCACACTCTGCTGTCCAATTACTGCTTCCCTCAACACTGCTCTCCACCAAACAAACTGCTCCCCACACACTGCTCCCCGGGCGCTGCGTCCCTGGCTGCCCACTGCTTCACTGGTTAAATGCAGAGAAGAATTTCACACTGTTCACACTCTGTGCTGTGCTGGTGTGTTTACGCGTCACTTTAAAAAAAAAAACTTTACTTTTCTTTACTTTAATGTTGAGATCCAGGCTTTTAAAAGGAGGCCAATCCATGGCTGATAGTGTTCCATTCATTTTGTTTCTGTCGAGATACTTTGGCTGCATTGCCAGTCAAATTGTTTTGCAGCTGTGTGTGTGTGTGTGTGTGTGTGTGTGTGTGTGTGTGTGTGTGTGTGTGTGTGTGTGTGTGTGTGTGTGT
>JBBPCY010000001.1:26799987-26811592 GCA_037974405.1 Brachyalestes nurse | reverse complement strand
GCTACTACTACTACTTCTAATACTGCTACTACTACTGTTACTACAACTGCTAATACTGCTACTGCTATTACTACTGCTACTATAACTACTACTGCTACTACTATTACTGCTGCTACTGCTGCTACTACTACTGCTACTACTACTGCTACTACTATTACTACTGCTACTGCTACTACTATTACTGCTGCTGCTACTACTACTACTACTACTACTTCTGCTACTACTGCTACTACTATTACTATTACTACTGCTACTACTACTACTGTTACTACTACTACTTCTACCGTTACTACTACTATTACTACTGCTACTGCTGCTGCTACTACAACTGCTGCTACTATAACTACTACTACTGTTACTACTACTACTACTGTTACTACTACTACTACTACTACTGCTACTACTACTACTATTACTACTGCTACTGCTGCTGCTACTACTACTACTGCTACTATAACTACTACTACTACTACTACTACTACTACTGCTACTGCTGCTGCTACTACTGCTATTACTACTACTACTACTAGTATTACTGCTACTGCTTCTACTACTACTATTACTGCTAAAAAATAATAATAGTAAATAATTGTGTGTTCATTTAGTATATGTAGACACAGGTCTATTCATGTAACCAGAAAAAAATGGACTTTAATAAGTCAACACTGAATCGCAGAGATGCAGCCCACCGCCAGCTTTAAAGTCGATAGAGTAAAACTTTTTAATGATTTATGAACAAACTTCAGATTGATTCTAATCCCCCCAAATTGTGTGAAAGTGGGCCTTAAAATTTGGTCAAATTATCCTATCCCAGTCATTTTCTCTGACAATGGCTAACCATGAAGTTTAATCTAAAAGTTTTTTAGTTTCAAGTAGTGGCGTAACAAGGAATTTAGTCTAATCGTGCAGAAGTGTTGGTGCCTACCGATGCAGCTGTAGCCTGCAGAACTCCGAATGTGCTTCAGAATATTTGAATTCAGTCAGATTGATGAATAGGATAGATGAATACAATGTTGAAGTGTACTAAATATACTAAATATTTTAATAAATGAAATATGTCATTAGGTTTGAAAGCAAGATCATGATAAAACCATGTTCCAAATGACTAAACATCTTAGATCAAATGTCTTAGATGACCAAACATGACCAAAATCCCTGGAAAATATTATACCCCAAGAGAAAGTAGACACCTTCTTGTTGTTGGGTTATTTCAACATTTTCACAAAAAATGTGATCATGTGAGCATTACAAAAATTGTCCCAATTCATTTGAATTCGACCTACCATCCAAGAAATGTCATTCTTTATTTGCTGCTTTAAAATTTGCCTGAACTGTTTCTTAAACACCAAGTAGTTTAAGCTAAAGTTGTAGTTCTTATGTTCATATACGGCATTGCTTGAAAGTTTGTGAATGCTTCAGAATTTTCTATATTTCTGCAAAATTATGACCTGAAACATCAACAGATTTTAAGAAGTCAGAAAACCCAATTAAACAGACAAGACCAAAATGTAAACTGTAATGTTGGCTCATTTATTGACAAAAATGATCCAATATTGCATATTGCACATATTTGTGGAAAGCAAAATATGTGGATCTCTAGGATTATCCATTAATTTAAGGGTGAAATTAGAGTTGTTTTCAATCATTGGGATGACAATCGAGTGTGAAGCATGAGTCTGTCAAAGCTTGATCTTCACGTTTGTGGACGTGGCACAAACAATGGAGATTTCTGATCTAAGAAAAGGAGCTGTTGATGCTCATCAGGCTGGAAAGATTACAACATCATCTCTAAAGGTTTTTGGACTCCACCAATCCACAGTCAGGCATATTGTATACAAATGGAGGAGTTTCAAGACCAAGGAGAAGCATTACTGCCCTTCTACTGTTTGCTAAAGAGCATGTGGACAAGCCAGAAAGCCTCTGGAAAAATGTTTTGTTGATGTATGTGACCAAAATAAAACTTTTTGGTTTTAGCACTGTGCTTGGAGAAAGGAAACACAGCATTTCAGCAAAAAAACCTTATCCAATCTGTGAAACATGGCGATGGTAGTATCGGGTTTGGAGCTATTTTTCTGAATCTGGGTTTGATTAATTGTTTAATGAATTCTTAATTATATGTCACTACATTTGTCCATGAACTAAATCTTAAGAGAAATGGTTAATGTAGTGAGACAATGACCTTAGATATACAGGTTGATCTCCCAAAGAGTAAAGACCTGGAAAGGCAAAGTCAGAGTAGAAATGTTGTGGAAGGACCTGGAGAGAGCCGTTCATGTGAAAAACCCAGAAAAGAAGCTGTTCTGTATGGAAGAAAAGGCTAGAATCCTTCAAACTGATGTGCAGGACTGATCAGGACAGCAGTTGTTAGTCACGCCAGATACTGAAAGGGGAGGTTCACATACTTCTGTCACTCACAGATATATAGTATTTTCCTCATAAATAAATGGCAATGTATGCATTTTTGTCTTTTTTGTATAACTGGGTCCTCCTTGCCTTTTAGAACTTAAAGTAAAAACACATGGTCTTTTAGGTCATAGTAATGCAGAAATATAAACAATTCTAGCTTTCAAGCACCATTGTACAGTAGGTTATTATTCCACAGTGTAACAGCGCTAGACTGAGTTGCTGTTAAAGTGTGAGATAGCATCCTGTTGTGTTAGATTGTATTTTACACAGTCTAATCCTTGTCCTGATCTTATCTAACTCCATGGGACTGTATAGGCCTACCTTCAGTGACTGCTGACATCCATAAGCTGGTTCGATAATCATTACTCATGCAATTTATGGAGCGTATGTGTTTAGTTCTCATAATCCTGCGACTTTCTGACAGGCTCTGGTGGGAGACAAGACCCTGGCCTTCTGGCTGATGGATAAGGAGATGTACACCAACATGAGCACCCTGATTCCCATGAGCCCCATCATTGATCGGGGCATCCAGCTGCACAAGATGATCCGGCTCCTCACACATGGCCTGGGAGGGGAGGGCTACCTCAACTTCATGGGTGAGTCTCTCCATAGGCTCCTAGTTTCAAAAGCCCTTTTTCTTATTGGGCCCATTTCATACATGATGCAAAGAATGTGATGGAGAAAAGAGAAAACTGGTCTTAGATCCGTTTCAAAGGACCATCTTCCATCCAAAGAGGTTTCATTTACATGCATGGATTTGATCGTAAATGAATGAATAAATGCATATATTTGCATAGATTTGATCATAAATATGAGAATACGTGGATTATGCCCTTCATTTTGCCTTGAGATTCTTAATGGGACCACGGTTTTTGTTTGTTGTTTACATCCAGGGCGTTTTTTCTGGGTGTTTCTGTTCCAAGGACATGAAATAAATGACTGTCTATGGTGCGACTTTCTGCAAAGCAACTTGCTTTCAAGTAGCATTTTTAAGATCCCTTTGTATTGCACTTTACAGTTTGGTCAATATCAGTTTCAGCCTCTAAGAAACCTGGTTTTCTCACAATTTTACCATTTACAGGCGGTATAGAAAAGAATCACCCCTTTCAAAATAATTCCTTTTTGTTGCTTTGCAGCCTGAAATGAAGACACACACACATTTTTCCAGCTGTATTTACTCAGTGCAACTTATAACATCCAATCGAAAGATATAAAAACAACAGTTCCTCTGTACACTTCCAGCAATGTATGTAAAGCAATTGGATACTCTATTTCAGGTTAATTTCCTCTTTGAGTCATATGCACCATTAATGCATTTTAAATGGAACATACATTAGGAGTGTTCAGTGCATAAGATATCACTGCTGGGCTCCGTCTGGACTTTGTTTGCTGTTGAAATGACCAGCGAGTTTATTGTTATGATACGGTCAATATAACAGAGAGTGCCTGTGTTTTTATTTCTGTTTAGGGATGGGATATACTTCAGTCAGCTTTGTATGGTGTTCTAGCCCCACCTACTGATCAGGTGAATGGCCTGTATGGGGACACTACACTTTCTTGACCCTCTCGTTAGTTTAACCGATCTGCAGACTCACTATTTAAGATGCTGCTGTAAGATACAGAGCAAAAGTTGAGGGGGTGTTTGTACCAGAGTTGGAAAATATAGCTGGTTTATGTTCTGAAAATTACGCCCGGGGGACTCAGGCCCCAGCACGCTGATCGTCTCACACACACCAATGAGCAAAAGTGCCGGCTCCCCTCTCGTGACTGAAGCTTTTGTGTTAATAATTTCTCTTCGTCTTTTGAATAGGGCTTTGTGCTCTTTAGTGAGCAGCTGTTTGTTCCTCTTCATGTCTGTACTTGTTACCATCTGCCTTTCCGAGTCCCTCATGAGCTCAGACTCAGCCAGGAACCCAGCACTCAGACAAGTGAGAGTTGGAAACAAGCTGAAACGTATAAAAAAGATGGAATCGGAGTCGTCTAATTAAAGGGGAATTCCACTTTTCAAACTTGCTGCATAAATAAATGGATAAGATGTAAACATCGTCATTGAGAGCTGTTTAATGTAAAATCGCCTGACTGTGCCTGAAGAGCTTAATGCCTCTAAAAGCTCCCGTTATTACGTGTTATGCTTACAGACACACTGCTTAATGCCTGAGATGTCGTTTAGAAGCTTTTGACCCAAAATCTTTTAAATAAATAGTTTTTTTAAACCCAGCCCTGATAAAGAGGTACATGCAGAGCACTGTTGACAAGTTGACAAGTTTCTCTACAGTGATTTCACTTAAAACTGATCTAAATGTACATATTACCATTCAATTATGAAGAAATTAAATCTACAGAATTCTCCCTTGACGAGATCATATTGGTCTTTATGGGGACGATTGTGTGTCTGCAAACCACAGACTATATTATTATATATTAATTTAAACTATTTTCAGTGTTTTAACTGAATATTTCTCTGCTACACCTGTAACACTCATTTCATAATCACAGACAATAATTTTGACACGATTTCCTGTACAAAGAAAAGAACTTAAAGTCTATTATATCTCAGCACTCTTATTAAGGAAATACTTGACAACTTGACATGAATCCAACCCTTAAAATCTTACACTGTCTAACAATTAGTGGGGGAGATTCCAGTTCTTTCAGGATTCAGAACATAGTATGCAGGAATGCTTCATATTAGTTTAGTCTAAGCTTTATACCGCAAATAAGCACAGATAATGTGACAAACACACACTGGAAAAGACACTAAGCTTATCCTGTGTAGCTAAATTGCTGAGTCAGTGATGTTTTGGCCATATCTCACCTCTCGATGTGTCATCAGTTGCCATCTGAGGTAACATTAGTCCAGTTTGTTGCCAGTGGAGCAGACATTAGAGAGATATATTGAAAGAACAGAAGGTCTTTGGGGGTTAACCTTTAGCCAAGCGTGGACACCAGCCTTCTGTTTTCTCTCACACCGCCTCCCTCTGTCAGCCGCATCGGACAACTCTGTGGTCTTTGGGCTCAACAAACATCAAGCAACTGCTACTGATAATGAATGGCTTGTATTATTTACCGAATATTTACATTCAGCAATATCTGAAAGTTGTGGATTTGAGCACGAGTGGCTGGCAGAAGGTATTTGGACATAAAGCAACATTTAGCACAGAAAAGCGTCTGCATAATTATTCAGACCTGCTGTAGGTTGTACATCGATCAGCCACAACATTAAAACCACTGACCAGTGAAGTGAATAATATTGATTATCTCATTATAGCGGTGCCTGTTAGGCATATATAAGACAGGGAGTAAACAGTCAGGTCGTGAAGTCGATGTTGGAAGCAGAAAAAAGCAGTGTAAGGATCTGTGACACCTTGACGAGAGCCAAATTGTGATGGTGGGATGACTGGATCAGAACAGCGGGTCATGTGGGAAGTCTAAGCACCTCTGAGGTACTCTTGAGCAAGGTACCGTTCCCACACACTGCTCCCTGAGCGCTGTGTTCCTGGCTGCCTGCTGCTTCGCTTGGTGAATGGGTTTAAATGTAGAGGAAGAATTTCACACTGTTCACACTGTGTGCTGTGGTGTGTTCACGTATGACAGAATGGTCACCTTCACTGCTTTCTGATAGGTCGAAATGTCATCACAACACGGGAAGAGGCGATTGTTTACTGTCTGTGAAAAAAAATAATAATAATAAAAAAAAAAGGTCAATGGAGATACAAACTAAGAACTTGGAAGGTGATGAAGTACAAGCACCTACTGTCTGTTTGGGCTGAAGATAACAAATTTCTCAAATTTTGCGAAGTATCTCAGGACATCACTAACAAGTTAACTGGGTTAGATATTCGTTACATGGCTACAGAAAAAAAAAAAAAATTTAAACGAAAGACCTCAATAGCAAAAACAACTCTGACAGTAAACCTTCAGCTGGTTCAACTCCATGGATGAGGTTTTGGGACGAAGACCGGCCATAAACTGTGTGGAGAGAATTGAGTTTAGAAACACCGTTACTGGACTGGGATACACTGGAAAATCAAAATGTGCTGCGAGTTCTGTGCCATCACAGCGCAATTTAGGTACCGCACTGCTCCTTTACAGGACTTCCAATGTCTTGGTCCTCAGAGGTCCCGAGTGGGTCAGAGCTGTTTTATCATTAGACAATATTAAACAGGTGGTTTTAATGTTATGGCTCACTGGTCTAGAGTTTAGTTCTACTATTTTGTGTAATGAAAATATCCTATAAATATTTTTTTTTGTTTGTTTTTAAAAATGTTTTGTGTGAAGGGACATTTCAGAATATTAAATCATTCTTAACAGTTCTTTTCTTAAGTATCTACTTGTTTTATTGAAAAACTATCCACTACATAATGATACCAAATTTTAGTAATACAGTAATCCCCGGTTTAACGCGGATTCAGTCGCGCGTTTTTTTTTTCTGAGAACCTAACTGATGGTTTTACGTGGAAATCTCCACAATAACGCGGAACCTGAAAATATTCTCCGCATTTTTTTTATGGCTTTTTTTGTGGCAATACTTATTATTTTACTTATTATTAAGTCAAATTTACTAATTTTGTAACATAAATATGAACGTAAATTCAGCTGCATTTCCATATAAAATATAACTGTATAAATGTTTTTGTACTGGTTCCTGTGCACGTCGCTAGGTTTTTCCTGGGCTGAGCTACGGGCCGAAATGCACCGTTACTCCCGGACCGCATTTAAAGACGGACGCGCTCCGGCTCTCACAGTTTCTGTCGAATAACTTGTGATCTACGGGGGCTAAAATTGCAAATGAGGGCTCATTGGAAATGACTCCTGGAGATGTATCTAACTATGAAGCCTGAAGTGTCTGGGTGGTCGCGTCGTGGAGCTATGCTGCTTGGAATGTCGGGGCTAAAGTATTGGGACAGCACATGGGGGATGCAAACGGTTTTCGGGCAATAACTCTGGATCGCTGGGGGCTAGACGCCCGTTGGCTTACTGTCTTATCTCTGGCATGTTGAGTAAATGCATTGAAAGAAAAGGCCTAGACTGCCTCTTTCAAAGCAAAATATGAAGAAATGAGGTGTGGCTCAAGACTTGTACATTAAGGTATGTATTTTTTAAAATGTACTATCCACTTCCTTTTCTATATGTGGAAGCCAAGCAGTACAAACCCTTTTAAATGAGCCGTTTTTTGTTATTATTTGTGACTTTTGTTTTTAAAGCACAGCATCGCAAATTGTTCACTCTGGCAAACTAATCACATCTTTAAAATAACACTTTACCAAGACTTTGATGAGATTTTGAACCTAAGAATTAAGAATGGAAAATTCTTCAGTGTTTACTGCTGGAAGTCAACAAAAGCCCATAGGCTTCTCTTTTCTATGTCCAGGAAAACTTCTCAGAAATATTGTCTGTGACAACTGACTGTAGTTAGATTCTGAGGTTTCCTGACTTTTTCAGAGCTGCCTTTCAGCCATAATGTAGAGTAAGATTAAATATGATTATTCCACCTCCAGCCAGACAAGTTCAGAGAGCGTTGTCTCTTTGGTATCAATAACCGGCTAAGAAATGCTGTTTTGTCCCATTTATTGCTTCGTTTCTGATGAGGAAAAGCAAACCATAATTCTAAATCTACTGCTTGAAAAGTTTTTATTGCTTTGCGCCGTGTATTGTACAAGTGAATGTGCAATAAAATGCCAGAGTGAAAAGAAAGGCAAAAAATAAATAAATAAATAAAACAGAAGTAAATACAGGCCGACATGTCATGTCAATGGATCAATGGTTGTGGAGTCATTTACCCAGAGCAGAGCAAGAACAAATTGTTTGAGCAAGCGAATCAATTTGAGCCACTCCCTTGCTCGACCAAATCTGTTTACTCTCCAGCAAATAGAGGAGCCTCATGAGCTAAAAGCCAGACATCAAGGCGGTGACCGTATTTGTTCACGGAAGGCACTGTAACTTCAGCATGTGGCATTAAAACCACACTCCCTCCGGCTAAGAGCCAGAGAGAAAGTACTTTACCAGATTTACCAGATCGGCTTCATGCTTGCAGAACCACTCTTTCAACGATAGATATTTCCTTAATAGAAACCCATACAATAACATTGAATATGATGGAAGATGCCAGACCCACTTGCCGAAAATGCTAGATGGTCCCGATAAAGTGCCACCTTATTGTTGCATTTTCATTCACTGGACCATGTAAAAAATCCCCAGACGATTATTCCACCACCACCAAACTTTCTCGTTAGCATTGTGGAGTTCTACTGGTATCCATCCTTTATTCGCCTGGCAGACTGACGTGGTCTTCACTGTTTCAGAGTAGGGCTGCATAATACAAAATAATAATATTTTCAAAATATTAGTACTGCAATTTTACTACTACATATTGTAACTGTGATGCCTTTCATGATATTAAAAAGATCCATATAATCAATTTTCTGGAATTAAAAAAGTTTAGTCTGTAAATACAGCTTTAATTGGTAAATTTACTGCCCTATCCCATACAGTCCATACAGTGGAGAGTACGCTACAACAACAGGCCATTTTCAAATAGTATTTTTTGATGTCACAAAACCCACATTTGAATTTTGATGTCACAAAACCCACAAATGTTTGTATTCAAATCCAAGTGCTCATGAAAGCTAATCACATTTATTAACTATTCTCACTATAATGGTTGTAAACCGTCTTTTGAGCAAGCCGTAACCTTAAGATACACAGTTAAAGTCGTTTATTTTTTACCTTATTTTTAATTTTACAGAATGAAAAATGCCCCAAAAGTGTTTAGTTTGGGTTAGTATTGTCATGTATAAAGCTAGATTTTGTGCATTTTGTGCATGGACTTCCTTTCAAAACATACATTGCAACTTTCAGATTTTAGACATGAAGTCCACATAAAAAAAAATGAACTTAAATCAGTTTGGCAACAGGTATACTTCTTCATTCTAAAATGAACTGTTATCAGGCATATAATACAAATTATTTATCTGTACCACTAAAACTGAAAAGAAACATGCCAGTAGATAACAGCCTCAGAGTAAACAGTATATCACTAATTGCACAAGAGCAGCAACAGTGGAATGCTGTAATTGTAGTCATAATTTTGAAGGATATTTGTTTGTGATATGTATTAAAAGATTTTCTCTCAAGTGAATATCACACATTTATCCTTCTGAAAGTGTGGGAAGTCTCTTTATTCATTCATAAAGATTCAACTTTTCATCTAAAGACTGTTGGCTCGTCCTGATATGGATACTGATAAAAGCACATATATTGGCATCTTCATTACAGATCCCCTCTCTTGTACACTGTGAAGCCTACGTTGGTTGGATCCTTAAGTTGAGTCTTGGCATATTTTAGGTACTTTTCCAGCTGTAGGCTCTCAAAGCTGCATTTAGATTCCCATTCAGAAGGGATGCCTTCATCTTGTAGCGTCCTGCAATAGGCTGGAATTTCATGCTAATTACTTACATATCTTATTGCCAACTTTGCATTCTGGGCAGCTGACCTTGTGTGTGTTTACAATTAGTTTGTTATTGCTGACTTCTTATTTTTCATGCGTTTGGTTTCAGCTGATGCTCCATGCATGGATTTGACATGCTGTTATCTACAGTCTGCTTCTGGACCAGAGAATTAGAGTCTTAAAGGGAAGATTTGGTCATTTTCAGAAATTCACGAACATGTCCTTTCCTCATGTTTATGTGATTGGCAGGGACAGAGTTCATTACTGGGATTTTCCTTCTGAATGTCAACAGTGATGCCTGATAATGAGAAGAAATTGAGCCTAGAAATGTGCCCCATTTTGACCTGTTGTGGCTCTGTTATGTTAACACTCTGAAACAAAATAAGGGACTCTAAGAATATTTTAAATGACCATATTTTACTTTTTTGTAGTTTGTATGTTCCCCTGAGGTCTGCTTATGACATTTGTGTGGTTTTTGTGTTCCCAAAACGGTCATATTTCATTGTAATATGGCCTTTTTTCTACTTCCGTGGATTTTTAACAGGCTCTTGTGGTTACTGTGCATTTAAGACTGATTTATGTAAATAAGATCTGCTCTGATAGGCCCTCTTGCCTTGTTTCTCATTTCAAAAAGCATCCCCAGCTGAAGCACTCCATATAAATTCAGTTTGAATGGTGAATGGTGGCGCTGCTGTAGGATTAATTGGTGGAGATATGAAATATAGTAGAATATAGCAAAATCGAAATGGTCTGTCTATGTAGCTAGGTTTCAATGTGTGGGCTGTTTTGTCCATGGAACATGTCTTTTATAAGGACAGTTTGGGTTTTTGTGATATGGACCCTTTAAATTCACCCACCAATTAGTCACCGGGCAGATAAACTAAAAATAACCAAAGCAGGCACATATAATAAAAAATGATATATCTTTTAATGGCAGAAAAGGAAGTCTGTGGCAATTTATTACAGGCTTCATGTGAGATCTTCTCTACAAGCCCTGGGAAATTTATATCATGCCTCATGCTCCCTGTTCTTGCCCTTCTCTCTGTTGAATCAGTTCCAGCGCAGCTCCATGCCGAGAGACGCTTTCAGCTGAGAGCCTGACTTTTTAGACCCACTTTGACTTTCAGCCTGTTCACCTTGACTAAGCAAACAGAAGCCTCAAACTAAGCTTTCTGCTTCAGGTCCAGTCAAGTCAAGTAGGTTTCTTGTCATTTCAGCCTTATATATAGTATACAGCGAAATCTAACAAGGTTCTTCCAGGACCACAATGTTCCTGCAGGACCAGTTTCATCTCTCTAGTGCCAGATTTGTTCCTCCAGGAACATTTCTAAACGTTTCTCCAAAACCACAATGTTCATCCAGGACCACAACATTATGCCAGGTCCACAGTGTGTTTCCAGGTCCACAGTCTTTCCCCAAAACCTTAACTTTCTTTCAAGGCTCTTCCAGGGCCACAAGGCTCTTTCAGGGCTACAATTTTCTTCTAGGAACATCATGGTGCAACACAAAAACCAGAAACTCAACAAGACTATACAAATGCAGGACAGAACTACAGAGTACAAAGAGAGCAACAGAAAGAGTGCAATATTATTAAATATTAGGGGTGTAACGGTACACAGATGTCACGGTTCAGTACGTACCTCGGTTTTGGGGTCACGGTTCGGTACAGTGAAGATAAGTAACAAAAAATTCTAAAGCATGAGGCTTGGTTTGTTTTCATTTATTTTAAATAAACAGCAGTGTATTAACCAG
>JBBPCY010000001.1:26783708-26797801 GCA_037974405.1 Brachyalestes nurse | reverse complement strand
TAGTGAAAATATACAGCTCTAAAACTCAAACATCCAGTATTTAGCTGTACTAAACATAAATATCTCCCTTTTATAAGATTTTTTCCCACGTGCATTTCTGCCGAGGTGTCCGAACTTGAATCAGAATCAAAACAGCCAATTCTTTGTAGTGAATCAGAAGAGCCGACTCCTATCCCTCTTCTTTGGGAGCCGTGCCACAAGAGCCGGCTCTCTGAAAAGATCTGAACTTCCCATCACTATCTGCGAACGTAGAATGTGAACTGCGTTCAGTCTTGCGAGAGTGAACGTCACTCACGGTTGCGTTCATAATTTGTAAACCGACTCATTCAGTTCAGTGTTCACGAAAAATAGGAACGTGTTGAATGGACGCCATTCATGCACAACACTGTTTGTTCCTATTTCTTTCATTTAATCTATTCAATATGCCAAAGCTAAGTGTAAAGTGACCATTCTGCCATACATAAACACACCACAGTACACAGTGTGAAATTCTTCCTCTGTATTTAAACCCATTCACCAAGTGAAGCAGCGGGCAGCCAGAACACAGCGCCCGGGAGCAGTGTGTGGGGACAGTACTTTACTCAAGAGAACCTCAGCGGTGCCACTAGCAGTTTTGGGATTTGAATCCACAACCTTCTAATTGCAGGGCAAACACCCTAACCACCAGGCCACCAGCTGCCAGTTTGATGGGCAGAAAATAGTGTTTTTGATTTAAACAGGAAGATCAGTGTGTGTAAGTCTCCTCTCTTTCAGTTTTCAAGTTGGTTGTCACATACAGATAAAAGTGTAACAAAGTAACAAAAAAAATAATTAAGTAAAATAAAAGTAGTAAAATAGTAAATGTACTCATCTAATAAAATAAATAGTACAATCGTAAGGTGCATAGTAGACGGTGTTTAACACTGGATATATGAAATGTCTTTATAGGATTTATAAGGTGTCTGTAGTGCAAATAAAATGTCTGTAGTGCAAAGTGTGTGTTCAGTCAACTTTCAGGTGGATCTGATCTGATCATCAGAAGCTCCTGTTCAGACTTGTGGAGTTTGAGTTACAACTCATTACAACAGAATGGAAGACCAAGAAACTCCAAGAAAGTCATTACATTTCCAAGAAAGCCATTGAAATGTTTCAAAGATAATAGATCATGATAAATTGTCTGAATAATATCATTTGTGATAAACTTCAGAACGAAATTAGAAAAGATGAAAAATATAAGGACTAACAATGATAGTTGGTACCGTGCCCCCGTCAACACTCAAAGACAAAAACATGAATGAGCTGATGGAATTTAAAGGTTAGAGGTCATGGGCGGCTCGCAGTGACGTGAGAATACAGTCCAGCCCAAGACTACGAGGCAGTGGGACATCGCACTTCTTACTGCAGCCTTTAGCTGGAGCACAACAATGCAGACTCTGCAACAACCTTCCTTAAAACACAGGTGAGGACCAATCAGTGTCTGGCCAAACTTGGCAATGGGTAGCACCATCACTTCACAGCAAGAAGGTCCTGGGTTTGATTCCCAGCTGGGGTGGCTGAGGGTCCTTTCTGTCTGGAGTTTGCATGGTCTCCTTGTGTTTATGTAGGTTTCCACCTGAAGTTCCGGTTTCCTCCCACAGTTTAAAGACATGCAAGTCAGGTGGACTTGAGATGCTAAATTGCCACTAAGTGTGAGTGGTATCAATATTCAAGGTTTCTTTATTGTCATCAGCAGCTGTGAACACGTCCATAATGTGGTAAGACGTTTCTCCACAGACCGGCAACGTTCAACACAAACAATACAACAAAAACAATCCAATAAATGGCCTAGTGGGTAGGATACTTACCTCTGGACCAAGAGGTCATAGTTTCGAATCCTACCTTCAGCATACCACCACTGGGTTCCTGAGCAAGACCCTTAACCCCAAGTTGCTCTAAGGAGACTGGAGACTACTTGGGAATGGAGACTTGTTGGGGAATGGAAGTCGCTTTGGATAAAAGCAGCTGCTAAATTCTGTTAATGTAAATGTAACCTGTAACACTGAGTGAGTGGAAATGATACGTTTATCAAATAACAGGATATAAGAGTGCCTGTAGTGCAGATGAAAATCCAGAGTGTAAAATGACAGGTAGTGCAGTGGTGTGGTCCTTGGTTAGGCAGTGAGAGTGTTTGTCTGTATGTTTGCCCTGAGACGGACTGCAGACCTATCCGGGTGTGTTCCTCCACCTTTCGCCCTGTAAGCTCTGGGAAAGAATCCAGCCCCCCCACCACCCTGGTTAGGAAAAGTGCCTCAGATAATGGATGGATGTCTGACCAACCTGGCAAGGAGGAAGATGTTCGGGAGCTTCCCATCCATCAAGTGCTTTGTAATTCATAATGTATCCAGTCTTACTACACATGTGCATTATGCGGTTATCCATGAGCATTAGCACCTGATGTACAGTATAATTCACGCTTGATCTCCTCTTTGGAGTTTGGATTTGAGATGTTCATTTCTTATTTATTTGCTAAAAGCTCTTTTCTGTGATTGTATCAATCTTTAAGTAGGTCCCCCCCGACACAACACACACACACTCTCAACAAAAATCCGTCATTGCACTATTCCTCTGGTCTGTCCTCTCTATTGCCATGGCGATTCAGATCGCCGACTGTCCCCGGAGACTCATTAGTGAAGGAGGTGTCTGCAAGAAAATAACGGTGAACCACCACAATCACAGCAAGGCACCGTGGCTGATACACACTCTGAATGCCCAGCACAAGAGAGCAGCGTCAAAAAGGGAAAAGCACAGGGATGATCACCACATAGTTTAATAATTAGGGCACAGATTGTGTGTGTATATACTGGGACTTTGTATTTATACATTCAAATGCATAGACTTTAAAATGGAGTTGGTCCCTCTTTGCATCTTTAACAGCTTCCACTCTTCTTGGAAGGCCCAGGGAGCAGTGTGTGAGAACAGTACCTTACTCAAGGTACCTCAGAGGTGCTTAGCAGTCTTAGGAATCAAACCCACAACTTTCTGATTGCAGGGTGAATGCCCTAACCACAATTGGCTGTTACTTAGCAGGGGATGGGACTGTGTGCTGTGTGATATTCCCTCACCAACATGGTGGATTTGCCTTAAATGATCTTAAATCTAAATGTTAAATATGAAAAAGATTTCTCGCACTCTGAATGTGAAACTTCACAGTTAGATAGAGCTCAGTGACACCTTTCCTACGACCCCTCGAAAACCGTCATTAGCTGAAAACCATTCACCTCGGACACAAGTAATGGGACACCAGGGCGAGCTGAAAGGTTTTCGGGGGTTATTATGGCAAACAAGGGGTCGTTGGAAAGAGTGCGAGATATAAATAAAAAATTCACGAGTTATGACTCACGAGTCACAAAACCCAAGTACGAGTCAAGTCTCAAGTCATTGAGGGCAAGTCTGAAGTCAAGTCATAAGTCTTTGTTTGTGCGACTTAAGTGCGACTCAAGTCCGAGTCTCAGACTCGAGTCCCCATCGCTGCTAGGCTACCAGCTTCCCCAGCCTCAGGAATATGAAACTGCAGCAGTTCCGTTTAATATTGAGGCGCTAACCCATTTAGAGCTTTAAAAACAAGCAGCAAAATTTTAAACTCGATCCTAAACCTCACCGGTAGCCGATGAAGCGAGACCAATTTCAGAGAAACCTGGTCGTGTTCACGCCTACCAGCAAGGAGACGATGCAGCCAATGAATCTGGAAAAGAACAGGCTCTGATTCTACATGCTGCAGCACATTTAGCTGATTGCTGGGAGTTAATCTGGACTCCCATCTAACCTGAACATTTCCATTATAGACACTCTGGTGTTTTAATCATCGGTGTTTTATGAAAGCACTAGGAATTGAGACACTCAAAACGAATTGCAACTTAAACATCTTTGGATCAGTTTAATGTTACTATTCTTAAATACATTTAAGCATTTATTAGGAAAACTAACAAAAAAAGTCAAACTCAAACAGCTGACAATATCATTAACTACAAGTCAAAGGTTTTGGCACACACTGAGATTTTCTACTTTTCCTTGTTACTCACTTAATTACCAAAAATACCCTCAATATTCTTTGCTAAATAATACATCTGCAGTATGTTCCCAAATGAGTACCTTAATTAACCAGAAAATGTCATTTTTTATCACTACTGACTTACAAAAAGCCTAATATAATATAACCTAATTTAATTATAATTATAATATGGATCACTAGACAAGTGTTATTTAACAAGCTATTACGAATGCATTTAAAGTTAAAGGACAGTTAAATTTGACTCTGCATCACCACACAACCAGTTAATAGGATGTCAGACATGAACTGTTACACGTTATAAAGGAAACTTTGACATATTTATAGTTGTTCACTGAACAACTTTTCAGTGTTTAACAAGAATCCAAATGTGCAGTGTATGAAATAAATGCATAAAAACTTGTGGTGTGCAAAAAACATTTGATCTGTAGTGTAAATCAGTGCAGTGATAAAATTGTTTCATGCTGCAACCCCAAGCTCTTATTCTACCCTTAAATAAAAGAAGTAAAATGGTCTGTCTAGAGTGAATATTATACCTGTTTAGATAAGTAAAAATTCTGAAAATGAGAAATACTTGATATTTAAGATGTTTTCACTTGCCAAGATATGTTTTTAGCAGTCACTTTCCTCTCTCTCTCTCTCTCTTTCTCTCTCCCTAAAGTCTAGCCCCTGTCTTTCTTTCTCTCTCTTATGCAGCGGGTTGGGCGAGGTGACGAGAGGACAAAGCTGTCCCCCACAGGGCTGAAAGAGTGGAGAGCAGGTGGCAGAAAAAGAGAGAAAGAGAGAGAGGGAGAGAGAAAGCGAGAGAGAGAGAGAGAGAGAGAGAGTGAGATACAGAAAGGGTTGAAAAAAGTAGAAAGGAAGACAGAGCATGAGAGATAGAACTATCACGTCCTGAGGGCCCCGGCACATGCATACACACACACACACACACACACAGAAAGCCTGTGAGTTTTGACAGTAGCTCAGAGGCGTGCGGTTGAGAAGTGAAACACACAGTTCTCTCCCGTCCAGGCGGTGGACGGGCCTTCGAGCGGCTCCTGGGTTCCAGCGCGAGCCGAGCCTAATCAACAAAGCCTTCCATAATGCACCGCAGCGTAGCATGGCATTGCGAAACAGCACGGCCAGTACAGAAAGCCGAGCGCAGCCCTTTTGGACAGCCTGGTGTAGCCCGAGGCCACGCTGGTCCTGCACTGCAGCCGGACTGACCGCAGCAGAGCGACACACACAGAAGCGTCTCGCTCTGGCGGCCCCACAAGGCCAAGCTCAAACTAGCCCTTGGCATCGCCTCTGCGCTCGCATGAGAGATTCAGAGAAAAGATGAAGCTGAATACCAACCGCTCGGCGCAGTGCGGAGGACGACCGGTACTATAGTAGTTACAATCATAATCACAACAGTCACCTTTATTCCCATACAGACATGTGCTAAAGTGTCCTGGACACGTTTTGTCAATTCAGTGAAAACCCAGAAGGGAAAGTGGCCATTCTGTCATACGTGAGCACACCACAGCACACAGTGTGAACAGCACGAAATCCTTCCTCTGCATTTAAACCCATTCACCAAGTGAAGCAGCGGGCAGGCAGGAACCACTAGGCTACCAGCTGAACAGAGAGTACACTACAATATTGCATTTTCTGCATATTTTATAGCACTATGTTGATCTGCCTGACAAAAAAAATAAACCCTAAAATTAACATTATTGGGGAACAAAACTAAAATATTAATAAGAGGTGCCCAGCTTTCTCATTTTTTGTTTTATTTTGTCCCCGGTTGTAAAATTTTGCGATCTTATGTTAGAATGACCACACTTTTGCATCACTTTTAGTAACATAAGTCGTCAGCACTTTACACAAACATGTCATAGGAAAGATTATTATGTTTTAAATGAAGTTACACCACGACATTAAACATTATCTAAACATTTTTACAATTCTAGGTAAACATAATGTTGAAAAAGTTTGTCTGCATTTAAGAAGTATACTAGTGTCCACAGTATATTTTGTTTACCTCACTCTGTTTTTGCACAGGTTCATTTTTATAGAATCTTTTCTATATATGAAACTATATACTATAGTAAAGTATTGTATGTACTGAATGAGTATGTGTTCTTCCTAAGAGGAGTTAACAATGAGCTAAAACACATGCTAACTCATTAATGATGATTTTATTAATGAAGGTGTTCCTGTTTTCTTCATGAGAAATTAAAAATGAAAACAATGGAAACTCGTTACTAATGATGGAGGTGTTACTGTGTTCTTGATGAAATATTACTAATGACAAGAGGTAAGATAAGATAAGATAAACCTTTATTAGTCCCACAAATGGGACATTTGCATTGTCATAGCAGAAAGTGGACAGAAACAAAGAGCTACGTACATTAAAAACAATGGAATAGAATAAAGTAGAATAAAATACTAAACCAGCAGGACAGTATAAAATGTGCTCTATACAATCTAGGAATATAAAATAGAATAAAATAACAATATGAGCATCTGTATTTAAAAAATGTATACTTAGAAAATGTATGTATATATGTGTGGATACACACACACACACACACATAAACACACACACACGCACAATGACAGGCATTGACAAAAAACAGTAGTAATTCACCCAAAGAATTGCACATTTAAACTAACACAAGATAAATTAAAGTGACACAAGTTAAATTATTACCATCAACAATATGTTACTGGGTTTTTCATTAGGAGTTAATAATAAACAAGAACAGTACGATTAAATGAAACGCACAGTAACACATTACTTATGAACGCGGTGTTACTGTGTTCCTCATGAGAAATTAGTCATGAGACGTATCATAAAGTGGTAGTTTATTCAAAAGTTTGCTAAAAAAGAATCAATATCAGAATAATCACCAATGATAACTACAAGGAAAATAAACACACAATAAACAAACAAATAAATAAATCCTTTTTTTATCTTAATGACTTATTGTGATCTGTTCTACATTACAGGTAATAATAACTGACAAACTTTTGACATGTTATTATGCTCATAAGCCCACACAGAACAGGCAGCTGAGGAACTTACCTCAACCTAAGTGTAATTACTTTCATCTCGACTGAGGAACAGATCCGCTCAATGTATCTACTCAAACGGTGCGACATAAAATAAACAGTGTTTCACATTAAACACGCTCTCGCCCTTAGACTGACAGTAAGTCTATCAACTCGGCAAACAATGACCTCATTACTGCATATATGTTTTCCTGCTTCATAAACTTCAGACACGACTTATATTCAGTGTTTTTACATGAACACAAAATGAACACAAGATAAACATCATAATCACACTACACACATATCACATTTACTGCTTTTTACAGTGAGGGCGGTTTGAATTGAACAGTTCGTCCGTCACATTTTCTCTTAATTTCGAAACTCACTCTGCTGACCTCACCCACAACTGGAGGAAAAAAATGCCAAGAAACAAATCTTTTACATCATATCTCTCAACACAAGCAGTTCCCCCAGAAACAAAACATATTTATCGAGCTTAGGGGTGGAGGTGGAGATAGTGGGTGGCGAGGGCTGGTGGTGCACTGGTCTAGAAACGCCCCTGAGTTCTACTCATTCATTCGTACATACTTACGTGCCGACTATTTAACACTATTATAAAGGGCTCAAACTGAGTCTGTCCTGTCAAACTTGTTACTCGTTCAATCTCAAGTTTTGGATGTAATCAGTTCGTAATCCTTTAGGACTATAGAATAGTCTGC
This sequence comes from Brachyalestes nurse, assembly GCA_037974405.1. Classification (NCBI taxonomy): domain Eukaryota; kingdom Metazoa; phylum Chordata; class Actinopteri; order Characiformes; family Alestidae; genus Brachyalestes; species Brachyalestes nurse. The sequence goes on along the minus strand of JBBPCY010000001.1, from coordinate 26,790,034 downwards.
ACCATTGGTGCTGTAGCTCTACAGACCTGTTTGCTTCATACTCCATAATTCCTAGTAACAACCTAGAAACACTACAGCAACGACCAAACTGTTAACATCATAGACCTGTTAGGACCACAGTTTGCAATGGAGATTAATCAATTCCGAAGCTTTCAGCTCTAAAGACCTCTTAGTGACAAAACCTTGATAACCCTATATGTCACAATCCTAGTAACAACCTAGGACACCTCAGCAACTACCTATACTGTTAATATCTTAGACCTGTTAGGACCATAGTTGACCTTATAGACTCGTCAGTGCCATAGCTCTTAGCTCTTTAAACCTCTTATCAAAACTCTTTTAGCACCATAAACCTTAGTAACCACCTGGGACACCACAGCAACTACCTGTGCTGTTAGCATCATATACCTGTTAGGAACATTGTTTAAAATATAGATTAATCAGTACAGCTGTTAGCTCTAGAGAACTTTTAGTGTTAAAACCCTGTTAGCACCATACATCATGCTCCCTAGTAACAACCCGGAATACCACAGTAACTACCCATACTTTGTCAAGTCAGCTTAAGAATCTTCTGACAAACTTTTCCCCTCAATTTTTGTAGCACTGAATCCCATGCGATACTACTTAGGCAGATGATTATTCTAAAAGTACAGTAAGTGAATTGTCCTTATAAGTGAGTGAAAGTTTAATTACTTTTCCATTTGGCAGTAAAATCTCTGTCAGTCTCCGGCTGGCCTTGTGGCTCCAGGTCTCCGTCCTGCTGCGCCGGGAGCCCCCTTCCACCAGCCCTGAATGTCAACAGGAGCAGAGCAGCTTTAATATTTCATTCCTGAGACCTTATATACACACACACACACACACACAGCCTCAACAGCAGCCTTACATATACATTGATATGAAGACTCAACTTACTGTAGTGGACAACCTCACACATGACATGCGCATACACACGCAGACACAAATGCACAAATACACACAAATACACACACATACACACACACAAACACACACACACGCAAATACACATGCACACACACACACAACCTTCACACAGTCTCTCACATATACATTGATATGAAGACCCAACTAACTGTAGTGGACAACCTCACACACAAACACACACACACACACACACACGTAACGTCCCCTAAGACAAACACACTCAATCTGCTCTCGTCTATACAGCACTTGTGAACAAATTGAACTGCCGGCCGCAATAGCTTTCTCTCTCCATCCATCCCTCTCTCCACCTCGCGCATACTGAACACTGATAAAGAAAAGTGTGTGTGTGTGTGTGAGAGAGAGAGAGAGAGAGAGAGAGAGAGAGAGACAGACAGACAGACAGAAAAGAGTAAAGGAGAGAGAGAGAAAGAGCGAGACAGAAAATAATGAAAGAGAGAGAAGACAAAAGAGAGATAGAGAGATAAAAGAGAAAGAGAGAGACAGCGAAAAAAGAGAGGCCAGGGGAGAGAGGGGGGTAAGAGAGATGGGGTGAAAGAAAACAGAAGCGATTGATATAAATGATACGCCGGGTGAGGTGGGCTCCCCTGAGCTGTACTATGGGATCCGCTCGATGCCAATCGATGTTGGGAGGGCCAGGCATTCGTCTTAATTCAGACTAATTAGGACAGAACCTGTGTGTGTGTGTGTGTGTGTGTGTGTGTGTGTGTGTGTGTGTGTGTGTGTGTGTGTGTGGAAAGGATGACAAAAATAAGCCCCTTGTTTACAAAGAGTGGAACAAGCATCAGATTAAGGAAATCAGTTTAGGAAACAAAACAACCCTGATACACACATGCTTGTGCACACACAAATACACACACACACGGCCAATTCCCTTCCCTTTCACGCACACACATTCCTTTCCCTTTCCAACAGCAAAAATAAGACTTTTGTTTCTCTCTCTCTCTCTCTCTCTCTCTCTCTCTCTCTCTCTCTCTCTCTCTCTCTCTCTCTCTCTCTCTCTGAACAAACAACATACTTCATCACCATTGTTTTTGCCTCCATTCTCTCACTCGTCAAAGCGTCTCTTCGCCCCCTCAGAATTCAATTACCCAACTGTTGTTTTATGATGTTGTCTTGTCAGCTGATGACGGATTCATTATCTCATCACTTGGCTTGACAAGGCTGTCGCCTCTCTCCTCTTCTTTCTCTTTTTGTTCCTCTGTTCACGTTCTGTGTGCAAATATAACCGCCCCCCCCCCCTTCCCCGTGATCTCCCCTGCTTTATCTTCTCTCATCTCCTCCAAAGCTGAGCTCATCGGCTGAGGGCATCATGCCCTACAAACTTCTGGAACCTTCTGCTTATGAGGATCGGCCTGGTTGGTGTAGATGAAAGGATGACAGAAAAGCCTGGTGAAGACTTTGGTCCGGTTTCGTTTTTGCCGCTAAGACAAATTATGACAGGATTTGAAACACTAATTAAGGCAGACAGTCTGTAAATATACATATGAAAGAGGCTTTCATTTGCCCAAGCCATGGCTGATTGGTAAGATTTTAAATCACCACCTTTTATAGGGTAATCCAAGGACTCTTTATTGAAAAGCAGCCATGGTGCTTGAGAATTTGCCTTGGGCCTTCTCAAACCTGGTCATTAACCTCCCAGCAAACATGGGAGTTTACATCCCAGCAGTAGATAACGTTCAGGAGATAGAAGGTGGGTTGAGAGCTCAGCTGTTTAAATCCTTAACCTCCATTCAAGGTTTCTTTTCCTAATCCATTATTCAGTCTTTTCATTCCCTTTTTCTTTTTGAATTTTTGTGCTCATGTTGTCAACACCTCAGTCTTTCCTTTCAGGAATGTTTGGAATATAGATCATTGAATTAATTTTACATGTATTTGTTTGTTTGAAAGCAGATCGCACAAAGCCATGGGAATAGATTCTGCAGATACACGCTTGCCTCCCCTTTGGATGCATGTTGAATCAGCGCTTTGAATTTTGATGTTGAGAAAAGGGCAATGCTGCTGTGGCAGTGAAAGTCACTGATGCAGAGTCTTGCTATTTGGACACGCCTGAATAAGTGTATATTGTTCTTACGGCTGTAAAATCGTCCAAATTTTGTCATCCTAAACATCATCTAACTATTGCAACGAAAAAGTGTAAGAATGTGCATCTCCCACATGCTAGAATTCAGTTTGGAGAAAGAGCAATCTATTCATTTTGATAGCTGATAAATGCACATTGCTTTTTCACCAGCGGTTGTAAACAACCACCAGCCAAAGCATTATGACTACTCACAGATGGAGCGAATAACGTAGATTATCTCATCACAGCTGTGTACAGTACTGTGCAAAAGCCTTGCTCTAGAATTTCTTCGTCTTGTGGTTCCAAAGAGCCAGACTTTCTTGTATTTTAATGTAGTCTTGAGGAACAGTTCTCCAGGCTTCCTGAAGGACTTTCAAACACACTCCTTTTCAGCCCAGTCCCTGAGCCTGACCAGTTTCAGATTATTTTTTTTGTTTGTGAAATCGCACAGTGACCTACATGTGAATAGTTCAAGCATAACAATGCACATCTAACTTAAGTCCTGAACCAGTGAAGGAACAGGTGCAGATGATTCCAGATGGCCAGGCGGTGATCAGTATACTGGTGGTGCTGAATGCTGAGTGGTTGGAACACTCTTTAGGCACTTTGCAGTAAAAAATCTACTCACCGCCATTCAATCTGAAGCTGTCCCCTTCACATTTCATAATTATTTGTTTGGACCCCCCCCCCCCATTTAACATAAAATATTAATTCACCCATCTTGAATCTTTCGTGAAAGAATCCATTCCACTTAATTGATAGGAGAATACACATACTACTGGAAATCCATTCCGGGTTTGCCTCCAACTCTCGAAACTGGGGCAGGTAACGTAAGCCCTATTGTATGCAGAAAAAAAGTTTGGAAACCGCTGCCGCTGCCCCACATTCATTTAATTTAATAAACTGAGACTTCACACGCACGCAACAACCCATAACCCCGCCCACCTAACCCCTCCCACCTCGACCCCACCCCAAACCCCACGCGTAGACTGATACACCCCCCTCACATTAAAAATGCTTCTGACACGCCCCTGAAGTGAATAGTCAGTTCTTGTAGTCGATTCGGTGCCTGAAGTCCATGTGTGGGCACATGGGAAGCCCTAAATTCTAAGTGACTCATTAAGGTCTGGAGCATAATGTGGTGCTAATAGTCAGCGAGTACATACAGTGGTCCAAGGAGGTTCAAACCACAAACCAGACAACAAACCCTATGATGCCTGGTCCTGAGAAGTCACCCAAGCTTTGTCAAAGCACAATCCAGTCAGACCACCAATGCTAACTTTTGTTCATAGCTGAACGTGCCTTCAGTGGACATGGAAGCATCATAACTGGACCTTGGACCATTGGAAGTTGACTGCCAGTTTGCCACCTGCCTAAACATTTTGGTGCGGTCCTTCATGGTAAAGATATTCAGTACGGGTAGAGAACCGTTTGTCTAAAGAACCAAGAGAAAAAGAGAGATCCCCATATTTTGTCTTAATTTTGGTAAAACAAATGAGCTACTTCATCCAAATACTAATAATAATAGCTTAATTTATGAAGCACTGATACCGTACCAGTCAAACGTTTGGACAGACCTACTTTCCAATGTTTTTTTTATTTATTTATTTATTTTTTTAGAAAAACCTTTTATCCAAACATTTGATTGGTACTGTATCAGTAGAAGTGCTTTATTAATGTATTATTGTTATTTGGATGAAGCTCATTTGTTTTACCCAAATTAAGATAAAATATGGGGATCTCTCTCCTTTACCATACATTTCTTGATTTGTTGAGAACAGCTAAACTTATGAGTAAAAAAGACCTTATGAGTACAAAACAAAGGTACTACTTTCTGTTTAGGAAGCTGTTTGCTGACATCTTCTTTCTGTAATTCTCAGGTAACGAATTTGGTCATCCGGAATGGCTAGACTTCCCTCGCGTGGGGAACAATGAGAGCTACCACTACGCCCGTCGGCAGTTCAACCTGGTGGACACGGATCATCTGCGCTACTCTCAGCTCTACGCCTTCGACCGGGACATGAACCGCACCGAGGACAAATATGGCTGGCTGTCGGCACCACCGGTGAGAAACTGATCTCTCCATATTCTCTTTATGTCTCTTTCCCATTACGATACTTCTAAAACTCTCACCCTCTCTCATCTCAGAGTCTTTACACCTTTTTTCCTTTTTCCTTTTCTTTATCACACCTTTGGCTGCATTTGAAATATCCCACTGTTCAAAAGTTTGGAATCACCCAGATATTTTTCATAAGAGTTACTAGTGGAATGAATGTTTCTTTAGTTTAAAAGCCCATAAATAAATGCAGTTTACTTGTAGAACATGACATCTTGCAATCAGTAGCAGAAAAAATAATTAAGCATTGCATGATAAATAAGGTAAGTGGTGCTCATACATGTAATGACGGGCCTGTATGAAGCTTCCAGATAAAGTGTACTATTCGTTTTACGTTTTAATGTTGACTTTAGATACATTTGTCAGTCAATACATGCTTCAAAGTGTACTTTCTGAAACCTTTGGTAATCACCATCATATTAAAGGCTATAAATAGTCATATATATATACATATATATCAATTAATCACAGAAAAAATAATGCGTTAGAAAAGCTAACGCTGATTAATCGCACCACATGACTTTAACCCGGTCCGGTGTTCTGTCGAAACATGCTACCAATTGAAATGTGCTACCGTGCCCTTCTGTGAATGTGCATTTCCACAGTCTCGGGATTCTGTGCTACCTACCGTAGGTTGTGTTTTGGTAAAAAAAAAAAAAATACATATATATTTATAGTGTATTATAGTATATATATATATATATATAGTGTACACGCTAAATATGCCCCCAAACATGCTCCCAGAACACTTTAATTTCATTTTAATGCATTACCCTTAAAGAAAATATAAAGGTAAACCCCTATTCGCCTCTTTTCAAGGTAAACCTGTCTTTTAATTAAATTTCCCTGCCGAGATATGCAACTCGGAAGGTCACGAGACAAAAGTATTGGGACACGCGGCGAGGTGAATGGCTTCCTTTGTGTGAAAACATCCAGAAAAATATATTTATTGCCACAAAAAACGATATTTAGGCGAAAGATATTTGCCGTTGGCAGAATGGCCGTCTCGGGCCCGACAGAGAGAGAGAGAGACAGAGAGATTTAAATTCAGCGCGTCCGAACGGCTGTTCTGGATTTTTCCAGAACAGAGAGTGAGTGTGAGTGAGTGTGAGTGAGTGAGTGTGAGTGAGTGTGAGTGAGTGTGAGTGAGTGTGAGTGAGTGTGAGTGAGTGTGAGTGAGTGTGAGTG
>JBBPCY010000001.1:26752422-26763909 GCA_037974405.1 Brachyalestes nurse | reverse complement strand
AAAGGCAAATATTCCCTTTCAGAGTCAGAATAGGTGAATAACATTCACAAGACATCATCACGGGACTTTTTATTAGCCATCTGGCATTTTTCTCTCACAAATTTCACCCTCTTACTCGGGCGCTGTGAACTGAACTGTGCTCTCTGGCTGCTCCCGAATCAATGACTCGAGACTCTGTTCCAGTGCTGTTTACTCGAAACTTTGAACAGGAAGATGACGTAATTTTGGTCTTGAATTTAAGTACCTCATGTCTGTCAACTTGTGGTAGGGAATACAAATGCTGTTTCACATGATATTTGTAACTAGTCTATTTTAGGGCGGTAATTAGCTGGATCAGTCTCATCTCTACCTTCCTTTAACAGCAGACAAATATTAGCTTCATATAGTGAAGGGTACATCTGACTCGTTCACTAAGAATTGTGTTATATTCCTGTTTCCGCATCAAACTTTTGTTATAGTCAGACTGCAAGAGACTAGATCTATATGCTTGTTCAAGTGTTGGCATTATGTTTTCAATTTCTTTAAGGTGCCTGTTAAGGGATCTCTTTTTAGACGATTCATATGTAATAATATAAGCTCTCATTACAACTTTAAAGGTCTCCCATAGAATGGAATCTGAAACCTCCCCATTATCACTGAATTTAAAAACTCATTTATTTTTTGAGTCATATACTCACTAAATGAATTATCTTTGAGAAGGAGGGGGTTAAAATGCCAGCTATACTGAGGTTTGTGAGAAATATCTTTAAAATTAAGTGAAACTGGACTATGGTCTGAAATTATACAATCCTGCTCGCCCCAGCATACACACTGATCATCAAAAGGGCAAAGAAGGTTGTTAAAAACATCAAACAGTGGACAGTAGAAAACATTCAAACCCTACAAGGGTGTTTTGAATCTACAGACTGGGACAACCTCCTTTCCTCCAACAATATACACGAGCAGGCAGACCTTCTGTGTCGACAACACCATCCCATCCAAAGCAGTTACTATCTTTACCAACAATAAACCTTGGATTACCAAAGAGCTTAAGGATATCCTAAACAAAAAGAAAATGATTTTTACTGGCTCTGAATCAGACAAGAAGGAAATCAACAGTGAAGTCAAGCAAGCAATTAAAACAGCAAAACTGAAGTATGAAAACAAAGTGGAGAAGAAATTTTCGAGGGGAACCTCCTCCAGTCCCAGAATCATTCACGTGGAGGGCAGCAGCGCCACATCCCTCCCTGATGACCTCAACTCCTTTTACACCAGGTTTGACACCACCCAGCTCCAGAGTTTAAGATCCTCACTTAAATCAGACAACTCTGGATGTAGTGAAAGCCCTTAAGAGGACTAGAGAGAGAAGCTCACCCGGCCCAGACCACATCTGCACCTGAGTCTTGCGACACTGTGCTCAGCAACTAGGTGGCATATTCCAGACCTTGTTCCAGAGCACCATGGACAGCAGCATAGTCCCCCAACTCTGGAAACATTCCACAGTCATTCCCAAAAAAAGTTCAACCAAAGCTCTGAATGATCTTCGGCCCATGACTCTTACTTCTCGTGATGAAAGCCATGGAGAGGGTCGTAAAACACCATACCAACAGTTTAAGTGTAAAGTGTAAAGTGACAATGCAGTATATGTTGTTTTGTGCTCCAGTATCACATATAGTGTGAAGAACAGATTTATTGCACACAGAGAGAGAATCAGTATTACTGTGTGTTGAATAGCCTGATGGCACTGGGATAAAAACTGTTCCTGAATCGTGTTGGGTGTGCGAGAATTGTCCTGAGTTTCTTGCCAGGTGGCAGGAAAGTAAAAAGTGGCAGTGCAGGGTGGGTGGGGTCTTTCAGGATGCTCTTAGTTTTTCTGAAACTGCGCGTGCTGTAAATGTCCGTTATTGCAGGGAGTGGTGTGCCTATGATCTTTTGAGCTGTTTTCTCCACCCTCTGCAGAGCTTTCTTGCCCTGAGCAGTGCAGCTGCCGTACCAAGACGTGACACTCCCCGTGAGGATGGACTCCACAGCGCACCTGTAGAAGCTGGTGAGGACAGAGGTGGACACTCCAGCCTTCTTTAGGCGTCTGAGGAAGTGAAGTCGTTGGTGGGCTTTTTTTGGTGAGCCGCATCTTGCCTCCTAAAATCCAATACCATCTCCTTGGTTTTGCTGACGTTGAGGGACAGATTGTTCTCCTGACACCACTCTGCCAAGATTCTCACCTCCTCTCTGTAGGCTGTCTCGTCGTTGTTGCTGATCAGGCCCACAATGGTGGTATCATCAGCAAACTTGATGATGGTGTTGGAGCTGTGTCAGGACACACAGTCTTGTGTAAACAGGGAGTACAGCATTGGGCTCAGAACGCTTCCCTGTGTCGTGCCAGTGTTGAGGATCATTGTGGTGGAGGTATTTTTGCCGATCCTCACGTGCTGTGGTCTGTTGGTGAGAAAGTTCAGAGTGTCCGCATCTTCCGGATCAGCTTGGAGGGGATGACTGTGTTGAATGCAGAGCTGAAATTCACAAACAACAGTCTAGTATATCTGTTCTTATTTTCTAGGTGAGCCAGGGTGGTGTGAAATGGTGTCTTCAATGTATCTGTTGTGACGGTATGCAAATTGAAGGGGGTCCAGGTTGCTTGGAATGGAGCTCAAGATGTGTCCCATTAACAGCCTTTCAAAGCACTTCATTGTGATGGAGGCCGAAAGTCATTCAGGCAGCTGGCTTTGTTCTTCTTGGGAATTGGGACAGTGGTGGTGTTTTTGAAGCAGATTGGGTTAAAAATATCTGTAAAGACTGCAGACAGCTGCTCACTGCACACCTTCAACACACGACCCAAAATTCCGTCTGGACCGGCAGCTTTGTGGATGTTGACTCTGTTAAAGCTCTTCTTCACGTCAGCAACAGATACGGTGAGAGTGACGTCATGAAGATCTGCTGGAGGGTGTGAGTTAGCGAGCTCAAAGTGCATACAGTTTGCTTGGGAGTGATGGGCTGGCGGAAACGAGTGTGTGTTCGTGGATTGTAGTCCGTCAACGTCTGAATCCCCCTCCACATCTAACACGTGTCACGTGTTCAGTTAAACTGAGAGTCCACTTTACTGCTGTACTCCTGTTTCACGCTCCTGATGGCCTTCCTGAAATCATATCTGCATTTTTTGTACAGTTCTGTGTCTCCAGTCTGGAAAGCACGCATGCGCTCACGGAGCTTAGGGGATGGTAGCACGGATGGTAGCATTGACCCAGGGCTTCTGGTTGGCAAATTGTTTAGGGGAGGGTCGAAATTCTCTGGGCGGGCAAAGAACGAGAAAGGGGAGGGATCATTTCCCCTTATGTCGACATAAGGGGCTAAATTCCAGATCGGGCCATCTGAGCTGTCTCTCTCTGAACGGCGGAGCAGGATGACCAAAGCACACTTTACACAAATCGCCATTTCTAGCCACTGCAGGACCATAATCAGGCTAGGGGAACTCGTATTAACTTTAAAAAAACTCATAAAGTGAAATTTTCATGTCATGGGACCTTTAACTAGCGTATTTTGATTGGATGAGCATCAATATCTGAATCACAAGAAAATACATGTATGTCATTGATTGGTTGCATTTGAAAGATTGCATTTGAAGGGTGTGAAAGGTGAAAAAATAATAATAATAATTATTATTATTATTATAATGTTGCATTATCGAACATTACGTTGTGTGTCATGGCTAATGTTGGCTCTAAATCTCCCGACCACTATGTCGATCTGAGACAGCAAGACCAAGACAAGACCGAGGGGTTCGAGACCAAGACCAAGACCAAAGACCATCAAGACTGTGACAAGACCAAGACCACGTAAAAGTGGTTTCAAGACCGGTCTCGAGACATCCAACTGTGTGTGTGTGTGTGTGTGTGTGTGTTACCTGTAGAAAAGGCAGTACCAGGATGCACTGTATGAAGAAAGCAAGGTGGTGGAGGCAGTGTGATGCTCTGGGTTATATTTTTTGGGAAACTTTGGGTTTTGCAGGTTACTTTGACATCTAACCACTACAGACCAAGTTCAGCCCTTCATGGAGACCCTGTTCTCTAATGACAGTGTCCTCTTTCAGCAGGATGATCTCCTACCACACTGTTCCTGTTCAGGAACAGTTTTGAGGACCATCACAAAGAGTTCATGGTGTTGACTTGGTCTCGGGGCAGCTGTAGGTTTGATTCCCAAGACTGCTAAGCACCACTAATGTACCCTGAGCAAGGTACCATCTCTACACTCTGCTCCCCGGGCGCTGTGTTCCTGGCTGCCCACTGCTTCACTTGGTGAATGGATTAAATACAGAGGAAGAATTTTGCTGTGGTGTGTTCATGTATGACAGAATGGTCACTTTCACTTCTAAATCGCCAGATCTCAATCTGATCGAGTATCTGAGGGACGTCTCGGACAAACTCGCTCCTTCTGTCAGTTGGTACGTCAGCTGTTCATGCGCAGATGGAGTTTAGTGTGATTTAGTAATGTAAAACTAAATGTAATAATGGAGGAATAGTCAGGTGGTGCAACCGTGTGACACTGTGCACTAAATGGTTCAAAAAAATCTCCTTAAATCAACAAGATTTCCAACATTGACAACATCAGAGCCCGTTAAACTACGAGCAGCTTGTGGTGTTAAAAACAGAGCAAACCAGCAGATTAGACCAGAACTGCTGCGTCGTGTTGTCAAGCATATCAACCGTTTTTCATAATAATCAAGCCTATGATTCATAATTTAATATCTAGTATGTCAGCTTTATTCAGCATTATCTTAGCATGGCTTTGAACCTGAGACAGCTTGTTGCCATTGGAAAAGCTGGAGAAAGTTCTCCAGAACATCAAGAGATTTCCCAGTGAAACTTATTGCCAGTTTTCAGTGTTATTCTTTTATAGTCTTATTTTTCTGCGTTTATGATTTTTTTTTTTATTCCGGTCATGAGTCTGGGCAATTACTTTTTTTAAATATTTAATTTAGTCAGTGTAGCACAGACAGATTGTGTGCGTGTGTGTGTTCGCTGTTGTTTGAAACAGTTTTTGATGGAATACATTATTAATATATTGAAATGGATAAATAATTCTGCCTGGAATTGGCTGCGTGGCGTCTCGTCGGTTTTGCCGCCTGTGTTTGTGTGTGGAGTGTGCGTGTGTGGGTGTTTGTGCGTGTGTGTGTGTGTGTGCGTGTGTGTGTGCGTGTGTGTGTGTGTGTGTGTGTGTCGTCGCCTCCCTGGAGTTCCGCAGCAATCACCGCCACTGATGTGTTGTACAGCACTGCATTCTAACGAGTGTGGAGGCTTCTCCTGAGAGTGGACAATTAGTGCACAGTGAGGAGGTTCAAAATCAAACGTTCACAATTTCTGAGCAAAAATCATTGATTCTTTAATTTACAAATGTTTCTTATTGTAAATTTTCTTATTTCTAATTATGTGACTTTCTGTTATTGTCCAACCTTAAAGTTAATACTGCAGCAGTGTTTTTGGGTGAATGGATTGGATTCTGCATGTGCAAGCACAGTGTACAGTCTTGAGGCCTCCCTCTTCTTCATATTTTCCTTCCAAAGAGCCAGACTTTCTTGTATTTAAATGTAGTCTTGGGGAACAGTTCTCCAGGCTTCCTGAAGGACTTTAAGAGCCTCTCATATTCAGTCCAGTCCCTGAACCTGACCAGTTTATTGTTTAAGCCACACAGTGAACTATGTATGAATCATTCAGACGTAAAGTACATCTAACTTAACAGTGAAGAAACAGGAGCAGTTGATTCCAGATGATCAGGTGGTGATTAGTATACTGGTGGTGCTGAATGCTGAGTGGTTGGAGCACCTTGTATCTTTAGGCACTTTGCAGCCTGTCACAGTGAAATATTTATTCACTTCTTTCATTTAAACTATTCAAGATGCCTAAGATAAGGCAGTCTGACAGGCATACAATAGTATGTTTGCACCAACAGAGGATTCAAAGCAAAATATCAAGAAATGAGGGTTGGCTCAAGACTGATTTACCAGGCCTGTAATAATATTCAATTTTTGTTTTGAAATGCCTTAATTCTTGCTTTCTCTTTGTGAGCTTTTCCTCTTGAATTCCTTAACTCGGCTCTGCTCCAGATACAAAATCAAGCTGGACTCTGATGAGATTCTGTATGGAGGCCATGGCAGGCTGGACCACAATACTGAATTCTTCTCAGAGCCCGTGCCTTTCAATAACCTGCCCAACTCAATGCAGGTACGTATAAAACACCCCACATCTACTGGTCTTGTCAAAATCAAATAACATCTGGTAAAATATCACATCACATTATACCAGAAGCATGCCTGATATGGATGGTAAGGAAACTTTAGTCTGGGGTCAAAGGGGGCTCCAGAGTTGCCGACTGGTTCCATCATCAGAAGGTCAAGTTTGGTTCCTGGTCATCAGGCTAACAGGCTTTCACACATGACATCAGCACAACATTTCACATTAGAAAATCGGCACCATCCTCCTCCTCACTATAGGATGAGGAATCATAAATACGGAATAATTTATATACACAGATGAGATATAACATTAAAACCACATGCCCACTGCCATTAAGGAGTATTGTTGCCATAAAAAGGGTGCTCTTGGTCTACAGCAGTGTTTAGGTAGGTGGTGTCAAAGTAACATGCATATGACTGCAGTACCCAGCAGATCATCACCCAGAGCATCCAATGCCCCCAACCCCCCCGTAGAAACGCCCCTGTTTGTCTTCAGAGTTTGTGGAGCTGTCGAATGACATTGAGTTATTCACACACTAGGCTTTTTCCTGCTAACTTGGTATTATGTGATTGGGTAGATATTGGATGGCATTTGGCACTGTAGAAATGAGAGAGAATCATTTCCGAACTTTTCTGGGGCAAAGTCAAATGTCTGTATCAGAATTTTGCCTCCTTTTTAGCCTCTTTCGCCATGCTTAGAGTTGGTTGTTGTCCTGTTTTAAGAGAACCTGATCTCTGGACATGGCACTAAACTGGAAAAACTCACTGGTTTCCATTTGGCATCAGACATTGGTTCACATATAAAGATTGAGCTTGCAATCGTTTCATCAGCTCTGACTTGCTAGCTGATTCGTATGCAAACATCATCTACTGAGTTGAATGTCCTGGACCAGACATGAGGACAATTACAGTAATTGCACACCTATTTGAGGACACAAAGACATCTTATGTGGCATGAATTTGCAATTGTTTAGTGCCTAACTTTAAGTTGTTGAATATGCATACTGGGTCAACACAATTCACTGAAACCACCAACATCAAGTAGAAAGACTGCGGTAAAAGCAGGAAATAAAAATTGAAAGTATTACGACCCCCTTAAGAGTCTTATTTTAGGGCCTTGTCTGTAATAAAGCCCTTATCACAGCAGTAATATATGGGAATCCAGTCTAACACTGTCTGGGGAAAGTCATAGCTCAGCTAATCTGATTCATATTCCTATATCAGATAAAGGAGTCTCTCCTTCTCTCTCTCCCTCTCACTCTCTCCTGTGCTCACTCTCTCTCTCTCTATCCCTCTAGGTTTGAAGCTTTTTTGCATTGTGTATTTTATTTCCAGGGGCCTGATTGAAATTAAGTGCATAGCGTGAAATTTAAACCCCTCATTTCCAGTCCGCGGCTTTTGACGCACAGCCCCTCTGTCTCTATCCGTGGCACTCTCTTCTATTCTCCTCTTTTTAACCTTGGGGCCTGCAAAACATTTAGATGGAGCTATGAAAAAAGAGAGTTTATTCCACTTTGCTGACTTTTAAGAGGGCCAAGCAGTTTATGGCATTTTTCTATACGTAAACAAGAGAGCCTGAAGTGTCTGTGCAGGAGTGGAGAGAAGGCAAAGGCATAATTGGCATTTGTTTGTTTGAGTGCAATAACCAGAGGAAGAAGTGCATGGTGGGAGTCCTCACTCTGAATGAGAAATGCTGGACGTGTCGATGCTGTGACTGACAGGACGTCTGTGTGGTTTACTTTGGTTTCTCGCGGTGTGAAATATCTCAAGGCGACGTACGGCGTGTTTTTGATATCGTGTCTCATCCGAGGCACCTTTCATAACAAACAACTTCCAAACAGAGTCCTTAGGGTTAAAAGCATGGGGGCGAAAAACAAGCATTGGGCAAAGTTGCACCATCCAGGTTGAGTAAGAACATGCTTTAGGCATGTAAGGCTCAAATGACTAAACGTGAACTCAAAAAAATCACTTGTTATCAGATATGTGTATAGTCGGATGTCTGATATGTGAGCTACTCTCAGGCATCTTGCATTATTTATGAGCCCTGTTATTCTGATGCTATTAAACTTGTAAAACTTTGAGGTGGAAAAAAAGCACTGTTGAGAAGAACTCTGGGCCTCAAAAATACATCCAAAACTCTAAGCTGTGTGTTTATATTACATATTTTTATGTAATTTTTTTTTTACATATAGAAGACATAAAGCAGGTGTGCCCTAACCTTTGCTCATTACTTTGTTTTTTTTGTTTGTTGTTTGTTTTTATTCATGGGACTAAAAGTAATAGTGCAGTTTAACATAATCTTGTATATTTAAAAAATACAACCAAAACTCTTAATATCTAATATTGTGTTTGTGTGTGTGTGTGTGTGTGTGTGTATGTGTGTATGTATAATGTGTGGATATACAGCTCTGGAAAAAAATGAGACCACTGCAAATATATTCAGTTTATCTTTTATAGGTTCATATATTGAACTGCTTTGCATTACTTTTCAAGAAGTGGTGACAATATTTCTCCTAATTTTCAAATAAAAATAGTGTTCTTTAAAGCATAATTTGAAAGGAAATGACAAAACATCAAAATAAGATAAATGATGCAGCATTTACAGAACTTGAATAATTCAAAGAAAACAAACATTTTCTCTTAAACAAAATGGCAGTAATTAGCTTTGACAAAATTGTAGTAGTGTTTTGCCATCCAACTGGACACATTGTGAGAGGAGAGTGTTGATTACAGCAGAGCAGTGGATTTTTATACTTTTCTTCATAAAATAAGATTGATTCAGGTAATAATAAAGCAGAATGAGGTGCCTGTGTAGGAATTTAACAGACACTGGCATGGAATTATTTAAAAATAAATGGCAGTGGTCTCTTTTTTTTCCCCCGGAGCTGTGTGTATCAATCAATCTCTCAATCTATCTAATCGTATGCAAATGTAATATATTTACATTTTTAACACATAGATTAAATTAAGCATAAAAGATCTTTTGCTCATAGCTTCAAATTGATATTGTATACAGTTCTAGGCTTGACTTTTTCAATTAATGCGATTCATAAGTAATATTACAGTTTAGCACAAGCTTTCGTAAAGTTGTCGTCTTTAGTATTTAGCTCCTCATCCTTTCGTAATTAATGACTGAAGTCTGTAACCCAAAGACACCAGATGCTCGAGATCCTCTCTGGTGTAAACAGCCTGTTTCAGTTCATGCTTTTTTGCCCTCAGTCTTGCCTTCAGTATGTTTATTGATGCTTGCTGTGGTTCTGAATGGGTGACTGATCTATCCAGCCAAAAAGATTTCAGAAATGAGCTCTAAACATTTACCAACCGTGTCAAAGTCGAAGTGCAGTGTCATGACTGAGGACTGAAAAATTGCTCTAAAGTCTATGATGTAAGTGCACATAAATACCTCTGCACTCAGATTCGGAGTAATCATAGTAATAGCATTTGTACTTGAAACTGATAGTGAGACCCAAGCCTGGAGGGTCAATACGTATTGATCTGCAGTGGGAGCTAGAAATAACACACCTTCGAGTGCCCTTGCCTCTAATGTACTACAGCATTTACAGTCTCAGGTTTATTTTAGTTCCGCTGGAAAGAAATGAACCAAAACAAGAATTCCCGAAACAGTGCTCCAATTAGCTTCCAGAGTTTCCCGGGAGCGTGACGAGCATAATATTCCACCACGTTTTCTGCGATCTTGCATTTAAAAAGCGGTAACATCTTATATGACCCTGCGAGGATGAAAGGGCTTTAATTGTCAGATTATAAACTGGAGAGATCCGATGTTTCCTGAATTCATTTCTGCTCGGTAAATGTTGGACCACGTTCACGTGAAGTGCACTAGGCCAAGACTCATTCTGCTCAGGCTGCAGGCCGTCTTTTATCTCGGCTCCAATTCTCAACTGTATTAAGACTTTCATCAGTTAACCCCACCCCCCCACACACACATACACACACCGAATTATACATTCTCTTTTTTCCTTCTTCCCGACTTTTTATTAATTCAAACGCCACAATCTCGCTCCCGCCCCGTTTTCAGCGAAATGCAAAGTGTGGTTTAACAAGTCTGGCTAATGTGGATCCCAGGAGGGTCGGGATGGTGCTGGAGCAGGACCGAGACGGTTCGGGGCGAGGCTCTTCCAGCCTCCTGTCAGATTCTGCAGTCTCCCCCCGACTCATGTCACTTGTATGCCTCAGTATGATGGAAATTAATCACTGTGTCTGTTGGCAGGTACTGACAAAAAGGGTCCCTTTTTCTATGCACACTATTTTTCACTATGATTTATTTAAGGGCCGCGGCTTCAAAGTTGGCGTCAACTTTTTTTCCTCCTCTTTTTTTTTTTTTCTTCTCATTTAATGGGTCCATCAGCTCCCACTCCCTCATTCTCAGTGAGTGACAATAAACTCTCATTTACTGTCTGTGGGCTTTGTGCAGGCGGATGCGTCGCTCACTTAAACTGATAGAATCCAGTTGAATGAAAGATTCAGAATAAGGCAGGAGGCACAGGCAAAACTCTTCCCCTTCACGTCCTCAGAATATGGCACTCTCTGATTTTCTGTCCGGTGTGAGTATATATTGCATGGTACTACAAATAAACGCATAAGCAAGTTAAAAAGATAAGATGCTGAAAAGATTCACAGGAATCACCACCAGTGAATCAATAGGACCAAATACTGCTCAGTTCTTTTTGCATCTACTGCACTGAACCAAAAAATAAGGAGACGCATAAGTCAGCTGGATAGACTCTGTTCATTTAAAAGATTCAAATGAATCAACAGTGAATCAACAGTACCAAAGGCTGATTTACATTTAGATTTACATTTACGGCAATTAGCTGACACTCTTATCCAGAGCAACGTACATCAGTGCTCAACTAGTCTACATCTGTTTCTTAAACCTGCAAGCTAAACTTAGTCAACCAAGGTACTGCAAGCTCAGTACACCTAAACGCTCCATACTCCTAAACAACACCTGTCAGACAATATCTAAAACACCACATGACAAGTCATAAGTTAAGACAGAAGTAAGGAAGGGATAGGGATAAGTTTTTTTTGTTTGTTTTTTAGAAATAAGCAAGCAAAATGAGAGACAGTTCTTGTTTTTAGGAAAGTGGAACTGGGTGTTCTTTGGTATGGTTTTTCTGTCTGATGTGTGTTTCTACAGCAGGTTAGCTAGTGTTCATTAAAAAGATTCAAATGAATCGTCAACAGTAGGGGTGTAACGGTACACAGATGTCACGGTTCGGTACGTACCTCGGTTTTGGGGTCACGGTTCGGTACAGCGAAGT
>JBBPCY010000001.1:26727847-26751988 GCA_037974405.1 Brachyalestes nurse | reverse complement strand
CTCTCTCTCTCTCTCTCTCTCTCTCTCTCTCTCTCTCTCTCTCTCTCTCTCTCTCTCTCTCTCTCTCTCTGTCGCTCATTTTGGCTCACTTTTTCTTTCTCTCTGTCTTCCATTCTGCCTTTCTTTCTCTCTCTCTATCCCCCCTCCCACCCTCTGTCTGTCTTTCTCTTTTTGTCTCTTTCCGTCTCTTTCTGTCTCTCATCTCTCTCTCTCACTCTCTCGCTGTCTCTGTCTTATCCTTCTTTCTGTTCTTTCCTCTTCTCCTTGTATATTCTCTCTGTCACTGTCTCTCTTTTTTTATCTTTTACTTCTTAAAATTGATCAATGCAAGATGCTGTCTTTCTGTATGGTTCTCTATCTTTTTCTCTCTCTCTCTTTCTCTCACTCTTTTATACTCTCCTCTCTCTCACACTCACTTTTTCTTTTTCTCTCTCTCTCTTTTTGTCTCTCTTACCCCCCCTCTTTCTCTTTCTCTCTCTCTCCCCCTCTCTCTCCCTCTTTCTCTCCCCACTGAATGACTTTAATTAGTCACTGCTGTGTGTTGTCAGTGTTGCATTACCGTCTCGTTGGGTCTCCTGTGTGTTCTGAACATGAGGGAGCTCTCAGGCTTTAGCAGAGAGAGAGAGGGTGATGGAGAGAGAGATGCTGAAACGAGCCCGTCTCGCCCCGTGGAGTCGACTCTGCAGTTTGCTGGCGTTTGCTCCGTGTTAAGTGTGGCGAAGGAGGCAGAGCTGCTCCGTGACTCTGCAGCTGGTTCTCCAGGGGTTAAGGAGGCTCTGCTGGTCCGTTGTTTAGCATGCTAACTGATTCAGCTCTGCGCGGCGAGCTGCACGAGGCCCTCTCGAAATAGCATTAAAGCAGAATTACAGGTTGTCAGTCCCCGAGTGACTCATGCAGCCGAGGCATTTTGCCTCTGCGGTGCTGCTGTGGGGACCGAACTTCCAGCGCTAGTTGCGTCATAAACAATTCAGAGTTTGGAAACGGCTCACACTATCTCCACATTTCCTTTTTTCCCTCGTCACTGTGAGCAACATGCGTTGCCTGTCAAAAGTTTGAGGAAAGTCAGCATCTTCAAATGTACAGCACTGTGCAAAAGTCTTGAGCACCCCCTCATTTCTTCACATTTCGCTTCCCAAGATCCAGACTTTCTTGTATTTTAATGTAGTCTTGGGGAACAGTTCTCCAGGCTTCCTGAAGGACTTTCAAAGACTCTCATTTTCAGTCCAGTCCCTGAACCTGACCAGTTTCAGGCGAATGTTTTTGTTTGTTAAGCCGGACAGCGACCTACATATGAATAATTCAAGCATAACAAAGCACACCTAACTCAAGACCTGAACCAGTGACGAAACAGGTTGGAACACTTTTATCACTTTTATCAAGGCATATTGCAGCGTGTTGCAGTAAAACATTTGTTCTCATTTCTTTTATTTAATCTTCTGAATATACCAAAGATAAGACAGTTTGACAGAAATGAAACAGTATATTTGCACCAACAAGGTGATGCAAAGCACAATATATAGAGAAATAAAGGGTTTGCTCAAGACCTTTGCACAGTACTTTTATTGTTAAGAATGGCTAACCTCACATTTCATCACTCATGAGCATCATTAAACTTCAGCACTGAGCAATAATTTCAAAAAGAAGCATTAGGTCTTTATTTTATCCAAAAATGTGCTTCATATCAAGACAGCTACTTTGATAAACATGAAAACAGTTATCAGGAACAGCTTTGTGTCATGAAGGCATTTATTCTTAATCAGATGCTAAACTAACAGTGGGAAATCAAACATTTCTCATACAAATTTAATAGGATGCAAGGCGTGCTGAGGCAGTTTGAGGGGCAGTGTATCCACTATCATACACACTGTGTAATTGTGTCTGATAAGCTGTACAGTGCAATAGAAAATTATGCTTAAAAGCTGTTTACTGCTGGCAAGCACTAACATTTCAAAAATATAAATGACAGTAATAAAGTAAATATTAAGAGTAAGTTTTCCAGACTTCTTAGAAGTCTAGTATTACTTGTAGCTTCCACTAAATGTATGAGTTGGCTGTTTTTACTTCATTAGATTAAATTAGCTGTGTTGCTTATGGAATTTTATACATCCAAGCAATGGCACGAGACATTCAATAGATATCTGGAACCAAACCTGTGGTGTTCTAACCAGCTCACAACATATCAACTACAATTTAGAAAAAAAAAAAAAGAAATCTTGGTACTTTTTACTGCTTTCTTGTTTGTTTGCATTTATTCTAATGATCACTTGTGTTTTGCCAGCAGAAAGAAACCCTTCTGAAACAAATGGCTTCAAACTATTTTCATAAGTTTGCATAGTAAGGTACCAAGTGGAGAAACTTGCAGCTTGGTGTTTCAAGTAGGGCCGAAAGGTTGAAATTGTGAGACTTTTACAAAGAGAATGGCAGTTTTACATGCAGGACTGCTCATATCCAGATAATTGCAGAAACACAGCTGGAAACAGATCAGAACCTGAGAAAACACAATACAATACAAGGCCACCCGAAGGAGAAAGACAAGTTGGTATTAAACTCTTAACAGCAAAAGCTATGAAGGGGGCTTCACTCAGTTTTGCTTTTTTGCTATATCTGAGAAACAGGCCTTATTGATGCAATAGCAAAAAACCCCAAACTGCTCACGGGTTCGTCTGTTAAGACCCGCCAGCAGATCTAAAACCCTTTTAATGATTGATGTAGCAGCCAAGAGAAGCTGTTTGTTCACTTTCGTCTTCTTGATATATTATTCATTTTCTGCCTCATCTCTATACATTTATTATTGATGTGTATACAGAGTTGCCTATTTAATAGGTACACCTATACTGTACCTTCATGTATTGGGCATTTTATCATTGAAAACCAATCTAATTTAATAAGGACCACCTCTGAGCAGATATTATTTGGGTGGTGGACCATTTTCAGGTATGCCGATATGGTAGTGGCATGTTAAGTCGCTTTTCCATAGTTATACAGGAACCGTGCTGTACTTAAACTGTACTGCGATGGTATAGAAGTTGCAGCATGTTTTGATTTTCTGGTGTATCTCGGCCGCTTCTGATGCGCAAGTCTCCCGCCACAGTTTTCTGGCAGAGCTGTTTTATAGTCTTGTTTGAATTTTTTACATTTTTTTTCTCAGCATTGTTTAGCCAGTTGATGAAAACCTCACCCAGCAATGTCCTGGTACACCTTCTCATTTTTCACAACGTTAAAAACACCCATTGAAACTTGTCTACAGCTCAAACAGATAGTAGTGCCTTCACTTCGTTGACTTCTAAGTTGTTCGTTTGTGTCTCCACTCCATTGAGTGTTTTTGTCATAGTGGCCTCTTTCCAAGTCCACCTTTTGTCATAACATTTTGACGGATCAGAAAGCATTGATGCAGTGGGCTTGGCTGTGGCCGGCTTTCAGCCCTGCCCTGAAAAACATTTATTCACAGTACAAGGTGGTTTCTTGAGCCAGTGGAAAAGCGCCGGGTTACCAGGTACAGCAGCATTACCGCAGTTTTTTTTTTACTATTGGGTTGAAAATGATAAAGAAGACTATATTCAATGCTATTCATGCTGTTTACATTTATGTCTATTTGAACATCGCCCACATACTGCTATATGTATATATATTAGGACATTAACACAAAAGTCGACTTGTCGACTTCAGAGGCCCGAGTCGATGCCTCCTGAGAAGTCGACTAGAGAGGAAAAACCTGTTTTTTCTCCTCTCTATCTGCCCTCGTTTGTGTATGCAATGCCATCTCTGCCTCTGTTTGGCTGACGCTGACACACGTTCCGTGACTTAAAAAAAAATTATTATAGTCCCTTCATAATAAGGGGCGGTACCATTGGCGCGAGGGAATGTAAACACGAGACCACAACAAGACCAGAGACACGGCAGCAGAGAAGACAGACACACATCACATACTTCACTATAGACACACAAACAGCACGGAGACCTGTACAACCTGCAAGTCAGTGTTAAAGTACAGTAACAGTACCAGCATTCTGCACGGCATCTGCTAGCAACATGGCTAATGCTAGCACTGCAGGGAGTTGTTTTGCCACGACTTAAACTGTTCCCACTCTCAGTTGGACACTTAAATTTTGTTTTGTTTAATTGTCGTGTTGACTGTTAATGTTACAGAGAACTTTTAATAAAAGTTGCTCAGTGTTGCACACCCGTGTTCCTCCGCTGGGTGTGTGATGATGTCATCAAACGACTAGTCGACTCAACTTCGACTTTGCTGACCGACTAGTCAAACTGAAAAAATCTGGAGTCGTTAATGCCCTAATATATTTTTTTTGTCTGGCTATAATTATATATTTTAATTACTGTCAAACTGTTGATTTCTGAGTGTGCTGCTGTTGGGTTGTATGTATCTATGGTCCAGGAGGACGGTATTTCATCTCACTGTGTATATGGCTGGGGTGACAGTAAAATTCTGTTACTGTGTGGTGTTACTGACAGTAAAATTGTTACTGTGTGGTGTTACTGTGTGGTGGTGTTGCTGTATAGTGTTGTTACTGTATATTGTTGTTACCGTGTGGTGTTGTTACTGTGTAGTGTTGTTACTGTGTAGTGTTGTTACTGTGTAGTGTTGTTACTGTGTGGTGTTGTTACTGTGTGGTGTTGTTACTGTGTAGTGTTGTTACTGTGTGGTGTTGTTACTGTGTAGTGTTGTTACTGTGTAGTGGTGTTACTGTGTAGTGGTGTTACTGCGTAGTGGTGTTACTGCGTAGTGGTGTTACTGCGTAGTGGTGTTACTGCGTGGTGGTGTTACTGCGTGGTGTTGTTACTGCGTGGTGTTGTTACTGCGTGGTGTTATTGTGTATTGTTATTATGTGGTATTGGTATTGTGTTGCATTGTTATTATGAGGTAATTTTATTGTGTGGTAAAGTTATTGTGAGGCATTGTTATTCTGTTGTATTGTTATTGTGAGGCATTGTTATTGTGTGTTATTATTATTGTGTTGTTGTTATGAGGTGATTTACTGTGTGGTATTGTGATTGTGAAGTATTGGTATTGTGTATTGTTATTGTGAGATATCAGTACATTTACGGCATTTAGCAAACGCTCTTATCCAGAGTGATGTACATTAACTAGTCTAACATCTGTTCTTCATACCTGTAAAGCTAAACTAAGATCAACACCTGCTTTTTACTGTTACTGCAAGCAAAGTTACACACCTCAACAAACCCTGTCAAAAGAAAAAAGTCAGAGATTAATATACAAGTAAGGAAAAACAGTTAAGAGGGCAAGGGCCCTAGGTTTTTTAAATATAAGGAAAAGGATGTGTAAGGGAGAAATGAGAGGACTGGTTAGTCACCAAGGTGCTCCTCGAAGAGGTGGGTCTTCAGGTCTGCAGATCTGATTGCAGGAGGGAGTTCGTTCCACCACTGGGGGGCCAAGACTGAAAAGAGTCTTGATGCATGTCTTCCTCTTCTTTTGAGCAACAGAGGTTCGAGAAGTGACGCTGCTTGATTAGTTCTGATAAGTAAGGAGGTACAAGTCCGTTCTTGGCCTTGAAGGCAAGTGTTAAGGTTTTGAACTTAATGCGAGCGGCCACAGGGAGCCAATGAAGGTTCTGTAGTAGAGGCGTAGTGTGTGAGAATTGAGGAACATTGAAAACTAACCTGGCAGCTGCTTTCTAAATTAGCTGAAATGAGAAAGGGTCGGATTCTTCTGATGTTGTACAGAAGGTACCTGCATATCCTGGAGAGGTGGTCAACATGCGACAGGAATGGCAGTTCGTCATCTAGCATGACACAAAGATTTCTCACCTTCTTTGAGGCGAGTTCTCAAAAGAAACTGTGAGGTCGTGGCCTGGTGATGGACACCCTTTGATGAAAAGAAGCTCAGTTTTGCTGGGATTCGGCTGGTATTGTGTATTGTTATTGTGTGGTATTGCTAATATGTACTATGATCATGAAGGGATGTCACTATGTACTCGTTCACAGTTGTTGATGACAAAGTGAACCTTACCTTACTTGCACTACTGCACTACACACACACACACACACACACTAAACATACCATTACTGACATCTCACACAAACACGCCACTGCTGTCATCACTGCTGTGCTAAGGATGGTCTGCTCCACTGAGGAATGGGGTGTGAGAAGACTGATAAAGTAACCTGACAGTACAGACAGTAACCTGCCTTGTTTTGTGTTTCTGATACAATGTCCAGCGAGTGTGACTAAAAGCTTTCGCCTTTGTATGTTTAGTATTTAGTACTGTGTATGTTGCTCATCTTGACACACAACATACACATAATAACATTACGAAATCTTTGTATTTAATGTTTTAATCTAAAAAGTCTGCCTCAAACACAGTGTAAAGCACAGTATGTCATGCACTGTATTACAGTTTTTGTGTAGACATCTAGAGTATATATATATTTACTCTTCACAGTAGGATTTTTATAATTACTTCATACCTGTAGTTTCTTTCACGTTTATTTTTATCTCATCATTGCTTTGTATAGAGGGAAGCATCAATTGTCACCTTCCTGATTCTAGGTGGTTGGTACAGTTGGGCTACAGTCAGTAACCCAACCCAAGTGCATGTTTGGTTTGTCTGATAAACTGACCAGTGAATGTAGCTATTTAATGTAATACATTGATGACTTGGTCTAAATGTTGTATATAAAAAAATCTCCCATCTGTCCAATCACTGAATTAAGCGTTTTGGTTCTTCTTCTCCTGTTGAGTCAATAAACACGTGTTTCAAAGGTAACATTTTGTCTGGCGGTGAAGTTTCTGTTCTCAGAAGTGAGTCTCTGACTCGTGCTGTGTTTTCCTCTGCCTCTCTCAGGTCTACATTCCCTGCAGAACAGCTGTTGTTCTGGCCAACGAGGAAATCAGTTACTGCTACTGAAGCACCATCATTGATTCACAGAGAGATTGATACTCAGCGCACATCTGCCTCTCCACCGGCTGCAGCCGAAAACCTGCCTCCACTTCCTCGCCTCTCCCAGAGATGATGCCGTCAAGACGTCCGAATGTTATCGAGGTCACTCTGAACATGCGCACACATTTCAGTGTGTCGTGTTGATATAATGGATAACGTCCATCTGTTTAGGCATCAATTATTAGATGTTCACACCTACTGCTAGTTATAATGAATCCAGTAATGGCTTGTAACCTTATTCACAAGTTGCCACAGTGTTTCTAAAGCTGTCGAAAGACAACCATGCCTCTCTAGACCATATTACTCTATTACTACCAGTGAAGCTGCTTTGGATCCCTGTTCCAAAAGAAAATCCACACCCACAAATTCCGTTATTAACAAATTAACTATAATATTGTCACTGTTTGTTGTAATGAATTATGTTCAGAATTCACCAGGACAGGAAAAAGTAACATAGACTGCCTGTGTTGTTTAATCTGTATAAAAAAGAGCACTTTCTTGAAAATGTAACATCTGGTTTGCTGTATTTTGTATTTATTTGCTGACTGTTGATACAGCTTGTTATGCAAGGAACGATTTTTTTCCACTGCAAACAGTGCTGTGCAGAAGTCTTAGGACATTTATATTTAAAAGCTGTTTAACTGGGCAGTAATGATAATATCATTAATAGTAATGCTCGAATAAATACAAATCACATCAATACAGCAATAGTGATTTAATATGTCAAGTTGTTACTTGAAGCAAGCATCAAATACCTGGTTTGGTTCAAATAATATTCCTTTAAATTGAATCAGGTGTGCTGCTCATGCACTTTCACAAATCTGTGCAGTGACTGGAGGCATCTTTACTGCTTTCTTGTTTGTTTGCATGCATTCTAATGTTAACTGTGTAAAGACACTGCTGAGAGAAATGGTTTTAACAAAGTGACTAAGACTTTTGCACAGTGCTATAATTCAGTTGTATAAACAGTCATTCATTGTGGTTTGATTTGAAATCTACAGCCTGAATCTACAGTGGTGGTGATAGGAAACAGGAGTCAAGGTGTCTAAAACACATATATATTTTATTTGGTATCTGAAACCACCAGTAAACATTTTTATATGTTATGGTAATATAATAGTAAACAAAATGGTAAAATATTCATTCAAATTGGGGACCATCATTGGAGACCAGTTTGCCATAGAATGGGCTGCATGGAACTGCCATGAATGTGGTTTCTGTCACCACCATTGTGAACAATTCTGACTTGATAAGTTTCTCAAAAGTGGTCGTTTCACATCAAACCACTCTGTTACATTATTTACATTTTGCGGACTTAATTATGCAGAAATTTCGTATTGATGCAATTTAAGCACATATAGGAAAACCATTTAGGGAGAGTAAGTGAGGTGTTTTCTTCAGGTAAACTGAATAATCCTGTAAAACCACTAATTAGCTGTTTCGTTTAGTAATTGCATCTCCTTCCTCTGTGTTATAATTAATAACACAATCATTTCTTTGAATGTCGTGACATTTTGTGGGAGTCTTTACAGCACCCGCTGCTTTTTAGTACGCACTCATTTTGTGTCTTTAAAAAGTGTGATGACCACACACACTGTGATAATCACGTTCCGCTTTATTTGGATTGTACCCTTCAGTTGGTTTACACTTGTTCAGTTTACATATAGTAATATAGTAGGGGTAACCAGTTTGGGTGGAAAAAATGACACAATAATTGGATATTTTCACAATAAACAATATGCATCATAATATTTTGCAAAAGAAACAGCAATTCTGCATGCACTACTATTCTCCTGGACTCCTGGCATAATCAGTATAATCTCCCGACAACAGGCTAAAGCCTTATGTGGCAAAAAGAGATATCTGTATATGTTGTAATCATTATGATGTAATCATCATGTCATATTGCCAACCCCTACAATATATTTCATCTCATAAGAGATTGCTATAAGAATATATGATATGATATATATTCTGGGGTGGTGAGGCGTTTTGGCATTTTGGTGAGATGTTAAAATTCTGATGGTAATAAATAAAATAAAACTTCAAAAGGTGGCACTCAAAAGCAGTATTTGAATGAGAGGCTACAATCACAGCTTCTATAGTAACATATGGGCAATATGTGTGCACCTTTCTAACAACACATTGTTTCCCCCTACTGGATATATTTAGAACTGCACTAAAGAAAACACTCATTATAGAGTGTATATTTTTTCAGAGTGACTCTGAGTATATTTGTTTATAACAAATATTCAGAGTCTATAAAATGCTATTTGGGCCAGCCCTAGGTACCACAGTAATATGTTAATTACATTATTACTACTTTAAAACAAGTTCAATTGTAAGGTGAGGTGGGATAATTTCACTGAAACAAAGGCCTAGGGTAAAAAAAAATGTACAATAACATTCTTGTACCATTTCCTAATGAGAATAATTGAATATGCTTCCAGCTTTCAGGATGCATTCACTTGCTATGATTAATAATTAAAAGATTTTTTTAAGATGTGTTCACTTGATAAGATAATGAATAAGACTTGTTAACCGACTACTCTATGGAGGTTGAAGTGTTGCCACAAAATGTTGCAAAGTCTTCCGTTCTTTCTTTATTTTCCCATTTTTAATGAACCTGTATGGTACCATACGTGATCAATGGCCAGTCCACTGTCCTATTATGATATTAGTTTATTATGGTCCTTCCCAAAGCCTCATCAACAACTGTGTTTTCTCATTAATGTCAAGTAGCTGCTTCAAGATAGTGCTGACCTGCTTTTGAATTCTCCGCAGAGAAAACGGAACGGGTCTGTGTATAAACACATTAGTGTTATTATCACAAACCAGCTCTAGTGAGGAGACAGTCTGACGTTCATGTGCCCCCATAATGAAGAGATGCGCCTCTCACTCTCTGCTTTGTGGTTTAAACAAGTCTAATTTGTGCACCGGAAAAGGGGGAAAAAACAGATGCTTAGATAGCAATAATTAGCCTCTTCATGTCTGTCAGTCTACTAATATAAAAACAATGTGTGTGTGTGGGTTTTTTTCCCCTTATCAGTGTTGTGGATAAAAAGTTGCAGCTATTTTCACTTTGAAAGAACAATATATTCTTTTCATTTGTGAAGGGGGTAAATAGTAAATAAATGTAATTGTCAATTTACAGAGGTTCCAGTGGAAATGGTGAGCATTTCCTTCTGGCTGTGTCAGCAGACTGTGCCAGCTTCGTGTGAAAATAACAGTATTCATGTATAACACTTGTATGTGTCCTGTTATTCTTTATTATGCAAAAAAAATAACACCCCCAGCATCACTACAGCTGTTTTTGTATTAGGCTGAGATTTTGTGGGACATTTGCAGGGCAAATGTATTTGCATAACACTTTACAACACACAGAGGTCATTGAATGTGCTTCACAGAGAATAAAAAAGCATCAAAAGAAAAGGAAGCAATAAAATAGCCATGCAATTAATATACACTACCAGTCAGAAGTCAGGGTTTTACCACGTATCCATTTATTTCAGATTTTTATTCTTGTGAAACACTGCAAAGTTGTTGAGGGAACAACTACAAATGAAAATATGTCAAATAAGATTTCCTTTATAAGATGAAAGATTCTGTAACAGTGCATGCCTGACATCTTATTAACTGGTTGTGTGGTGATGCAGAGTCAAATTCTAGACTGTCCTTCAACTTTAAATGCACTCATTCACTGTTTCATCCCACTGGCTGCCGTTTAATGGCTTGTTAAATTTCTAACATTTATCTGGTGGTTTACTTTATAAAAGGTGGCTTTTTGTAATGACATAATGACAATAAAAATCAAATTAAGTTAAATAGTGATATAAAAGTATACAGATAAAAATGCATGAGTTCATGTGTAGATCACTGAAAAAAGTACTAAGTTTCTTTTTAATACTGATAGATCTGATCTCCCTGGTGATCTGGTTCCAGCAGGGGTTGCATAATGACTAAATAGCATTTTACCCTGTTTAGAATCAGATCTGGCTTCACCAGCTGACCTGATTTAGCTGATCTGACAGACCCTCCAGGCTGATCTTCACTGGAGATACATTCACTACGAAACCAAACGCCTTCATTTTACCTCTTAAAATTACCTTCATTTTGACCTTAATTTCCCATACAGGGAATTAAGGATAATTAAGGGGAAAGATGCACTGACTAAGGCTGATTAAGGTGTAAAACTACTGAATTTTACCATTATTTTTCATACTTGCCCCTTAAATAATAGAACCTCCTGAATTAACACTTTTAAGATAAGATAACATAAGATAAACCTCTATTAGTCCCACAAGTGGGAAATTTGCATTGTCATGCCAGAAGGAGGACAGTACAAAGTTAAGATATATACATACAGAGTGAATGTATATAAATGTAAGAACCCTGTAGATACACACACATACAGGTGCACAATGGAGTATCAAGATTAAGGCGTTTCACACTCATGCCTTAAATCGAATTTTAAGGAAAATTAAGGGGTCAGTTTCACAAACTAACAGCCTTAGGTACAGTTAAGCACATTTTAGGAACACTGTTGAGTGACATTAGCACCACTCTGAACTCACTTCTGCATCTGAATAAACTCAAATGTATTTATTTTGCACATTATCATACACAAAGGCTATTCAATGTGCTTTACAGGAACAGAATAAAATAATAGAAGAAATAAAAGAATATATAGAAGATCAATAAAAGAAGATCGAAAGTGCAATAGAAGTGGAAACAGTAGCTTTGTTTATGGCAGGGCGTCCTTCTCCGATATTAGATGTATCACATTAGGCCTGTGAACTGCTGTAGAAAATCATTAAAACAAACCCCGTGCCAGATATCAATAGTCCTGCTACCTGATCATTTTGCACAATGGAGCACTGTTGTTCGCAGCAGGCAATGATGTTTCATTGACTTCCATTTTCGTCGCAGTGGTGTCTTTTTTTTTCTCTTTTTTTTTTTAAGAGGCAGGAAGGCTGCGCTGTTTGGTAATTTCGTTGAATTTCTCAGCTGTGCAGCAGGTCCTAAACTGTTTTAACTGCTCTACCATATGGTCGGTTTGATCTCCTTTTCTTAGCATGTGCAATAAAAAAAAAAGAGAGAGAGAGAACATTCATATTCCGCCACCATCCCTTTAACGGTTCGCCACTAGAGCTCTGAATCCCCAGTCTCCTTTATGTAACACCAAAAGCTTTTTTTTTTTTTTTTTTTTTAATATCTCCCTTTTCAGCTCTTCAAAAGCTTGAGAGGATCACTCTGCATAAATATCCGCCTCATGAACAAGCGCCATTGTGAGTCTGAAGGAGGTACGTCTTTGCTTAATCGCACCTTTCATCCCCACCAATGGCATTTTCATTAGTGTTCTCAAATTGAATGCGTTAATGGAAACAGAGGAGTCCGTGTGGAGAACCGGGGCCACTTTGTTACGGTTGCTCCCCTTTTCGCTAATCAAGTCCGCTCCTTGTCATCAATCACCGCGGCGACGGTGAAGAAGCAGGTATGGAAATCACGACTGAATGAGGCCAGTTATGGCCTCCATCTCCTCCACAAGGGCACCGATGTGTGGGACAGTGGCTCAGACTCTTCCTCGTCCTCCTCCTCCTCCTCCTCCTCCTCCAATCTCATTTGGTTGCTTCTGTTTTCTTGAACATTCTGGTCCCTTACTTGAAATAAAGGTTCCTGGATGGTTCTCGACTTGGATACAGATTTTCTGGACTTTATTTGGTGTCCATTATGCGAAAGCTCATCTTTTAAAAGGTTCTTCACACTTTCTGCACACCTCAATTAAGACATTTCTGTACATTTTTATGCAATTTTATTGTTGAATTGGACATAAGACTGTAGTCTCTGTGAAGAACCATCCATTTGAAAAGGTTCTTCAGGGAACCACAAGTGGCCCTGCATTGATAATCATCCATGTTCATCTATTTTTATTCCTAAAATCACATGATTTATGTTTTAAGTACAGGCTCCGCCAATTGCATGTAATGCAGCTGATGAAATGTCAGAGTATCTCAAATCAATGTCTTGTCAGATTGTCATTGTTCGCTGAAGAACCATCCATTTGAAAAGGTTCTTTAGTGATCCAGAAGTAGCTCTTCTGCAGCTCTGCCCAAAGAACCCTTTCACGACGTCATTATTTTTAAGAGTGTGTGGAAGAGCAAGCAGGCCGGGTTCATTTTTACGCCTCTGCTGTGGAGCAGGGGGGGAACGTTTGATGTTTCTTCTGCAGGCTCATCAGTAAGTCCACCTCTTTGTCTTTTCCTTGATGTGAAAGCAGGGTTATTATACTTGATCTCACTTCAACAGGGTTATGCTTTAGGACCATTTATTACTTAGGATTGTTACTGTGTGGCAGAAAAATCAACTTCGTCGTATCTTTCGCTTATTTTCATGTCGCTCAGAATGGTTAATACATGTTTGGCAGCATAAAACATGACTTTCCTGGCAACTTTATTGATATTAGCAGCCTTGATGACTTTCACCTGGGAGACTTTCATCAAAACTGCTGCAGATTATTCGTAAAACTTAGTAAAACTAGAAGTCGTGCAATACTTTTTTGTTTGTTTTGTTTTGTAATTTATTCCTTTAAAACCTACTGTTAGAACTATAAATATAATATACGTGTGTATAAAATATACAAGTGTGTTGTCTACAATACTGTGCAAATGTCTTGAGCCCATCTTTTGCTTTCAAAGAGACTTTCTCCAGGACTTTCGAAACTGTCTCATTTTCGGTCACAGTCAAATATTTGTTCCCGTTTCTTTCATTTAATCCACTCAACATTCCAAAGATAAGACAGTTTGACTGGAATAAAGAAGTATTTTGGCACCAACAGCATGATTCAAATCAAAATAAGAAGAACTGAAAGGTGACTCAAAACTTCCACAGCACTGTACATTCAGAACTTGAAAACTGTAGTAGATTAGCCTCTAAATGTTAAACATCACCATTGTTGTTGCGATACGCTTGTATAATCATACACAGTGTTTTTCTTAAAAATAGGAAATGAACTGAGGGCATTCAGTGTCCCAGGTGTTGTTGTGTTACCCAGGTGTTACACTGTCTGACCCAGCTCTCTCTCTCTCTCTGACTCTCTCTCTTTCCCTCTCTCTCTCTCTCTCTCTGTCTCTCTGTCTGTCTCTCTCTCTTTCCCTCTCTCTCTCTCTCTCTCTCTGTGTCTCTCTGTCTGTCTCTCTCTCTCTTTCCCTCTCTCTGTCTGTCTGTCTGTCTGTCTCTTTCTCTCTCTCTCTCTCTTTCTCTATCTCTCTTTCTCTGTCTCTCCCTCTCTCTCTCTGTCTCTCTCTCACTCGCTCTCTCTTTCTGTCTGTCTCTCTCGCTCACTCGCTCACTCGCTCTCTCTTTCTGTCTGTCTGTCTCTCTCTCTCTCTCTCTCTCTCTCTCTCTCTCCCTCTCTCTCTCCCTCTCTCTCTCCTTCTGTCTCTCTCTCTCTGTCTCTCTTTCTGTCTCTCATTCCTTTTCCGAGTTCTTTCTAGGACACACCCTGACTGCAGTTTGTCCTCATTTTCATAAAGGGTACAGTGAAGTTCACTCCCCATAAAGCAGATGGGCCCTGTCTGTGATATCATGCTGCCCTCTATTGGCTGGTTCTTTAGTTGTCACATACAGTTATACAAGTATAACGTGGGGAAATGAGCCCCTGAGTCAACCTGCAAGAAAGTTATCAAATCATTTAAATTAGGAGAGGCTAAACTAAGGAAATAAAATATACAGAAAGAAGAATATTCCAACTGTAAACTATCTGTAGAGTGTGCAAAATGTAACTGAATAGGAATAGCTGTGCAGTGTGCTGGTTTTCTGGTTACCATATAGATTAAATGACATACAGTGAGTTCTGGGTCATAGACTCCACTTCACTTACTTTTGCCATGCAAGACCTGCCGAATATATAACAGAATATTCATTCTCTTTTATTCTGAAAGCACAAAAACAAAAAAAAAGCAAAAAGAATGCAAATTCATGCTTTGGGTGGTGGGCCCATTTTGTCAACAGAATTTGCACCAAAGCCAAAATGCCCTATTTTGGTTTCATTAGATGACAAATCCCGCTTTTTTCTAGCTTGTGGGTTTTTGCATAATGTAAAGTGCAAGCTTAGCCTGTTTCTGTACCGGCCCTGCTCTTCCCCAGGCCAGAATTGTGTGAAATTCTTGCACCGCGCACAAATTGGCAGTTCTTTGTCATAAAGGCCTGCAGCTACTTCAAAGTTGTCATTAGATTGTTTGTAGTCTCACTAATCAGAGTCCACCAATCCTGCATGCAGAGCCACACACAACTACGTGATAGAAATTCAAAATCAAGACGCATGAAACACAGCAACAAAACTGAAACGTATGTAAATGATCAAATAAAAACATACAGAGAATCAAAACTGTAGAATTTAGCCCCTGCACACTAAAAACACTAACCTGTCAGAACAGGTTTAACATTCAGCTGTCTTTTTCCTTGTTTCTGGGTTTCTTGTAATGTTTGCTCTGACTTCTCTTATGTTTCTTAGCTTTTGTATGTTCTCCTGTCTTCCCCATTTTTCTCTTTGTTGTTGTTTATGTCTGCATTGTGTCTATGTTTTGATGTTAGTCTCTACACTAGCCCTGCCTCCTCCTTGGTCCTCCACCCAAACCCTGCCTCCTCATTCATTTCTCCACCCTAGCCCTGCCTGTTTCTTAGTTTATCCACCCAACCCCTGTCTCCTGCTTAGTTCTCCAGCCTGTCCAGCCTCCTCCTTGGTTTCTCCACCCTAGTCCTGTATCCTCATTAGTTTCTCCACCCTAGTCCTGTATCCTCATTAGTTTCTCCACCCTAGTCCTGTATCCTCATTAGTTTCTCCCCCCTAGTCCTTCCTCCTCCTTGATTTCTCCACCCTGGTCCTTCCTCTTCCTTGGTTTCGCCACCCTAGTCCTGCGTCCTCATTAGTTTCTCCACCCTCTAGTAGAAAGTGCATAAAGCCTCTGTTTTTAGTCCCATTTGTTGGTTCTTGATGTTTCTGCTTGGTTGTTCTTGCTTCGTGAACCCAAACACACTTACTTCCTGATGATACTTACAAGAAAACTTGTCTAAGAGAATTCAGGCTGTGAACGGTGGTCATAATGGTGTTCAGACCAAATACTCACTTTAAAGCTGGTAAGAACAAACTCTCTTTATGTTTGCACATGTTGCAAATAGTACTACACACACACACACATATATATATATATATATATAGTGTGTGTATGTGTGTGTGTATTTGTGTGTGTAGTACTATTTGGGACTGAATGGTATTTAGCATTTTCATGTTTGCAGTAATGGGGGAAATTTGAAAAATTACAATGGGATGCATACATATGTTCAAGATATTCTTTTTTGCTCTTGTAGCCTCACCTTGAAGCTATACCTGTAGGTAGTGTTAATAACAGTAGCAAAAAATAAATGCTTCTCCACAGGATCTGCACAAGCTCTGCTTTCTTTTATTAGTCAATTTATCACGGCCACATGGAGCATTGGCTTGATTGCAGAATAGTCAAGGGACTTAAGGTACTTTTTCTTGCTTCATAAGAGGCTCAGAAGGAAGCCCATGTGTATATGACTAGCCTTTTAATCAAAGGTTATAGGTTTACTGTTGCTACATTTGTCAGCCAGCCTCCACCCCATCCATGGAAACGGACCACCAGAAGATCTCCTCTGATGTGATGGTCAGCAACAAAACAACAGGGCAAGGCAACAGTTTGTTCAGCTGACAGCTACAACACTAGTTTTAATGAATACAGTATTATGATAAATATGTCATCCATTATTTTCCTATTATTTTGCAGCACTTGCAGGGCCCACAAAGGGCAAATGCAGCTGGACCTCTCTGGCATCTCAGTCTTGGTAAAATACCAACAGAAACCTACTTCACTACTAGACACGCCTGATGAAAAAGTACATAAAAAGGCAAGCAGTTTCAGTTAGAAGCATTGTGGCAGTCAGTGGACTATTATAATAGCTCATGAGCTTGGAGATAACCGGGGGATAAACTGCCTGAACTGATTCAGATGTTATCAATTCTCCACTTGGAAGGATGAGGTGCAACTGTGGCTGAGAGAGAAGAGCTTTAAATTCTTCTTTCACTTGAGTTTGCTGTTGGATTTTTTTTAGTATAGTGTGTAATGAAATGCAGTATTGTAATCCAATCACTGATTTAAATAATGTGTAAACTGTATGATTAAAAAATTCTTCCTAAATATTCTGTGTATTTACAACGTCTTTATTGTGACATATTAAAAAGCCTGATTCTATATGGAATAGAGGACTTTCTCAGACTGCGTGTTCTTGTATGAAACAGTAAAAGCTGATTATGGTTACACACAAATGACAAAGTAAGATCATGGAGAAAGTCCACACATCCATATGGCATCTGGCCATATGGAATAGATTTGTCTTAGCTGACCATGTATGGGTAGATCAGGAAGATAGGAAAGAATTTTAATCTTATTTTGATGGTGACAAACAACGCACTTCAATACCTCAGGCGTTGTCTGTATAACTTTGTGTTCTGGGACATCCCTCAGATGCGATATCAGATAGAAATCTGGGGAATTTGGAGGTCTGGGCAACATCTTGAAGTCAAGTCAAGTAGGTTTTACTTGTCATTTCTGCCATATACACACAAACGAAGCAACGTTCCTCCAGGACCATGGTGCAACACAAGAACAGAACAGAATACAGCAACAATACAACTGTGTTGAACGTAATGTTTCTGAAACCATTCCCCAATAAAGTGGCAGGGATCATTATTCTACAAAAAAATCTAAAAATATCATCAAGGGGTGCAACAGTTCTTAAATTGTTGGTCTCTGTCAGTTCTACATGAATGAGTT
Organism: Brachyalestes nurse; assembly: GCA_037974405.1. Classification (NCBI taxonomy): domain Eukaryota; kingdom Metazoa; phylum Chordata; class Actinopteri; order Characiformes; family Alestidae; genus Brachyalestes; species Brachyalestes nurse. The sequence goes on along the minus strand of JBBPCY010000001.1, from coordinate 26,734,221 downwards.
ACCCAGCAGAACTTGATTCAGATGTTATCAATTCTCCATTGGGAAGGATGAGGTGCAACTGTGGCTGAGAGAGAAAAGCTTCAAACTCTCCTGTCACTTGAGTTTGCTGTTGGATTTTTTTTAGTATAGTGTGTAATGAAATGCTCTACTTACATAGAGCATCACACTCCCTCCACCAGTTTCTTCTTCTTGTTTTCTTCCCACATTGCACTCTGGTAGCCTCACTTCCCCAAGTAAATGGCACACATATACCCGGTCACACAAGATGAGAAAAGAAAACAGGAGTCAGGAACCAGTTGGAGATGCTTCCAGCAGTGGACGGGGATTAACACTCTGACTGGGCTGTTGATATGTGCACCCCCATGCAATACACTGTGTTGAGACTCATTCCTTCCAAAACCAGCATTAACCCTTAAACTACAAGAGGCAGACATCAGTCTGAGCATCGTTTGGTGTTCCTATGTCACATACAACCAAAGGTTTTGTAATTTTAAAAACGTTCTAACAACCACTGGGGTTTTAAAACGGCGTCACTCGCAAATGCTCATACAGAAGACAAATGCTCAAATTTCTTTTCATTTAGGTCTCAGAAACAAACAGAAAAAACACAAGATATTTGAACAGGGGAGAACTTTCAGGATGGGAAAACCTGCAGAGGGAGGGGGTCTGGAGCAGCAAACATAGAGCAAACACTAGCTTTAGACTGTTTTTTTTTTGGTTTACCATTTTATTTATTTCTTTTCTTGTATGGACAAGATAAGCTTTTTGGTACCCAGCACTATTTTAGCTCATAGCTCATAGTTTGTTCCTTCTTGGACCCCAGTCAGGATTTGGCCCTTCTGAAAGTCACTCAGGTCTTTATGCCTCTCCATTTCTTTCACATCCAACATGTCGGCTATGAGAACTGATTGTTCTATTAGGGTTGGTTTCCTGGATATGGATTAAGCCTAGTCTTAGACTAAATTGCATGGCTAATGACAAAATTCTAGTTTAATCTTAGGCTTAATCTGGGTCTGGGAAACTCGCCTATAATGTCTAATGAATCCCAGACCTTGGCATGTGCAGTTTTGACAAGATTAGCTTCATCTGTGAGTGGTCAGCGTATTTGTTTATCTATATGTTTATGTGTAAACCATATTCTACAACTCTTTGTCTTCTCTTTGTAATATAATGGAGAAAGAGAAAGCTGTTGGCATAAATCTAGTGTAGATATATGCTGTTTTATGTGGTCAGCTTGATTGAAGGCCTTTGATTTGTCAGTTAAGAAGATCGGGTCCCTTGTTGGCTGGCAGGTGCCTGTCTGAATAAACCATGTTTGAATCACTTTAACAAGGAGCTTCATTGTTCTATTGCCTCTTCACATCCTTCCCCAAAACTGCTGGCATGTGTTTTTTTTTTCATCACAAACTTTTCTTTAATCTTTCCAAGTTAGAGGAACTGGCCATCAGTCACTTGTCTAAAGAAAGTTTGGGATCTTTGGGACAAGACGAATGTTTGCAGTATTCCACTCAGTAGACACAATATCTAGTTGGTAGTATTCAACAAATACATTTATATTTAGAGCATCTGGCATAGACTCTTATCCAGAGTGGTGTAAGTCTGTGCTTTTATAAGAAAACACACCCCTCATACTAGTAAACCTAGATGTACAGTTAAGAGCTAAGATTATCCCAGAGAGGAAGTTAGTCTTCCCAGGACCCTTTCAGATCACACACTGAAGATATTTTTGTGAAGTTTTGTGATTTCTAAAAACGGTGATGAGTACAAGAGCAATCCCTGTTCAATACCAATCGGTTAATAAGTAGATAACAGCAAGTGATTGTCTGAATACAGGAAGTGACTCTATAACTCCTCCCCCTGTCATACACCAACCCATCAGACTCTATAACTCCTCCCCCTGTCACACACTCACCCATCAGACTATATAACTCCTCCCCCTGTCACACACCAACCCATTAGACTCTATAACTCCTCCCCCTGTCACACACCAACCCATTAGACTCTATAACTCCTCCCCCATCACACACCCACCCATCAGACCCTATAACTCCTCCCCCCTCACACACCCACTGCTATCAGACTCCATAACTCCTCCCCCTGTGACGCACCCACAAAATAATCTGTACAACCTGCTGCTACTCAGATGTGCAATTTCTTATTGTATGCAAAAATAATTATGTCAGTGCTATTTATTTAGTATTATATGCAATAGTATTATATTAGTATCATATGCTATATCACTACTTTTACTTGAAATAACGGACAGAAAACAACTTTATACAACTACTTGTGTTAATTAGTAAACTACTTCAGCAGTAATTTTATTTTTCCATAGTATTTAAAGTATTTAACCACCTTTCTTACTGACCACACTATTTATATATGATTCAAAGTTTATTTAGTACTTTCAGTACTTTATTTGAGTATTTTCAGAGTATTTTCTGGAGATTTGTATTTTGGCTTTATTCTAGATTTGTTGTTTTTTGGCTTTATACAATATTTAAATGGCTCTTGTCTTTGTGTCTCTGTGTCTGTGCAGTCGTTGCATAAGCAATTTCCTTCGGGATCAATAGTTTCTAATTCTGATTCTGACTGTGATAAACTAACAGATGTAGGAAGTGGAGAGCACGTATGGGGGGTCCTCTCAGTCCACACTTCAGAGAAAAAGCAGCCCATTGTTTCTGTAACTTCAAAGTTTCTCATTGGGATCTTAGCAACAATTTGAACACATCACACCCATTTTCCATTCACTTCACTGGTTTCCCGTCTCCAGCTGGACTGAATACAAGGTTTTCCTTCTTAGGTGAGTAAGTGCATCTATTATAAATTCCCTCCTGCCTCAAAGAACAACTCACCCCGACTCACCTCAATACCATCCCTCTACTCTACACACTCAACCCGCCTCCCCCTCCCCAGGACTGAGCACAGTACCATGGGTGATCCGGCCTTCTGTTCTGCCCTCCCTCACCATCTGAGGTATCACAGACTACTGAGAGTTTTAAAAAGGGACTTATATTTTTTTTAAATATTTCTTTTTAGCAGAACTTACATCTTTTAATTAACTTTTCTGTTTGCTGTTTCATGTTATTTATTCAGTGTTTCATGTTATTTATTTGTCTTTTATGATGCTGTTTTTTCCTCTCAGCACTTATCATTACTATTATTAATAATAATATTATTATCAATATTAATAACAACAATAATAATATCAGTGCCGGTATCTATATTAATATTAATGTTTGTAATAAAAATATTTTTATGAATATATTGTTGTTGTTGTTTTGTTATCGTTGTTGTTATTGTTAATATTAACAATAACAACAGCCCCCTCTTCTGAAAACTTCCATTAAAATGAGTGAAAAAAAGGAGTGTCCAAATTCGGGTGAGTGGCATGAGGAGAACCAGGCCTAATAATCCAGGTGAATAAGCCTGAAAAATGCTTCCCTGGCCGGCTACAGAAAGCCCCCTTGTATGAAAAGATCCATAAAAATGACTACCGCAACTTTCGGAAACCGTTGGAATTTTTTTGATTGCGCAAGCGGTTCAAGAGTTACGGTAATTTAAAAAATATTGAAAGGCGTTTGAGCGGCTAACATGGAACAAGAAAATACCGCTGTGTAATCCATTTATTTCAACAAAGTAACTGTAATCTGATTATCACCTATTTAAACGGTAACTGTAACTGTAATGGAATACAGTTACTCATAATTTGTATTCTAATTATGTAACCCGGGTACATATATTCCGTTACTCCCCAACACTGTGCACAGTAAACAGATAGTCAAAAAGTAAAATAGTGAACAGTGTGAATTTTTTTCTCTGCGTTTAACCCATTCACCAAGTGAAGCAGGGGGCTGCCACCAACAGGGGGTGCCAGGGAGCAGCGCGTGCGGACAGTACCTTGCTCAGTACCTCAGTGATGCCACTAGCACTGCTGGGATTCGACCCCACAACCTTCTGATTGCAGGGGCAACTCCCTAACCACTAGGCCACCAGAAATTCTATATCATTGGTTTGACAAGGTAACAGTACCTGCACTTTAAGGTTCCTTTAAGATTTTGTGTTCTGTGATTATGGTACTTCATTATTAGTTAAGTGGACGACAGTATCAGCCTGTAGGTTCCTCCCCATATGTACTATGTTCGTCTACTTTGATGATAATGAAGGTTTTTAGCGACTGCACTTTTACTAGAGTAATGTTTTGGATCAGAATCAGACCTACACCCTTGTTTTAATTCATAGTAGGTGTTTCCACTTTTTGTGATGCAGAACATCGCACCAGGTGCTCTGGAAGTTCAAGATTTGTCACCGACTGTGAATAGCGAGTGGGTGTGTGTCAGGTCTATCTCAGGACTCTTCACTGAAGGAGTCACTGTAGAAATGCAGTTAATGTAGTTAATGCGGTTAATGTCTAGTACAAGTTTCACACAAAACATGAAATGTCTTTCATGAGCTACAGACGATCATGTTTAGTACAGAATGGTATAAAGAGGTTCATGGGTGAAGCCGTTAGCTTAATGCTAACATACCACTAGAATTTCATAGGGATGCTAGCAGAAATTAGCAGGGAAATATGAAGAACTAGATATTATAATTTATTTCTAGAAAATGAACCCAGTAGGGGTGTAACGGTACAGAAAGGTCACGGTTCAGTTCACACTATAGTTCTGACATCATGGTTCAGTACGGTTCATGATACAGTGAAGTTAAGTAACAAAAAGTTACTTTCATGTATGTGTAAGGCAGCAGAACTGTTACACCAGTAGGTGGCACTATTACACCACACTACGACCCAGGTTTATGATTTACTGATGCTTTTTGGTCCCTCTGTGATTCCGTATTACTTCAATCACGTCTTCTCTGTCGTACCGTGTATTCTCCGTACGACATCATGTACCGAACCGTGACCCATGTACCGTGACGGTTCCGTACCAATATATGTACCGTTACAGCCCTAGTACCCAGTAAATGTTTCTTACGTACTCATTGACAGTCGGTGGACTTTGTCCTTAATGTAAACATCTTGACTTCTTTTAAAGTACTTTTACTAGTTTATGTGAATATTGTTTAACATTTTTGCCATGCAATTTATATTCCACGCAGTAAAACCATGTAAAGGGTGCAAGGGTACCTCAGTGATTTAAGGTCATATCTATTAACACAATAGTTATAATATTAATATGAATAATTAATTATTATTTATAATTACTAACTATTAATAATAATTATAAGAACCTGATTAGTGACATCCTGTGCTTGTTTTGGTCCATAAATGACCTAAATAAGGTAAAAGATGAGGCTGATGAAGGTAATTTTTCTTAAAATAAAAGTTCTACACACACAGGGCTTTTACGTGTAATCATTTCATTTATCACCAAAAATGAGAACGTTTCATTTTCTGAGATTAGTTTTATTGTGCTGGAGGTGTTTTTGAACTTGAACACTTTGTTACTGGAGTTGTTTTTGTTAGATTTCACTTGTATAAGAGTCCTTACTGAAGTTTTAGACTGCACTGCCGTTCTTCCCATCCCTTCTAAATGATTTCTTTTCAACTTAGATATTCGAAAATTGGTGTTTGGCCTTGTAGTCAAAAATAAAGGTCCATTGGTTTCCATTAGACTCCCTCAAGTGAAAGGCAAATAAATAAATAAATAAAAGCACCTTCGAATAAAAGGTTAGAAAGTTAATTAAATTAAATGAATGTCTTTTAAATTAGACAGGGATACGTCTGCTGCACCCAAACGGGGAAGAAAATGTAAAAAAAAAGAAAAAGCACATTCGTCTGTCAGATGAGACGAAGTGGAGTTCAGATATTACAGAAACATCACTAATGAGCTGCAGTAAAAAGCTGATTAGGTCCAACTGAACACGAGGCGCATAACGAACCTTGTAATCCGGTGCGTGCTGCTCGGAGCCAGTGTCGGCATTTGTTCATCATTTAATTTGAATTAATTGGATTGGCTTTTTTTCTGAATGTATCCGAATGGGGGGAGTTTGTGGGATTGGAAAGGCGTCTGATGGGGCGACATTTCCGAGATAAAAGAGAAAACACACAGGCAGCGAGTCCGAGGCAGAGAGTGTGAGTGGATGTGTCATTTGTGTGTGTGTGTGTGTCGGGAGGGGGAGTATTTTTGGGGATATATCTATGCATGCATGTGTTTGGTGTTTGTGATTCTGTATGCTTGGGCGCGTGTGTGTGTGTGTGTGTGTGTGTGTGTGTAAAAGATAGAGAGAGAGAGAGAGAGAGAGATAGAGGTGCTGTGTGAATGTATGTATGAGTGTCTTTGGTGTTTGTGATTCTGTGTATGTGTGTATGTGTGAGTGTGTGTGTATATGTGAGTGTGTGTATGTGAGAGAGAGGGGCGTGCTGTGTG
>JBBPCY010000001.1:26712389-26723964 GCA_037974405.1 Brachyalestes nurse | reverse complement strand
GTCCATGTCGTGATTTCTTGTTTCGTTTTAACGCTCTTTACATGGGGTAAGACCGGAGACAAAATGTGCCATGACAACATTTTTTTTATTTATATCCCATTTGACAGAAATTATGGCTCCTAAAAAAATTTTGCTCCTAAGAAAAAAAAAACGGCTCCTAAGGTTTTTATTTTGTCTGGAGGCCTGTGAGTGTATATATATTATTCATATATACAGTTATACATACGTGTATGTAATATTTTAGCACACCAAGCTTATTTGGCAGTTACTGTGTGTGACGTCCTTGAAAATAACCGCCATGTTTATTGTGTCCGTCCTTCTCTCAGGGACCTCCAGTGTAGCTCGAGCCTGGAGCGCCACGTTTGATGAGCTCATAGAAAAACAAATAGAGACGTTCTGCACCACGCATATGAAGATGAACCTTCCTGGGGTCTTGGCCGAATACCCAGACATCTTCGCTGTTCTCATCATACTGGTTCTCACGGGTGAGGCTGAGGCTCAGTTCAAATCAAGAATGTGTTTCAGGTTAATAAGCCCGGTTCAGAGTGTGGAATCCAATATTGTGTTTTCAGGATTGTTGGCGTTTGGCGTGAAGGAGTCGGCCATGGTGAATAAGGTGTTCACCTGCGTGAATGTGCTGGTGCTGATGTTCGTGGTGATCTCGGGCCTGATCAAAGGAACCCTCAAGAACTGGAATCTAGTTCCAGAGGAGATACTTAATGGCAGCTCTGCAGTGAAGTGAGTTGAAATTTGTACTTTTGTTTTATTACTCTGTTGTTGAGCACAATTACATAAATAGACTCCACTCATTGGTGGTGATGTCAGCTAGGCTTGTTGTTTTGATCACGTTTTTGATCACATTGTGTGATTTTATTTTTTTATTTTTTTTTTTTTTGCAGTGTATCAGTGCCTACAGCAGAGAGTGTGGGTGAGGGAGGTTTCATGCCCTTTGGGTTCTCTGGAGTTTTGTCAGGCGCTGCTACCTGCTTTTACGCTTTTGTTGGGTTTGACTGCATTGCTACTACTGGTGAGTGACTGCATCTTCCACAAAGATACAAATGGATTGTAGCTCTTGAAACGTGATGGTTGTACAGAGTTGTCCAAGTGGCTGCCTGAGAGTTTTGACGTCTCTTCTCTCTTTACTGTAGGAGAAGAAGTAAAGAACCCACAGAGGGCCATTCCCATCGGCATAGTGGCCTCGCTCCTCATCTGCTTCGTGGCCTACTTCGGTGTATCGGCGGCGCTCACCATGATGATGCCGTACTACTTGCTTAATAAGAACAGCCCTCTACCCGTGGCCTTTAAATACGTGGGCTGGGACGGAGCGACATATGCTGTAGCAGTTGGGTCTCTCTGTGCCCTCTCCACCAGGTGGGACCCTTTTAATCTCCTATTCAAATGTTGATGTGGGGCCATTTTCTACTTTGTGTTTTAACCCTTAGAATCCTGAGGGTGTTTTTCCCATTTCTGCATGCCTCGTTCTTTCCTAATATTTAATTACTTTAACAATGTATAGTGCCTTTCCTCAGCATAACCTAGCTAATATGGTAAAGATTTTTTTCTCTTTGAACATAATTGACCCAAAAAACATCCATTCAAATTTTAGAAATGGAAAGCTTCAGCTAACACAGCAATCAGTTTTATTATAAAATGTTGAAAAAATGTATTTAAAAAAAAAAACCTATATTTACATAAGTCATTCTTTTCCAGAAGTTTCATTTGTTTGCAGTTTTTTTTTTTATGCTGTGTTGCCTGATCATCTGGAATCGCCTGCACCTGTTTCTTCACTGGTTCAGGTCTTAAGTTAGATGGCCTTGTTCTGCTTGAGTGATTCATACATAGGTTGGGTTAGCAAACAAACAAGAGACTAAAAAATGAAAGTCTTTGAAAGGCCTTCAGGGAGCTTGGAGAATCCTGGATCTTTGAAACGAGGTGTGGCTCAAGACTTTTGCACTGCAGTATATGATCAAGAGGAATCCGCTTCAGAACGTTTTGTTTTACCTGAGGGTGTGAGGGGCAGGTTTTTAGAAATGCCTCTCATTTTTCTTTACTCAAAACTGGCTTAGACCCAGAGTTTCTTGTTTGAGGTTGTGTTTGATTGTGAAATTGAGCTTGGGTTGATTGATTACTCACATGCCAACCCCTTTAGGTCAGGTTTGAGGAAGAGCTCAGTTCTGTGTTGTAATTTTGCTCACTTTCTATCTCTCTCTTCTCCTTAAACCAGTCTGCTAGGCTCCATGTTTCCGATGCCTAGAATCATTTGGGCCATGGCTGAGGACGGGCTGCTCTTCAAGTTCCTGGCCAAAATCAGCTCCAAATCCAAAACCCCTGTAATAGCCACTCTGACGTCGGGCGTTGTAGCAGGTGAGGATAAAGAATTAAAATCACAATGATGTCCTGAAATATGTTACTTTTGCCCTCCCTTTTCCACTAAACCTTCGCATAGACAAAATGAGTGCGGTAACTTTTAAAACCAAGCAAGAATCACAATACATACAAGTGGAAAGAGTCCAGCCATGTCTGACCCTGCATAACCCTTCCAGTGGTTGAATGGTGCACAAACATTGTAATAGTAGGGTTGGATATTGTTTGAATTGTATTAAATTATAAAGTTCTGATTCAGCTTATCGATTCCAGTTCCTATTGATTCCTTCATTTGTTTCCTTAAGCAAGACAAATATTTAGATCACAAAAATATATTTGTTCTGAACATGCAGCAATGGGAGTAAAATGCTAACTAAACTATTAATACATCGATGCCTGATATTCACCTAAAAAAGGTCCTGGCAGACAGCTGTGCATGTCCTTGCGTTACATTACATTACAGTACATTACATTCATTTTGCAGATGCTTTTATCCAAAATGACTTACAATTTGAGCAAACTCTCAAGTTTCATGACCGTGGGGGAACCAGTGTTAAATCTGTAAGTAGGGAGTAGTGCATGAGAATGTAATCCTGTTCAGATAGAAGAGCAAGTGTGATATAAGATTCCACCAGTGGGAACCAAGAATGAGACCAGTCTGGACTGAGATTGCCTTGTGCATGGGGATGGCAGAGCCAGGCGATGTTCCTTGGAGGAGACTGAGAAGAAACATGAGCCTGAATGATAAGATTAAGACAGCTGGGTGCAGACCCAGATATGATTTGATAAAATGACTGAATAAGTGGTGTTTTTTTTGTGCAGCTGTGATGGCTTTCCTGTTCGATCTGAAGGATCTGGTGGACCTCATGTCCATTGGGACCCTGCTTGCGTACACCCTGGTGGCTGCATGTGTCTTGGTTTTAAGGTACGGCAGTATATTATCATGTATTTGATGAAACTGTGCAATATTTCTTTTTCTCTTTTGACGACAACATTGTTTTTCCTCCGTTGTTTTCCTCGTGCTCAGGTACCAGCCGGAGCAGCCCAGCGTGAACGTGCAGTATCAGATTGCTTGCTCCCAAGAGGACACAGATCCAGACTCCGTCAGTGAGGGCAGCTCACGCTATCTGTCTGGAGCTCAGGACAGCTGCTCCCTCCGCAACCTGCTCTTCCCTAAAAACACGGAACCCTCTCGCCTCTCAGGCTTCACCGTCAACGTTTGCACCAGTGTAATAGGTAAGAACAGAATTTGTGTACACACAATTTGAAATTTATTTCTTCATGTTTTGCTTCCAAAGCTCCAGACTTTCTTAAATTTATGTAGTCTTGAACAGTTCTCCAGGCTTCCTGAAGGACTTTCAAAGACTTCTGGATGAATCATTAAAGCATAACCAAGCACATCTAGCTTAAGGCCTGGACCAGTGAATAAATGGGGTGCAGATGATCAGGCGGTGATCAGTATACTGGTGGTGCTGAATGCTGAGTGGTTGGAACACCTTTATCTAGGCACCCTGCGTCTTTAGACACTTCGCAGTCTGTCACCACTTCTCTCATTTAATCTACTCAAATTTTTTTTTGTTTTGACCGAAAAAGTGGAAGAGCAAAAAATCAGCACAATTAAACTTCAATATATTTTGTGGATGTGATGTGCATGGTGTATTATTGATGAATCTGTTAATGAAACTAAGAAAATGCCACATTGGGGCTGTACTTTAGACTGATTTGCCCTTGCTGTTAGATTTTTCTGTGCAAAAAAGCACTTGGCTTTTTTCCTCTTGTTCATTTTACTCTGGATGACATTGTGGGGCCAAATTGTCTTAAGATTTGTGCTGAAACAGTGTTCTTGTTTGTTATAAGATTTGCATGTCAACCCAAAGCATAGGCATTATCTCCCTCACCCTCACCCTCTGCCTCTCCTTCTCCTTGCAGGTGTGCTGGTGTGTGTTATCTGTGTTCTAGCTGTGCAGGGTGGTTTGCAGGTGTGGTCCCTCTGTGTGATAGGTGTCCTCATGGGAGCGTGTTTACTCCTCTCTCTGCTAATCTGGCGGCAGCCTGAGAGCAAGACTAAGCTTTCCTTCAAGGTAAGACATGGATAAAGACGTGAAAGATATACAACAATAGATAAAAAATGTTTAGATAAAATGATGGTATGATTGATAAAGCTTTAATGCCTGTAGTAATAAACAAAGATTATTTAAGATGTCAGTTCTCTGACCGATTATGCAGTGAGTGATGGTTGTGTGTGTGTGTTTTTCAGGTTCCCCTCCTTCCCTTTCTACCTGTGGCTAGCATGTTCATTAATGTCTACCTGATGATGCAGTTGGACAGAGGCACCTGGTGGCGTTTCTTGATCTGGATGGTCATTGGTAAGCCTTACACACACACACACACACACTGCTGTAATACACTGGAGCCTCTGGAGGGCCGCAGCTGTGCCTGGATCAGTGTTTTCTCATTTTTAACACATTAGATCAAACTCACAAAGGTATTGCTAATCAGCTGATTAGCTGAATCAGGTGTGTTAAAGTAGAATGTGTAACCATGGCCCTCCAAGACTGGAGTCTGATGCCCCTTCACTGCTGTGTGTTGGAGCTGCTCAACAGTGTCTCTCAGGGGGTCATAATGTTACCATGGCAGCAAGCTGATGTCTTTCATTTCCCCATAGCTGGTGATCTCCTGTAGTCGCTGGTAATGAACATCTTCATGAATGTTTTCTGATCAAACTTTTCTGATCGAACTTGGTACAGGTTTTAACACCGGTTGGGTGGTGTGTTTGAAATGCATGCTTTTAAAAGTGTATGTGTGTGTGTGTACATAACAGAGATGTTCACAAGTCATTTTTACCAAGTCAAGTCTTTGAGTGGCAGTGTTTGCAAATGGCGACTCTAAATGTGGGATTTTTGAGCTGTAAATGTCTGGACAAATCGGAGGTGGCGGTGGCGGGGGAAGGGGCTTGGGGGCATGTTCAGGTTTTAGATGTGCAAAATAAAACGTTTTAGACCCTAAAACAGGAATAACAAGAAACCAGAAACAAGAAACAAGAAACCCATACCTTGGACTAAAGTAATGGGACACCTGGTGAGGTGAACGGTTTTCAGGGGTTATTATAGCAAACGAGAGGTCGTTGGAAAGAGTGTGAGATATGAATAAATAATTCCATTAAATGAACACTGTTTACGAGTTTTGACTCGCGAGGCACAACACCCAAGTCCAAGTCTAAAGTCAAGTCACAAGTCTTTGTTTGTGTGATTTAAGTGCGACTCGAGTCCCCGTCTCTGGTACATACAGACATACCTACATACATTTATAGCATATACATATGTGTGTTTATATATACATGTTTGTGTGTGTTTGTACCCAGTCTCACGATTTTTCGTGAAGCAATCACGACATAAAATCTATTCAAAACGTGCTGCGATTACAATTTAGGTCTTTTCACTACCCTGTATTTTAATGCGTAGTGCATAACACCGCCACTATTCGCGCACATTGACTTAAAAGAGTGTTAGTGTAGTGAACCGACGTGCGCACATTTCTCTCCTACTGTCCCTCAGTGACCAGAAAAAAAGGCCTAAAATGTGATTGCAGCACGTTTTGAATAGATTTTATGTCGTGATCGCTTCACGAAAAGTCGTGAGACCAGGCTTGTGTGTGTGTGTGTGTGTACCTGAGCGGGTTAGGCTTCATCCACACGGATGTTTGATTTTTGGATAAATGATCGAGCTCTATGCGTTTTTGTTGCGTGTTGTAGCTGCGCTTGATTGACTTCAGTGAGGCGTTCATTTGACGCATGGATTAAAGTTTTCTGTTGCTATGATGAATATCCGTCAACGGAGGCACTAAAGGTTCATTGCGTGATTGATGCTGATTTGAACATTTTTTGGGGTGGGGCAGGGGTATGGGAGTAAAGGAACTTTAGCAGGCAAAGTTCTGGTAACGCTGTCTTTTTCCTTGGTTTAATTAGGATTTAGTTATTCTTCCTGAAAATAAACATTAAGCAGTTCGCTTGAATATTGATGGCTGCTGAGTAGCCTACAAGTTTCCCAACGCTTGTTTAAGATGATAAAATTCATAGTAAGGAGAAAATAATTCCCTAGCGTTTAGTGCCGCATCAGTCTCAAAGGCTTTTAATGTCTCAAAACAAAGACGAGATCTGCAAAAGGGTGAATGGCACAGGCTTCTTGTTGCCTGGCGTATCCAATAATAATAATAAAAAATAAGGCATAATAGTAGGCTAGTAGTATATTTTACATTTTTCTAAAAAGATCAGACTAGAACATATTCATGATTGGAAGTGGTGTGTCATTAAATCTCTCATTCGCTAATAGTAGCTAAAACAGGTCTGAAAACAGTGGAGAAAACCCCTTACTTAAATGAGTCAAAACCCCGAAGCTCAAGAATCAGGACAGTGACTCCGGTGTCGCGAGTGCTGCGAGATCTTATGCTCCGGTGCTTATGCTCCGGAAGGCAATTTGGTAAAGAATAAGTGGAGATGGGCTTGGCTAAATGAAATGGGCCATACAAGTGTATCCTAAAGCATGGCCTCTTTAAGGGACCCTCAGACTGATGATCTCTGTGGGTTCTTTCTGTTTCCCTCCCAGGCTTCATCATCTACTTCTCCTACGGGATCAGGAACAGTGTCGAAGCCGCCCTGAGCAGGAACTCTGCAGAAGAGGCGGATGTGAACTCTTGCAAAGTCGAATGCAACATTAACGGAGAAAGAGTCCCTGAGAAAGAGGCCTTCCTCCACGATGGGGTAGAAGCTGCAGGAGCGGAGGAGGACACCTAAGACCCCCTGAAGATGCACCATACTTGGTCCTAGTGCGATGGCTTGAAGTAAAAAGGGGACCTTTTGGCTCACGGTGGCCTTCTAAACCTTGTTCAGGTTTACAGCATTATTAACAGCTTTTATTGCTGTTTTGATGTTCTTTTGTTCATTTGTTGTTCATTTGTTCACTGTTCTGTGCTGCTGACTCCGGCAATAATCTTGCCCGTCATGACACAATGAATCTTTACCGTTACTCTTGCATGCAGACTTACTGCGTGCTCAGCCAAATGGCCATGGCTTTTAAACACATTGCCAAAGCACGTCTCATCTGAGCTGTGCTGTGAGGCACAAGAGACAAATATTCATGTATATTTGGCTTTTGTGAGACTTGTTTACAGGCACATACATGTACATAGGTGTTCTGGGTGTGTATATATATGGGAATGATTGGACTCTGTATGATCGTTAAGCCAGCTTTTGCTTCCCACCAATATTTCATCAGCTTTAAACGTGACTTTGCACATCCTCACACACTAATATCTCTCTTCTTGTAATCAGTTATCACTCCCTGCCGTGTATCTGTACACAGAATTCATCAAGCCTCTCCCAGATGCAGCTGCACAGCCTTGACTGAGGAGATCTATATGAATGAATTTATCAGAATTGCAGGGTAATGGAGTTTTGTTTTTGTTTTTTTGTGAAAGTTACACTTGACTCTCATATTGGGCTGCACGATATGAGCAGAATTTCAGTGTTGCTGTTTTACTGCTACATATTGCAATTGCAGTGCCTTTCAAGATCTTAAAGGACCCATGTAATTACTTTTCTGGAATTGAAAAGGCATAAAGTCTGTAAATATTTTCTGCCTCATCCGTACAGTCCATAGGAGGAAACTATGTTGTGAAAACAGCACACTTTCTATATGTTGTCCTAATTCAGGCTGCAGCAGTTTAGCCCCGCCCATTCGTGCTGAAGTTCTAAGGAGTGTCCCTGTACAGAGCAGCCAATCAGAATAGCCTTAAAGGCACAGCCTGTTTAGTTCTATGGAAAATGGTCATGTAATGAATTATGGAATCGTTTTGCTGCACGGACCCTTCAAACGCTTGGAGAAAAAATGAAACCGATTCGATTCATCAGAACACGAAGTAACTCACCTGGAGCTGTGATTGGTCACCATTTCAGAAACACTGTGATTGGACAGATTCAGTGTTTTTTTTTTTAATTTTTTTTTTTTTTCATACAGCGCTCCTTTTATGAACTGCAAAAATGATTAAATAAGGGGCTCATCTGCATATTGCAGCCTTCTGCGATTTCAGTATTGCAGAGACGATATCACAATAACTATGCAGCCCTACATTGTTCTGTAGTGTTCGTACAGCAGTAGTGATGAATTGCAGTGCCTTTGCATAGGTCAGTTTCTATAATGGTCAAATATACATATATTGTGTGCATGATGCTTTTTGATAGCTTTTTTTATGATGTCCATTTTGTTTTGGGATTAATGTAACTATTTATGTCCAGGTTTCTTTGTATGTTCTGAGCTGAGCTCAGGTCTGCTTTCTTCTCCCTGACTTGATCAGTTTGATTCCAGCAGCCTTTTAATGGGGAAACGCCTCTTGTGATAGGGCTCCCCAAAAGAATGACTGGGGAAGTTGTATTTAAAAAATAAATGTTTCTAAATGATGTAACATGATCCACCTTGCCACTGTGTATCGCAGGCATTATCTTCACATTTTCACTGGTATTAAAATACCCCAGCTCCTCACATAAACCATAAAGAGAAAAGTGTTTTGAATTCAAATTTGGTTTCATTGAATTGGAGAATGTACATTAAGACTGTTTGTTATATGAACAGGTAGAACTGTACATTTCATGTATATACTGCTTTGTTTCTCTCGCAATAAATTATTTCTTTGTAAAAGCTGTTTTTGGAAGATTTTTGTTCACACTTGCGAGGTCAAATCGCGTCCACTGCTGCACATTTCAAACCACACTTTGGATTAAAATGACCTGTTTTTGTAAGGCTGGATAAAACTTGACCCCATTAGATGAACCTGAATGAAGTTTTGTCCAGCTTTTGAACTCATATGGGGCCTGATAACTAGTAGTCAGGTCTGAAAGCAGTATGTGTGGCTGTGCCCTGTCATTTCAGTTTATTCTTTTGGTCGACTCGTCTGCACACACAAGTTCAATGATCTACCAGGAAATTCTAATGTTTCCTGAATATCAGAATCGGAATCAGAAAATGTTATTGATTCTGGAGGATATCACTTAAGTCAGACAAGCTGAAGTCTTGTTTTAAAAATCTAAAAGCAGCTGGTGGGACAAATCTGCAAAACCTATTTTAAAGCTTGTAATGTGTGGCTCAGAAAATGCTACACTTACTGACCGTGCTTCACCACTAGAGGGCAGTGTGTGTCATGTAATAAAATAGTTAAGATGGCCTGTTTTGAATAGTATTTAGATAGAAATTCAATCATAAAGAGCAAAGTGACTTTCATTCAGCATTGAGATTAGTGTTTCAGGCCAGACTATTTTTGAATGAGTAAAACAGCTTGTTTCTTGGAAAATTAAAAATGAATTGTGACTTTTCCTACATAAAACTGTTTTTTTTTTATTCGAACACAGCAACAGTCAGATTACATATATAGCTGGCAAAAATAAATCACAATCACATTAAAATGCTTCTAACCTGGAAAAAATGGAGTACTGGATTAACTGCTTAATATAGTTAAATAGATATCTTGAATATTTTAACATTATGTTCAATGGAATATATACATAATCATGAGTTATTGGTTCTCATTAGTTTACAACACATTCGTTCTCTTTTCATTTGCTTTAGTGATTTTGGGTTGGACTGTTGTTGATTGCTCTTGTTCCATAATAAAATGATTAGCGCATAGATTAGTGAAACTTATTTTTGTTTTGTGCTCAGTGTAATTAGTTTGTCTTTGCTGGACATGGTTGGAAATGCATATATACACATTTATAAATAGTTTAGACATATATGTACAAATAATACATTTATTAACTTGTATCTTTATATTTATATATATATAAATCCATATTGCATATTCATATTGTAGATTGTACTGTCAAGTATATTATATTGTTCAGTACATTGTTCATTGTGTCTTTACATATTGTTGTTTTATACTGTTGTACTTGAGAGACAAACTCATTTCTTGTATGTGTTCGCTCACAATGTAATGGTCAGGCGTCCCAATAGTTTTGTCCATGTCATGTATATTCAGTGGCCCTGCTGATGGAGAGTGTGACAGCTCAAATCTGGCCGGTAGGTGGCGCTACAAGCACGCTTTATGTAAAGTTAGGCGCTCCAGGCTCCTCCGTTCAGCATCAGCTCTGTGCCTGCTGTCATCACCATCTCTCCTCCTCTCCATCCCTCCTTTCATCTCTCTGCTGAAGAAGCTGAGGAAGGCTGCGATCGTGTGGATTAAATGGTCCCGAGCTGCCAGGTAGGACTGTTTTCTCTGGTTTCAGTGGACCTGTGTGGAGAGCACGGTGCTGTTTACAGGGCTGCCCGGGCTGCTGCACTGCAGAGCGGCTGGACCGACTGAACCGGGCTGCTGGTGTTTACAATTATCCAGGTCTCGCTCTGGATCATCCTTCTCTAATGAGGTTAAATATGTGCCCTGTGTGTGTATGCAAGCGTGCACGTGCGTGTGCATGCGTGTGTGTGTGTTTGTGTAATATATGCACACACACATACATATATGTGTATGTATAGACATTGTATGGACAAAAGTATTGGGACGCCTGACCATTGCACCAACAGGGAGTTTAATGACATTGCATTCAAAACATAAACTTTTTGAATGCTATAACAGCTGTAACAGCTTCCACTCTTGTTAGAAGGATTTCCCCAACATTTTGGACTTTCTGTGGGATTTTTTCCTGCCCATTCATTCTGTAGAGCATTTATGAGGTCTGACTGATGTTGGACGAGAAGGCCTGGCTCGCACTCTCCGTTCCAGTTCAACCCAACGGTGGAGGTCAGGGCTCTGTGCGGGCCAGTAAAGTTCTTCCACAACCAGACTCATCCAAACAGGTCTCAATGGACATTGTTTTGTGCACTGGGGCACAGTCATGCTGGAATAGAAAAGGTTCTTCCCCAAACTGTGTCCACAAAGTCAGAAGCATGGCGCTGTCCAGAATATCTTGGTATGTAATACATTTGGCTACATACTGTGTGTATATCAGTGGCGGCTCCTGGTCAATATTTTTGGTGAAACAAACCACCCTTCATCCCCGGCACGCTGCGAAACAAACTCAGCATCTCGCCGAACCCTGGGCAGCTTGATTTTCTTGCCCTAAGTACCTACTTCACCTCCATGTTCTGCTATTGCTGCCTCACATTCTGATGTATCTTCTCTCTCCTGCTCTTCCATCAATCTCCTCATAGTTAGTGTTAAATCACTA
>JBBPCY010000001.1:26696225-26709960 GCA_037974405.1 Brachyalestes nurse | reverse complement strand
ACACAGATTTGAAATCAGCATGAAAACACTACAAAACCCACATAAACTTATCTCTGATGATTTTGACCTGTTGACCTGTGTTATTTGACAAATTAATGTAAATGTAATCATACATAAAGCAATTAAAATGGTACTCTTTCAAACTGCAAATCATGCAGTAATGTGCTCCAACAAACATACATCATTTTGTTAAAAAAAAAAACGCATTACATTTTTACCAATATACTGTACTGTGAAAGTCTTGAGCCACCCCTCAGTTCTTCATATTTTGCTTCCAAAGAGTCAGACTTTCTTGTATTTTTAAAGTAGTCTTGAGGAACAGTTCTCCAGGCCTCCTGAAAGACGTTCAGAGGCTCTCGTTTTTAGTCCAGTCCCTAAACCTGACCAGTTGCCTGTTTTTGACCAGGTGACCTACATATGGATCATCCAAGCATAACAAAGCACATATAACGTAAGGCCTGAAACAGGTACAGATGATTCCAGATGATCAGGCGGTGATCAGTATACTTGTGGGGCTGAATGCTGAGTGGTTGGAACTCCTTTTTCTAGGAACCTTTACAGCCTGTCTTTCATTTAATGTCTTCGGTATACCAACTATTAGACTGTTTTACAGGCATAAAATAGCATTTTTGCACCAACCAGATGATTCAAACTATATATGAAGAAGTGAGGGGTGGTTCATGAGTTTTCCACAGGACTGTATGTACTATGTTGTTGCTGCTTATTGTTTTTTTTACTGGTTTATTTAATATGAAAATTAATCATACCCTCAGACAAGCATGCGGTGACGTAGTTTTGCACCAGAACAACATGTGATCATATTGGCTTTACTCACACCAATGTTCCTGTAAATTCATTCAGATTTACATTCCTGAGATCCTACAGAATACAGGTCGCTTTAGCATGTCAGATTTCAACAGCTGTGGCGCGACACACATCTCAGCAGCCATGAACAGGCTCTTTTCACACAGATGCTTGAAAGGCTGGTGGTGGTTCTGCTAGGGCTTCAGTTCCATATATAGCTACTGTTATTAAAAGGAGCACCTTTGCCACAGCCAGAGCCAGAGTCATGCAAGTTATAAATGGAGCATCTCACTGCTGGAGCTGGGCAGCATCTCGATGCCTCAATCAGGGAAGAAAACAGATGCTGCTTGAAACAGAATGAGCACTTCAGGCTCATCGATCTCCACATTCTGAATCAAAACACAGGGATTCCCTACTTATTACGCAATCTCAAAGCAAAAGCCTCGCCACAGTGCCAGTTTCAGTCCCTCCCTGGTTTCAGAAAGCGTCTTAAGAGTATGGTTAGCACAATATTTTTCTGAGGTGAATGAAAATACTGGGCTCATTTACACTGCCAGCATCTCCGTGGTCGGTCTAAATTTTCACCAGCCATCTGTTTCATAATCTTTAAGTGTCAATCATGTGTTTAGATGGTTCAATATTCTGGTTAGGGCTGCATGATACAGACAAAATTATTCAAAAGTTACAGTACTGTGCAAAAGCCACGAGCCACCCCTCCTTTTTTCTTGTTGGTGTAAAAAAGGTTTTGCCTGTCATTGTCTTATCTTTGGCTTAATTAGTAGATTCAGTGAAAGAAATGCAACAGGCTACAAAGGGCCTAAAGTTGCAAGGACCCTAGATAAAGGTTTTCTAACCACTCAGCATTCAGCACCACCAGTATACTGATCACCGCCTGATCATCTGGAATCATCTGCACCTGTTCCTTCACTGGTTCAGGCCTTAAGTTAGATGTGCTTTTTTATGCATTAATGATTCATACTCAGGTCACTGAGTGACTTATCAAACAAAAAACTGGTCAGGTTCAGGGACTGGATTGAACATGAGTCTTTAAAAGTCCTTCAGAAAGCCTGGAGAACTGTTCCTCAAGACTACATTAAAAATACAAGAAAGTCTGGCTCTTCAGAAGTAAAATAAAGAAAGTAAAGAAGTAATGGGTGGTTCAAGATTTTGCACCATACTGTATATAGTGTATAGTAACTGCAATCTAAATATATATATCATGTATCATGGTGTTAGTTTTTGTGCATATCGCTCACCATCAGTCAAGTTTAGTGAACGAAATGGGTTTTAGAGGTCATGGCTTTACTAATAACCTCATTTTCTATAAATGAAACATGACAAATTGTTCTGTCTTGTTAATGGGAGCGTCTGATTGATCCCTCAGTCTCTTGACATACATCTGTTGAGGCTTGTGAGTTATTATACTTGCCGTTATCTTTGTGTAACTGAATGAAAATCAGTGCTCAGCTCATCCTGACATCGGGTAATCAAACAGACGTCTACGTCACTAACGAGGGAATAGCCTGCGTTTTATCTTCAAAGGAGATTTCCATCCATTACTTTGTTCCACTGTTTGGGTCTTCGCTCTGCAGTCGTTACCCTGCATTTGTTTAGTCAGCATTGAAGGACAGATGATAACTGTACTCAGCTCTGAATGCAAAGTTAGGTCAGGACATTTAATGTCCTGTTTCTTAGGTAATTTTGCTTTCAGAGTATTTTCTGAAGAGTCTTATTTCGACTTCATGTTATATTATATTCCTCCAGGATCCATAAACTTCTTCCTGTTCTTTAAAATATTCAGTCATCATCTTAGACACTTTCTTTTAATCATTACTTGCTTCCTGTTTCACAGTTTAAAAATTAGACAGTTTGTCATTTTTGCTTCAACTTTGATTTGCTTTAAACTGTAGAGTTTGTTCATTTGTAGAAAGTACAAAAACATTAATTGGAGCATGAAATCTGGAGAATGATTCTGTACATACTGGTGTATCTTACTCTCACAGGAAAGCTTACCATTTATCAGCAGCCAAAGGGTTTAAATCACTGAAACCACAAAAAAATTTACACAATTCTGATACTTTAAAGTCTTGAGCCACCCCTTTTTTCTTCTTATTATATACTTTGAATCACCTTGTTGTTGTAAAAAGATTATTTCATTCCTGTCAAACTATTATATTTCAGCAAAGTGCCTAAAGCTACAAGGCGCCTCGTTAAAGGTGTTACAACCACTCAGCATTCAGCACCACCAGTGTACTGATCACTGCCTGATCATCTGCTTACATGATTCATACGTAGGTCACTGTGTGGATTAACAAACAAAAACATTCAACTAAAACTGGTCAGCTTCAGGGACTGGACTGAAAACGAGAGACTTTGAAAGTCCTTCAGGAAGCCTGGAGAACTGAAAGTCTCGATTTTTGGAAGCAAAATAAGAAAAAATAAGGGATGGCTCCAGTACATATTGTACTTTGCCACTTTGTCTGGATTAGTATAAATATATAGACTATAGACTTTCAGAAAAAGTACCAAAGTGGTCAGACTTTTGGTAATCAGAAGCTAGTGAGTCTGACATCAGTCTGCTTATGCTCTGCAGTAAGCTGTTTCTCTCTGACCAGCACAGGCCCAGCAGTTTAAAAAATCCTGCTTAGTCAATAATACTGTAAGTGGACTCTGAAAATAATAACGACTTCTTTGATTTTTTCCAAAGTGCTTTCCAGCACCTTAATGGTTGTAATGTTGCTTGGGAAATGGAAGGAAATGTACTTTTGGGCTCCTTCTGTTATAAAGTCTATATAATCACAGGTGGGCAAAAACATCATGTTTTCAGGATACACTGAATAACCTTCTGCATCAGTGCCCATCACACATCTTTCATAGATGAGGAGTGATTTCACCAGGAGCAGGTGTTACTTGGAGCGTATGCTTATCCCTAATCACTTTCTTTCTAACTGTGCATTCAGGTTACTTTCTGTTAGGAAATACAGAATTTTTGTCCAAACAAGTCAGTGTTTACTCCGGAAATCGTCTGCAGCCACTGAAAGAAGTGCTGCACCGAACATACTTGCTTCAAAGGCACACATCACTTCCATGTGAATAAAATATATTGCATTATGACAAATGTAAGTAAACTGAAAGACAAAATTGTGTTAATGTCATATGTATTATTCATGTGGAAATAATATGTTGGCAGACAGCATTTAATTTGTCCAGATGCTCATTCCTGCTGCAATATCATTCATTTTTGAATGCTAGACATTTTTCTAGCTTGTTAGAAGCTCCATAGTAGAGCCTTTGAACATTCAGGACCACTGAACCCTTGTTGTAAAAGTAGGTCAAATGGAAAGTTGCCTGTGTGAATGGAATTTGAGTGGAGAAATCTGAGAGTTGAAAAAGTGGTGCACGCTCCTAAATGCTATTGTGATACTTTGAGGTTCAAGTTATTTTATTGTCATCAGCAGCTGTTAACAGGTACATTGTGTGATGAGACGTTTCTCCATAGGCCATGGTGCCACATATAGCTACACCCAAAAAAGCACAAGTTACGACAGAAACAATACAATAAATAGACACCAAAGCAATGTAACAGTATAGTGTGAACAGAATGTAAACCTTCGAGAATAACTAGTATTGTGCCGAAAGTGCAGCTGGTTGCCTAGTGTTTAGGGCATTCGCCCTGCGATTGGGAAGTCGTGGGTTCAAATCCCAAGACCCCTAAGCACCACTGAGGTACCCCTGAGCAAGGTACCATCCCCACACATTGCTCCCTGTTCCCGGCTGCCTGCTGCTTCACTTGGTGAATGGGTTAAATGCAGAGGAAGAATTTTGTGTTGTGGTGTGTTCACGGATGACAGAATGTCACTTAATGACTATGATTTTGCTAAAAAGTGTGAAGTAAAAAATGAAGTGACAATTTTTGTCCTACCTCAAGACACCACAGTGTGGATAACACAGAATTCTATCTCTGCATTTAACCCATTCACCCAAACGATGCAGCGGGCAGCCAGGGGACGGCACCTTGTTCTAGGGCAGGGTTCACCAACGTGGTGCCCCCAAGGACCACATGAGTAGCCCTCGGACTTGTTAAAAAAATAGCACAGTGAGCAGAACTCACCAGTGAGCAGCGTCTAACATTTAATTTTATCCTGTTGCTATTCCTCTTTAATCACATTTGCATTTACATAGACTTTAAAATTGCAATATCTAAAAAAGTGTTTAAAAACATTTATTTTGCATGAAGTTTAGATACGTTTAGGTAAACTCTGTTCTAGTATATTAAACTGGTAGCCCTTCAAATGGCTCAGTACCCATGAAGTAGCTCTCAGTTTTAAAAAGGTTGGTGACCCCTGTTCTAGGGTATCTCACTGGTGCCACTAGCAGTCCTGGGATTTGAACCCACAACCTTCTCATTGCAGGGGCAACTCCCTAACCACTAGGCCACCAGCTACTGTGTGAATGGCGTGTAAATCTGAGACAATTCAATAAATAGACACTACAGAAGTGTAACATTATAGTGTGAATAAGGTGTACATCTGAGACAATACAATAAATAAACCATACTGTAATCTACTAGTACAGTGTGAATGGGATGTAAAGCTTCCAAAACAACTAATATTGCATCAACAGCATTGAATCACATTGAATGAGTGTAAATTATAGCTCATTAAAATAACATAAGTGTGCCAGTAAACAGAAAGTTAAGTGCTGGTGCCATTGAAAGTCCAGAGTGTAATATGAGAGGTATAGAAAGTATAAAGTGAGGTAGAACACTAGGATCGTTCTTGGTCAGACGGGGACTAGGTTTATTCAGGGTTCAGGAACTGTTGCACAGTAGAACCAGAGGGGAAGGTCTGAGGCCATTTGCTAGTACAACAGTATAACGAGTGTAAACAGTCTTTCACAATGTTACTGACTCTATTACAGTAGCTGGTTTAGTGAATGTCTTTTAGAGGAACTGGAGGTGCACCGAAAACCTCCTCAGCTGCTTTCACTATCTGCTGAGTGAATCCAGTATGTTCTTTATCAAAAGGGGTTTCCATTGAACCGCACCAAAACATAAACTGGTTTCCCATCTAGTCTTTACCCACTTATAACCAATGGCGAGCATATTTCTGGGACACCTCAGTGCTTATTTAAAGCCAAGTGCTCTGAGTGCTGCACGTCTGCTGCTGACCTAATAATGGCAGTATCTGTCATATGTGACTGACAGGGCCTTCAGACACAGTCCTCTTTACTTGACATCGGCCCTTGATGAGCAGTGTCTAATACAAACTTGCTTTAAAATGATTCTGTACGTTAGACATAATTGAAATGATCCAATCACTACTCGGTTACCAATAAAGAGAACTAGGAATTGCTTTAAGTGCTTTTAATTGAATCTGACACCTTTCTTCCTCATCTGTCGTAGAGAACATTCACATACCTTAGAGGTGCCTCATGCAGTGATAATTGATTGAGTGCTTTTTTGGCAAGGTTGGAACATTGTGACCGTCTGGACAAACCTTTCATGTATTTAAGCAGTTTTAATAGAAATAATAAGAAGAAGAATAATAAGAAGAGGAGCTATCCTTGGTTATTGAAGATTATCATTTTATTACATGTAAAATATGTAATAATAATCACATTTTATATCTGCCTTGCAATGGCAATAAGACATGACGGTATGCCAAAATTACAGGCTTTTTCAAGATGTATGATACATATGCTCAATATTATATTCAGGGTTCTTTATTTGCCACATGCACAGTCATGCAAGTACAACACACAGTGAAATATATCCTGGACCGCTCCTCTTTGACTATGCAAACATTATAAACAATAAGTACATTTTAAACACAAATAAAAATAAAAGAGTAAAAGTAAAGTGGATATAAGTGGAAATGTAAGTACAATTACAACATTTTAAAAGACATATCTGAAATGTTCTAAAAATGAAAATTCACTTAAACAATGAGCACCACAAGTTAGAGATAAAGTATGTAAGCTAAAAAGAAAACAGTATTATGTTGTATTATGTAGGGATTAATTATGAAACAATCAAATATTATTAGATTTTACCCGTAGTGAGAAATAATTACAGCAACATTAAGCATCCGGGTTAGAGCAAGTAGTTTAGCTTTAGGACACAGGATGGACAGAATTAGCAGAGACAACGGAACGGGATAATTGGTGGGATCTATGGTGAGTAGCTGTGAAAAGACATGTTTATCAACTATGAATACAACTCTATGAGTCACTCATAAGAGAGACACTCCTAAGAGACACTCCTAGGAGAATTCATGGTGTGATTTATTTTATTCCTTTACCCAAAGAGTTATCAAATAATAATAATATTATTATTTGAAAAATATTTTTTCAATTGTTTTCTAGTTTTTTTGTGGCCTTACTGAAGTGTCATGTTTCGTACATCAGTGCAGTTTAGAGTTTAATGCAATACAGAGTAGTTTGCTTGAACATTTACTTTTTTGTAAATAGTCTAAAAATATCAGCTCATCCTCAGCAGAAACCATGAATCAAGCTGGTTTGCACACCTGTTTTCCTCCAAAAGCCCAGACATTTGTGTGGCTTTACCTTAGGGAAGGACTGACTGTTGGCTTGGATCTGGAAGCTGCTCAGTTGCTGGGGAAAATGGAAGTCAAGCTTTTTGTTCTATGTTTAGGGGCACTGTACTATTGGTCATTTTTAAATATCAAAATATGCAAAATCCAATGACTTACTCATTTTCAGAAGAGGATTCTCTCTGTAAGACAATTTCTGAAATATATTTTAGACTTTATTTTTGTTTTTTAAATTGTTCTGGTATTTGTGTCTCTGTCTTTTGCAGCCATTGTACAGTTTCCTCCAGGATCAGTAAAATTGTCTGATTCTGATTCAGCCGTTGTATCTGTGTCATTTGCCAGTATAGTGAAGATGCCAAGATGTTGTAATTTCTATAAATAAGTGTATTATCTCAGAAAAAGTCTTGAAACCTCTGAAGTCTGAAACTAAAAGATTAATGTGATCATTCTGCACATTCACACCCAGTAGTAAACACTGCTTGTAATAAAGCATGAGTGACTGAAATAGGTCACATTATTTTGCAAAATACTATATTTATATGCTATATTTAAATGACAATGAATAATTAAACATGAGTAATAGTAAATCTGTTACTGATTTAAGCATCTGTGGTTTTGTCAAGACCTTTTCTGGCCTGTCATTGTTGTAGTGCTATATAATTATATGTCACCAAAAAGGCTTTGTCTACATCTAGCTTTCTGCATCGTGCCCAGGTCATTTTAACTGTGACTTGGTATCAGACAGACCTTAACTTAACAGGATATTTTCTGTCTTGTCAGCAGGTTGAAAATAACAGTCTCTGATGTCTGCCCAGAAGCAGCGATTCCTTCCTCCTAATGAAAGATGCAAGCACGTATTCTTGGATGGAGCATGAGACGCTGTAAAAAAACCTCAAGTCCCAAGAGAGAAATGGTGCTGAAATGAATGTGACAGCCATGCGAGCATAGAGACTCCAAATCTTAATGAAACATGAGCATGAGTGACAAGCTTGTTGGACCTGTTGGATCTAGCTTTCAGGAAAGCCATGGGGAGCTCAGCAACAACAACAGGTGCGCTGAGGATTCTCAGGATGGAGATGCCAATGCCAATCAGATCCAAAGGGATGGTAAAATTTCGGAGGAGGTCGGAACGGAGTCGTCTTTCATGTCTCATGGTGAGGAACAGGATAAAATCATCATCTGGGGGACCGACTCTCAGTATGATGACCCAGAACTGGCAGAGTTTGAAATGTTGGAATGCCAAGAACTGGAAGCATACCTTGTGGAAACGGAGGATGTTTGCGTTAATGATGTAACCACACCAAGGACTCTTTCCACCACTTCTGAAACTGAAGGGCCGATAGGGTCTATTAAGAGTGCAGCCTCCCAACTGAACACAAAGGAGCATGGAGATGTTTCCCACAAGTCCATCAGCAGAGAAGCGGAGACATGCCTCGCTAGAGCTGAGCTAGGCTCTGACGATGTATTTGTGTCTTGTTACTCCACAATATCCAGTCTGGCAAGTGCACTGGATAATGCAGGTCAAACGCAAACACTAGAGTCTTGGCCGGCACAAACAGGACCGTACAGAACTCTCTCAGAGGACCTCACCATTGCCTCACAGTCATATTTGACCGTCTCAGACAGAAGCAGAAGTTCTCTACACACTGATGGAACTCACATTGATCTCAATCTTAACACTAGTACCTTGCCTGAGGAACCTCTTTCAGAAGCACAAGATAAACAACCAGCTCAAAATGTAGTTCCAAACCAGGAAACCTCAGGTCGGCTAAAAAGTGGCATACATGAATGTAACCCAAGCATTGCAGATGCTGAAAATGAGCACAACGATGTAAAGCATGCCAGTGAAGACAATGTGGGACATCATGGATATCCTGTTGAGAAGCAACAGGCTATAATTAGAGAAGAATGCGAACATCCAGATGCGAAAACCATTGTGGTGAAGCAAAAAACAGTCGGGTCGGAAGATACACAGTCCCTTTCAATGACAAAGATTCCTGAAGATTCCAGCCATGAACTAAAACAAAAATCATGCCAAAGTGAGGAAACGTATGACATGGGTCTTAAATCTTCTAAGTCTGGCTCAAAAGGAACACCCAGTCAATGTGTGGCGGCTGACCCCAGACTGTACCAGAAGCAGGCGTCTTTTGAGAGAACCCGCAGTTCTAGCCCATCCAGTCTAGAAAGGCGAAAGCCATGGTGCAGTTCTTCTAACCCTGCTGCTCCTCCATCTCCAAAAAACAGTGGCTCCCCGAGAAGACGACCACCATCTTCACCAGCTAAGACAGTTACCACAAGACCTCCGAACCATGAACTTACTGGATCTCCACAGAGAAGTTCAACTGGTCTGAAACTACCAAGTAAAAGCTATCTCACCACTGGCATCCCAAAACCCATTCCTCCTCAACAAGCAACAAAAACAGAATCTCCCCAGAAGTCATCCCCTCCTCAGAAGCCTAAAAATGTCCGTCCAAAAATCATCACCTACGTCCGGAAGAACCCCCAGGCAAAGCTACATTCTACAGAAGCTCCATATGAAACATCTACTTTACCTACAAGGCTTACTGCATGTACCAGCTCACCGACCACTAAAGAGCAGAAAGTTGGAGCGCCTAAAGGCTCACCAGTGCTCAGTTCCTCCAATATCCTGTATGATAAATATCGCCAGGAGCTCCAGAAAGCAGGATTCTACTCTCCACCTGGCCCGATGGTGTCTGGGATTAGACCACCCAGTCACACTGTGCCTCACAAACTGGTGGGAAAGTCAGAAAGTTTCCATGGAGAACTCCCAGACAGAAGTATGCATGAGGTGAGAATGCAATCAGTGCACATACTTAGTTGGTGTATCCTCATCGTAAGTGCCCTTGTCAATCTTTCTGCTTGGCTTAACATTTGTTTTTAAGAGAATCTATGCTCTTTCCAGGTGGGCAAGAGTGTCCAGCACAGTATGCCTGAAGTAGCTGGTGTGTACCGTTCACCCAGGGCCCTCAGGCCCCAGCTGGGTCTAGGAGCTGTAACTAGGCAACCCATAACCAAGACTAGGATGATGATACCAAGCCAAAGGTCACCTTCACCCTTGAGCCACACAGCTCCTGCTGGTCAGCCCGCCTACTGCTACCTGGATCCCACAGGTTTGCTTGCGATTCTTGCTAGAGTGCTTTAAACCTCAGTAGTGAAAAGAAAACTGCTTGTTTTAACCCTCAGAAAACATTAGTAAAATATGATGTCGACAAATAATAGTGGTCTAAAACAGTCTAAAACTGGTGTTTGCTCTGCTACACGCTCGCCGTTTTCTGCTCTTTCACTCAGTTCACCACCGCTCGGCTGCTCTATGGACCGCCACCCCCTGCAGGTTTTCCCCACCCGCTTGTGGGCGAAGACTATCCTGAAATATCTCCTGCGTTCAAAGATCTTGTGTTTATTCTGTTCGTTTGTAAACATAAAAGAAATGGACATTTTTTATCTTTATGGGCATTTCGTGTGTGACGCCATGTTTAAAACTCCAGTGGCGGTTAGTATTACTGCATGTTTTTAACTTTGGTTTTGCGTGACATAGGAACACCAAACAAAGCTAAACATGACGCCTGATGCCTCAAGCATCAGCATACCTCGAACAACACACATCTATGTAAGCTGTTGTTTGACTGTGTGGCGACTATTTCTCATTTGTTGCGCTGCCAGCATGGATTCGTGCTGCTGGCGTTTTAGTGGTTAAATGAACAAACATAAGAAATCTACTTTCTTTAAACTTGTCTGAAGTTGATTATGAAAATAAATTAGGTTGTGCTCTGTCTGTCACAGTTATTGCAAAACCTACGGACCACATGTAATTAAAATGACTGTATTTATTGCCAGCTAAAATTGAATCATGATGTGAGTTCATGATGCCAGACTTTTTTAGTAAAATCAAAGGCAAAGTAAACTTTGTCATCTCAGCTGTAAACATGTATACAGTGAGACAAGACGACGTGGCTCCAGATTATTATTATATTAATATTAATATTAACTCTTAACTAGAAGTACAAAATGCGAACAAATGTGCAACATGCAGAAATGGAATGCTGGAATGTAATTATGTGTGCATTGTATGTGCTTATGAGCAATAGCAGTTCAGTATAAATATAAGTTCAATCTATAAAGAGATAGATCATATGGCCATTTTTATACACTGGACTGTAGCACCAATAAGAGCTTGTTGGTTGTCCAATTCCAAAGCCAGTGACTTTAATGTGGAGTTCTTATGGCTATAGCATCTTCCACTTTTCTGAAAACTCCATTGCCTGTGGGACTTGATGCCCCTTCTTTGAAATTGCATTTATAAGGTCAGGCACTGATGTTGGATGGAGACTGGGCTCATTAATAATGTTCCAGTTTATACCTTAGGTTGAGGTCAGGCCTCTCTGCTGACAATATCATGTGATTATGGACCTCACTTTGTGTACAGGAATGCAGTCATACTAAAACCTTTGCTACAAAGAGCAGTGGACTGAATTTAGGGAACTGAAATGTTTTAATTGCTAGGATTTCTAATGAGTGCATTGTTGCAATAAATGAATGGTTTTTCCATAGATTTAATAAATAAGCCACATAGATAAATTGTTAGAAGGCATTCAGTAACAGAAAAAAGGTTGTTTCGAGGTGTTGCAGCAGTTAGCACTGTCACCCCACAGCAAGAAGGTTCTGGTTTCAATTCCTTTTACATGTTTTTTGCATGTTCTTTCACTGGGAGCTCCTGTTTCCTCCCACAGTCCCAAATAGGTGTGTTGAAATAATCACATAATCGATGCATCGCGATGCAGACGTGGACAATGATGCATTGATGCAGTGGTACGACATAATCGATTATATCATAATGACACTGCTTGATTTAAAAAATCTAGTTAAAAAGTAGCACTGCAGAATGTTGTGTTTTTAAAGCCTGACCATATTCACTGAAGATGTAGGCTAGGCCTATACTACTTATTTTAGGTTACAATTTAATGCTATGGGCACAATTTCTGTTTACATTTTAATGAGCTATGTCTATATTCTTTATTTCTGTTTACAGTTTAGTGTAATGGTCACAATTTTTGTTCACAGCTTACATCACACTGCTTGTATTTGAAAACATAAAAGTGAAGTAATGTGTAAAATTGATGGGATGCATCGTGATGCATCGAGATATCAAATCGAATCGAATCGAATCGTTGACATGATAATCATAATCTAAATTGAATCGTGAGACCTGTGAAGGTTCACACCTCTAGTCCCAAAACATCCCGGGTAGCAGGACTGGAGATGCTAATTTGCCCCTAGATGTGACTGTTTGTGTGTCTGCCCTGTGATGGACTGGTGACCTGTCCAGGGTTTTTTTCTGTCTTTTGCCCTGTGACCACTGAGACAGGCCCCTCCAACCCTGGTTAAGGATAAGGATGCTTGTCACCAACCTGTTCCCTCTCTAATTATTTAACCTAATGCCAGAAGTCCTCCTCCAGCTGTGAGACTTTGTACTATTATCACTTCAAGGGCTGCATATGCATGAAGCCTCAGACAGCTTTTGCCTTTGAAGTGTAAAGCTCACCACTGCAGTTCAGTTCAACAGTTCCGAGCCACTGGCTTTTCTGATTCTGTTTACTGTGTTTTTATACTTCTGTAATCAGCTTTTTTCATACTCAGAGTTTTAAAAGACTACCAGTACTTTCACCAGGACTAATTAAATGATTTTTTTTGTGGGCACTACCTAAATGCCTTCTGTTATATGAAACCCTGTTTGGCGTAATTTCGTATTGATTAATTGAGGGCAATTCCTTTACACAATATATTAAAATCATTGCCATAATGAATTTTTTTTATGAATAATTGATGTCCCCAGCGAATTGCATTTGATATGATTCTGAAGTCATGAAGCAAATCATGATTTTCTATGATCTTCTTTAGCAGATATAATAAAGGAGTCAACAAATATAAAATATGGGGAGGGGGCGGTGGAATGGAGTTGTGTGAGTGTGGGGGTGCGCAGAAGGGGTGTGTGAGTGTGGGGATGGGGAAAGGGGTTTGTGAGTCTGGGGATGGGCAGAAGGGGTGTGTGTGAGTCTGGGGATGGGCAGAAGGGGTGTGTGTGAGTGTGAGGGTGGGCAGAAGGGGTGTGTGAGAGTGTGGGGTGGGTAGAAGGGGTGTGTGGATGGGCAGAAGGGTTGTGTGTGAGTGTGAGGGTGGGCAGAAGGGGTGTGTGTGAGTGTGGGGATGGGCAGAAGGGGTGTGTGTGAGTCTGGGGATGGGCAGAAGGGGTGTGTGAGTGTGAGGGTGGGCAGAAAGTGTGTGTAAGTGTGGGGTGGGCAGAAGGGTTGTGTGTGCGTGTGGGCGTGACCAGAAGGTGTGTGTGGGTGTGGGGATGGGCA
>JBBPCY010000001.1:26674954-26690270 GCA_037974405.1 Brachyalestes nurse | reverse complement strand
AGATATATATATATATATATATATATACACACACACACACACACACACACACACACATATATATATATATATTCTTAGGTGGCTTGGTGGCTTTGTGTATAATAAAACTGCATAAATGTAATATCATATTATATATAATAGATATGATCACATTAGTATATTATTGTATAATAAAAGTGTCAGAACCTCAATTTCTCTGCATCCTTTAGGGACAGCATTCAACTAAATGGCAGTGCAAGTAGCTGAAAAGATTTCCTGGCATCATTAATAGATACAAAAGCACGCCACAATAACATATTAAGTCTCCAGCCTCTGTACACTCTGGTTCACTTTACTAGGCAAATCTTTCTCAGTACAATATTGGTTCAACTGGTTTGGAAACTGATCTGGCAATATCACCTGTAGCACAGCTGACAGCAGCAGTCTCTTTGCATGAACAGTGAGATTTCCATGGAGCAATTTAACAAGACGGGTCAAATAACAAAGGCTTTGTACAAAAAACCCTTTGAACAAATGGATATAAAACTATATTTTAATTTCAGTATTGGACAATGAGTAGAAAACGCTCACTTTGAGCACAGGAAGGTTTAACATTTGCTATGGTTTGACATTAAAATCATCAGATTACTTTGCAAATTCATAACATGGAACATTTTAGACTGGATGTTAACCAGTTATTGATAGAATTGCATATGACTATAAGAAATTTCCATTTAAATGTAATGTTTATAACACCATAACAAACCAAATAAATAACCCAGACAGTGGTGAGGAAAGGCCTGTTACGGGTGATATAGTGAAACATCCTGTAAAAAACACACATTGAGCTTCCTGGAAACTTGGGCAGGTTGACTGGCATCAGAACAGCACAGATAGGAAGAGATTTAATGACAGGCAGATAAAAGAGCCTGGACATGACTGAGGACATGCTGGTTTTTCATACTTTCTGACTGCTACTAAGCAGATAAGACCGTTCATAGTCAAATCACTGTACCGGCCTTCATTAATACTACATCAAAAACAATGAGCAGCAAGTTTTATAGAAGCACCTTTGAAATAAATATAAAAAAGAATTATTCCCTCATATGGTTTCACTGCATGTGCTACTATATCAGCACATTCTGTGTGCAGGAGAGCAAGGAATAGTTAAGGGGAAATGCATGTAAAATTCACGCGTCAAACTGTTTCATCATCATCTTGCGGCTCAGCTCATAGGCCAGAAAGAGAGCACCGTTGGCAGGGAATGTCCGTATCAAAGTCGGGGTCAAGCCTGAGTAAAGAGGCCAAACTCCTGGAAAGAGAAAGAGCTACACGTCAGTAGTGGGTGTGTGCAGCTATGGAAAAACATAAGAGACCGCATCATTTTTTTTTCTGGTTATTGCTTTTGCAATTTCACTATTGTTTTATACACTATTGATGACACTTGATTCAAAATTCCAAAAAAATGTTAGGAGAATTTTTTAAAATAGTACATATAAATAATTTATCATACCTTGGAAATGTTAAACTACACAAGACTCTTACATTATTTTACATCCCACCAGAAACTGAATCAGAGTGAAGCTGCCCGAAAAACAGCACATAGACAAGCTGCTACACAAACAGTACTGCACTCAAAACAGATGGAGGCATTTCTTATTTTTCACACAGCTCACACTATAATAGTTTATAAAAGAATAGCAAACTGTGCATTTTACACACACACACACACACACACACACACACACTGCCACAAACTGTACAAACAGTGAACATAAAAAAGGAAAAGCAGTCCCTTTTTTCCCTATTTTTTCCCATATGTATATATATATATATATATATATATATACACACACAATTAATCGTAATATATTTTGCGATTAATCACATTGTTATACGCATAATTCAATAATTAATTCAAAAGTAGTATATTTGGCACTTTTTATTTTATTTTATTTGTTTTATTTGGTTTGCAAACACTTTAAACAAATAATGAGCTTTTTAACAGCATTAATCCCTTTAACACAGTTACAGTCGCAGTTAAATTATTTCTTAAACATTCATGTAATCAAATCAAATATAAAACAAAAGCTATTTGCCACTGCCAATACATTAATGTTTTAGTTAGTTTGTTATATAAAAACAAGTTCCCCTCAGAGTCCAGAGCATGGGCGCCAAAGGCATTATGGGGCAGGGGGGGGCTGTGTCCCCACCTCCCCCTCCTCCCGAAAAACAGCCGAGACGTAGAGCGCTATATATATTTAGTGATGTATGTCCCTGTGTGTGTTTCTGTTTTATTTCTTTTGGTACATTTTGATTGAGTTATTACTATATTAGAGCAGTAAGGACTAGACTTCTAGACCTGCAGACAGTGTGAGAGTTATGGGGATATCACTTACCGTGACATAACATTAAAAGTTATTTGGTGATGGATGTAAATTGTGAAATGTTGAACTGACAGTTACCTTCATTGCGTACGATGCCCAGGAAAGTCTTGAGGAAGCCCTCCTGTCTCCCAGTCAGGGACAACACCTGAATACGGGACTTCACGCAGTCTATTGGATAAACCACTATCCAGAGACAAGCCCCTCCAAACCCACCGCTAAACATCAAAGGACCGATCCCTGGTGATCAGAAGGACATGTGAGTTAGCAGCCTGTGTTTATGGTGGTTTTTACAGTCCAAGAACGCTTCTAATCTAGACTAGGTCTCAGAAACCTGCCAGTTTAACAGAAAAAGGCCATCATTTGAACTTAATATGAACATAATTTAGACATTCAGCCAGGACGTATAATATATTAACCAAAGATCAAACTAAAAATCAAGGAAAATAAACTGTGGTAGAACTCATATTTTGTATATTAAAATTTGTTTAGTTTATATTTCATATCCATACAATCTCTAGGTTTAATAAAATTACCTATGTCCTCCTTCTTCCTGTCCATAACACGGGCAAAAGCCGAGCGACTCAACTCATACCCTCCAAAAAAGCAGAAGTATCCAGGGATCTCACGCACTATTGTAGTGGTCAAACCTTGATAGAAGCCCAGAGGACCATTTGTCTTTAAGACATTCTTGACAACAGACCACACTGTGCTGAGAAAGACAGAGAGAGAGAGAGAGAAAGAGACCTAGATTAAGACCTTTATCCATTTGGATACAGTTCTATGTCAATTTGACAGTGCAGGAGGAGACAACAGTGCTGTGAAGAAGTATTGAGCCACCCCTCATTTCCTCATATTCTGTTTTCAAAGAGTCAGAACTTCTTGTTGTTTAATGTGTTCTCAAGGAACAGTTCTCCAGGCTTCCTGATGGACTTTCAAAATTGTCTCGTTTTCAGTCCAGTCCCTGTACTGAAGAGACTGCATGAATTAAAGAGACCTTTACGTGTGAAAATATTGTTTTCAAAATGGTCGTTCCCTCCATGTCCATACATTCCACAACATAAAATAAGCTGCAAAACAGCCCGTTTTCAAATCATAGTTTTTGTGATGTCGCACTAGTTTTGCCCCGCCCATTCACACAGAGTGTCCCAGCCCTGTGTTGTGTTTTTAAATAAGCTGCAATACAGGGGAGCCAATCAGAAAATAGCTCATTTACATGAAGCAATCTTAAAGGTACAGTAACAAAACAGACTGTTTAAATCTAAAGAATAAACAAAGAGTAGAAATGGTCATGTAAGAATGAACTATGATGAATTATAAAATATATTTTTGGGAAAAAATGTAAGAGAAGAAAAATGTAAAAATATGGGCCTTATAATAACACTTTAGTGAACATTTAATGGGTAAAGACCATTTAAAATAATTTTACTTTTGTTGGATTACATGAAGACCAGGGATTTATCAGAACACCCAGTAACTCACCGGGAGTTGTGATTGGTCAAGGTATCAGAAACACTGCAATTGGTTAGAGGCTTATTTGCATATTGCAGTCTTCAGAGATATCAGTATTGCAGAGACTAATATTGCGATAACAGTTAGTAAGTGATATATTGTGCAGCTATAGATATGAGGCACCCTGTACTACCCCAGAGCACCTGGGATTCTCAGAGGAAACACATCATTTTAAGTTCACACAGCACTTTAGCGCTACCTTTTCTGTCCGCTGGCGATTTTTCCTGATGCCTCCATTTCATGCATGGCCTGCAGGCGACACTTCACAAGTTCGGTGGGACACAAAGCCATAGAGGAGAAGATGGAGGCCACAGAGCCAGAGCAGGCCTTCTGAACATCACTGAAACACAGCACACTTTTTATCAGCCACAAGCTTTCTTTATTCGTTGCATTAGAATCAGCAGTTACAGTGATCAGCTAAAGCCTCCAACCATTAAAAGTCACATTAAATGTTGCCCTGTCAGCTATAAACACATATACAGTGAGACAAGACAGTGTGGCTCCAGATACTAAAAAACCCCACACTATAATAGTTTAGAAAAGAATAGCATAGTATAATTAATAAAAGAATAGTATATCCACATAATCATAATTTTAATGTGCATCACCAGACAAGTATTAGACATTTCACAAGCTATTAAGTGATGAAACAGTTAAACTAGTGCGTTTAAAGTTAAAGGACAGTCTAGAATTTGTATCACCACACAACCAGTTAAAATGATGTCAGACATTCACTGTTACAGATTCTGTCTCTTATAAAGGAAACCTGTTTTATTTGGCATATTTTTGTTGTCATTCAACACCATTCCATTGTTTAACAAGAATAAAAATCTGTGGTAAAATCCCGTGGTGTGCCAAAACTTAGTGTAGTGTAATTATGTGTGTATTGTATTATATTTACAACAGTTAATAATAACTACCAGTGGGACCTAATTCTTATAACACTTTCACAATGCCTGAACAATAACTGCTCATTACTAAACCAGGTGCTGAATAAACATTCAAGGTCACCTTAAGGGGCCCATCTCATGTAAACCTGAATTTTCTTGTTTTTTGGGAAAAAGAGTTATGTAAGCATTAATACAGATGATATTAACACAACACACACTTCCCAGTCCCTTTGGTCCGTATGCAAGAACACTGCCTGTTTTGACTTCATTGTTTCTTTGATGTTACAAACCCAATATATTTACATGTTTACCTTTTTCGGCCTACAGCAGATTAGCCCCGCCCACTCACAGAG
Source organism: Brachyalestes nurse (assembly GCA_037974405.1). NCBI lineage: Eukaryota > Metazoa > Chordata > Actinopteri > Characiformes > Alestidae > Brachyalestes > Brachyalestes nurse. Next base: position 26,685,152 of record JBBPCY010000001.1, on the reverse strand, counting down.
CCTGAGTGTTTCAACTAGGATTGCTTTTTGAATGAGCCACAGCCAATCAGAGAAGAGGTATTTTACAAGATATTGTCTTAAAAGTACAGTAACAAAAACAGATGGTCAGGGATTAATAGGACTAGGAAAATAGCCTTGTAAAAATTAATTATCTTGGATTGTTTTGGATTTTTTTTACCTCATAAAAGTAATAAGCGGACGACAGAGAGAAAAAATACAACAAAAGACATCTCTGCTTGTACCCATGAACATTTCTGTTTGAATGTGATGAAAAGTTAACTGGTGAAAAGGTGTCATTTGCACGGTTGCAACAGTTTGTCATTGCTTTGTTTAATACAAATGGGAAAAAAGATATAGTAATATAGATTAGAATTAGAACATAGAATAGACTAGTAAATGCAACTATAGTACTGTGCAGTACTCATTTCTTTATATTTTGCTTTGCATCACCTTGTTGGTGCAAAAATGCCATTTATTCCTGTTAAATAGTCTTATCTTTGACATATTGAGTAAATTAATTAAAGAAATGGACACAAATGTTTACTGTGACACGCTGCATAATGTCTAAAGATACAAGGAGCCTGGATAAAGTTCCAACCACTCAGCATTCAGCACCACCAGTATACTGATCATTGTGTATCTTATCTTAACAAACAAAAAACAGATAACTGGCCAGATTCAGGGACAGGACTTAAAAAGAGAGCCTTTGAAAGTCCTTCAGGAAGCCTGGAGAACTGTTCCTCAAGACTACATTAAAAAGATGCAAAACATAAAGAAATGAGGGGTGACTCAGTACTGTATGTCATTATTTATGTAAGTGGATACATGAAATGCGTAGTAAAAGGACAACTATAAAAACCTGAGCTCAGCTCCTCTGTTCAGCCCGACTGCGAAGCGCACCACGTCCTGGCAGAAGCCGTAGCTCATGAACAGCACGGCATTTTCGGCAATGTTGGCCACGAGTGCCGGGGTGGTGCCCTGATACAGCCCACGCAGGCCCACCTGCTTGGAGATGGACACGAAGCAATGCACGAAGCCTCTGTACATGTTGGGGAAGGTCTGCATCTTCACCTTGGCGGTGTCGAACGGCTGGCCACACAGTACACATGCTATCCCGCCTTAGAAAAAAGGAAACATTGTTTAAAAAAAACACAGCACGGTTCATTTTGCCAGCATGCGGTGAAGATACTGTTTATAGGAACAATGATATGACGTGTGTTTGCATAAAAAACAGAGTCACATTAAACAGACAATATACATGATTATGTAACTCCACTTCAAAGCATACAACAATGTGTTTTAACGTGTGTAAAAGTCTTAAGCCCCACTCATTTATTTACATTTAGCATGAATCACCTTGTTGGTGCAACAGTACTATTTTCTGCCTGTCAAACTGTCTTTATCCTTCGCATATTTAGGAGGTAAAATGAAAGAAATGGAAACAAATGTATTACTGTGCCTAAAATTACAAGGTGCCTAGATAAAGGTGTTCCAACCACTCAGCATTCAGCACCACCAGTATACTGATCACCGCCTGATCAAGTACAGGGACTGAACTGAAAATGAGAGTTTTGGAAAGTCCTTCAGGAAGCCTGGAGAACTGTTCCTCAAGACTACATTAAAAATGCAAGAAAATCTGACTCTCTGGAAGCAAAACATGAAGAAATGAGAGGTGGTTTAAGACTTTTACACAGTACTGTTTGTGTTTGCCCATTCTTTCAAAGAATAAATGAACTTAATTGAATTAGGCCACACGTTTCCATTCATTCTAATAAAGAAGAGTCGTCAAACAATTAAGGGAGTTTGCATATTATTCGTTTTTTGGGGAAAAAAACATTGGTTAATTTTGAGTGTATTTAAAACAGCCTGGGTTTTATGCTCTAATGTCACAATCGGTATCAGAGATATGCAGCGTTCATACAGTCTGACAGGCAATAAAGCAGTGATAATGCAAACAGCGTGTCGTTATCACATCCTTTTGAGAGCGTACAATAATGTGTTTAACCCTAAGAAAGATTCAGTTTTGTCATCTGTACAAAGTACAGATGAAACTGTTCCACAGACTACAGATTATCAACAGACACAATTAACATTACAGTACACTACCAGCCAAAGACATGGTCACCATCTGAGTGCCTTTATTAGCAAGAAAATGTCACTTACCTATAATGATGAAACAGTGAATAAGTGCATTTAAAGTTAAAGCACAGTCTAGAATTTGACTCTGCATCACCAAACAACCAGTTAATAGGAGTTCAGACATGCACTGTTACAGATTCTGTGCATCTTATGAAGTAAACTTGTTTTATCTGACATATTTTCATTTGCAGTTGTTCACAACTTTCTGATGTTAAACAAAATAAAAATCTGCAGTTTATGAAAAAGTATGTGGTGTCCCAAAACTTTTTAACGGCAGTGTATATGCTAAGTACATGTAGACAGTGCAACATTACAGTAGATTCAATACAGGTGTAGTAGATAGAATAGATAACAGGTGCAACGGATATAATGCAACATTCAACAAGACAATAAAGAGGATGAGGAGTACTTTAAAGTATGAAAATATTGTACCTGAGGCTCCAGCTGACAAGTCTATGATGGCCTGGACGAAAGGGCTCGGGGTCATGATGTGACCTGCAAAAACAGAGCTTTTTCAGTACATTTTTATCATTTGATTATATTGCCTTCCTTCAATTACACTCAGTCCATTGTTGTACATGCAAATAGTGGTATCCCAGTTTGGTATTAACCCTAGTCGGACTTGGACAGTGTCACGAATGGAGATTTTCCATTTGCAATTATTCCTTAATGCAGCTCTTCATGTAGGCCTTCAGAGCGACTTTCATGAGCCAGCACACACTACCAGTCAAAGGTTATAGCACACTGATAATTTTTCTATATTTACATGTTACTCACTTAATATCTAGTCATAGTACACTCACTATTCTTTGGTAATAAATCTATTTACAGTATATTCACCTTTACTACCCAGAAAATGTAAACATTTACTCACTCCTAACCTATAAAAAAACACCCAATATGATTATAATTATAACTGTAATGTGGATCACCAGAAAACTGTTTGATATTTAACCAGATATTAAATGATGGAACAGTTAACCAGTGCATTTATAAGACAGTCTAGAACTTGTCTCTGCATCACCACACAACCAGTTAATAGAACGTCAGGCATGCACTGTTACAGATTCTTTTTACAGAATCTTAAAAGGAAACTTGTTTTATTTGACATGTTTTCATTAACAGTTGTTCACTAAACTTTAGAGTGTTTAACAAGAATAAAGTTTATAGTTTATGAAATGGCGTGAAAAACGTTTGACTGGTAGAGTATGGAGGTATTAGATTACACCAACATTAACACTATAAACCCTATATTTCCTGCTATAAGCAACTGCCTATTTAGTCTGGACTTAATCTGAGTCTGGAGAGCTGGCCAGGTTTAGCTGCCAATTTATATCTCTGAACACTTCAAATGAAGAGGAAGAGTTACTGCGGCTTTAAATATCTATGTGTGCAATAACTCTCTCTCTCTCTCTCTCTCTCTCTCTCTCTCTCTCACACACACACAATACTATCTTAATGAGGACACAGCATGCAACTACTTTAACTTGGTGCCTGTTACCCTATTCTAAGTAAAAGAACAACTACAGATCTTACTTTTCTGCCTGAAATTTAACAGAAAATAGCCAAAAGGTCTTGGCTGGAGGTGGATACATGCAGATTAAAGCTTAAGGAGCTCTCCTTAAGCAATTTCTCTACATTAAGCAACACCTCGAAGTGGAACCAGTCTTAAGTCAGTGCCTCGAGTCATTGCTGCTTAGGTTAAGCCTGTTAATGCTTCTGAAGGTGAAGCAGGTTTGTCCTCTGACAGTCTAGAAGGGCTGGTTTCATACTCACAGTACTGGAGCTCCTCACTTCTCCCAGGCTTCAGATGTTCACACACTCCAAGAGTTTCCCTGTGTGTCTCCTCAGCTCTCACACACACTCACACACACACACACTCCCTGGCCTTTTTTCCGGTTACAGCACACTATTGCGAAGGGGCGTGTGTGTGGCTTCAGCTAAAGGGTGTGTCATCTCTCGTGTGGGGACTTGCACCCAGTCACGGAGAAACTGAGAAGATATTTACGAATCTATCCAAAACGCGCTGCCGCATCCTCGTGGTGGATCCACGGCTCTTTCCACTCGTGATAATTAAAGGTCCTCGCTGGAACCGGATTTACCTCAGGTTCACCCCGCAGAGCTTTCTGCACTTACCACCCTCAACCACGAGGTGTCGCCAAAGGCCCGTGAGCCAAATTTCAGGGCCTTCAAACAAACAGTCGAGCTGCATCAGCTGTATTATTATTAATAGTAGTAGAAGGAGTAGCAGTAATAGTAGAGATGCTGAAATTGTTATTATTAATAATAATATTATCATTATTACTATTATTATTATAGCAGCCATAAAAACTCACATGTTAAAATAGAACTTACAATCCACAAAAATCCACAATTATGCAGCAATAAAACACACTGGCCTCTCAAGAGAACCGCATGTCTCCTTCACAAAATTACCTTTTAATTCCTAAATGGATATGAATGTGTCTAACTGGTCTTTCTGCAGATGATTTCATGTTGAAGGTGCGTAATAAGATATAAAAATATAACTGTTGTCCATGAGTGGTCAATAAGGTTCTAAAACTAAAAACCAATCTTCACATTCACCAGCTAAATAAAATATAAGCTTATTATCTGTCCATATAACCAGTGCATATTTGAATGGGACTCATTTGTTAATAATCAGATCATTTTTACAATCTTAAGCTCATCAGCATTCAAATATCTATATTATATGTAAAAATTAAGGTTATTTCTACTCATCTCCAGTCAAAACATAAATGATGGCATACACTGAAATACACTGTGATACTAGAATTGTCAGTAACAATAACAGGAGTCTGTCGAGTTTAGTTGTGATTATAATTATTATTACATTTATTGTGCGTGGTTGTCTGTTGCAACATAGCAAGTTTGTTTTTTTAATTAAGATTGTTTTAGATATTGGTAGATAGCTGAGGAGACATTGTGAATATAATATCCTGTATATATAAACATAAATATACCCAGTTAGGTGATTTCCTACAGAGACACTTCTGTTTTGAATTCCCCGGTTTGGCCACCTGCCCTCCAATTCAGATCACCACTACTTGTTGACTTTCATTTCAAATGAAAAAAGAAAACAGAAATGTCCTTAGCCCTTCCTATCTTGTATCCAAGCAAGTAAACTATACTTTAGTCCGGCGCTGTTATCTGCCTGTTACGCAATTACGCTATAATTACATAATTTACGCTATAATTACACAATTACGCTGTAATTACGCAGCTATGAGCGCTATTCCTATTCCTGGACGCTCAAACACAACGAATGTCGTATTATTTGAACTCCGTGATGTTTTTTAGGCATATTTGAAAGCCAGGGTTTCTCTTTATGGTAGATTAGTGATGAGGAGAATCGTACTTTTCGTGCCAGACTTTATGAAAACATCACTTTAAAAAAAGAAAAGCTATGTTTACAAGTGCTGAGGGGAAGCCTCTTTCACTTTCGGGACGCTGAGATCCTATTGGGCCGATCAGCCGTCCATCAAGCAATGAGGCGGGGCTACGAGCCATATGAGCGCTAGTTTCACTAACCTCACTTCGAACACACACACGCACACACACTCACACACATACACACACACGCTCATATACAAACACACTCCGCTCCACTTGCGACACTAGTGACAGGAGCGAGACGGAGTCCAGACCTAGAGCTGCAGCTTCCAACAAAAACCTCCTATCGTCTTTTTATTTGTTGTCATGTAAACAACAAACTGGCCGCTTTCGATTCCATCCAGCTTTTGACTTCTCAAATGTAGGTTAGTAGTTTATTTCTGCCCTGAAAAGAAGTAGAAACTACTTTCTTTTCTGTTCTCGCTACGTTTTGACGGGACCGAGAAGTTTATCGTGTGCCTTTTATTTTATCGCTTTATTTTCATTTCTATTCTGCGTTTGACTCCCCCCCCCATCTCCTCAAATGTAGGTTAGTAGTTTATTTCTGCTTGAAGAAGTAGAGACTGCTTTCTCTCCTGCGGTGCGTTTTACCGGGACAGCTGAGTTTATCGTTTGTTTTTGTTTTTCTTTTTTTGTCTTTTTCTTTTTGTTTTCTTTTTTTTTCTTTTTTCCTTCGCCGTTCCTATGTGCTCGGCGTCATGGCTGAAGTGGCTCCGCAGCACACCTCGGTAGAAATTGACCCGGACTTCGCGCCGTTCTCCCGGCCGCGCTCGTGCACGTGGCCGCTGCCCCGGCCGGAGCTCGCGAACCCGGGGGACTCGGGCACGTGCTCTCCCGCGTCCTCCGCGGGACCGCGCGGTGGGGGGGACGCGTCGGTGGGGGGCTCCGTGGTGAGCTCTGCAGGTCACGCGGACCTGGTCAGTGGTCTCGGTTTGTTGGAGGAGAGTGAGGACTATGAGGAGCAGAAGGTGCTGGACTTCGACTGTGTCCACCAGCAGCAGCAGAGCCAGCAGCAGCAGGTCTCCAGCCCTCAGCTGCAGCAGCAGCAGCAGCATGTCCCCCTGCTGTCCTCCGTCTCGGCGCAGAGGAAGAGCAGCTCCTCCCGCAGGAACGCGTGGGGCAACATGTCCTACGCGGACCTGATCACCAAGGCCATCGAGAGCTCCCCAGAGAAGCGCCTCACCCTCTCCCAGATCTACGACTGGATGGTGAAGAGCGTGCCCTACTTCAAGGACAAGGGAGACAGCAACAGCTCTGCCGGCTGGAAGGTACCCATGCCACCCCCTGCACCCTACACGACCACGGAGACCTCACCAGTCCACACACACACACACACACACACCCTGTTTACTTTACGCACACACTTGCAGAGTACGGGGTGCGTTTACTTTTGCACAGCGCCTGCATCCACTTCAGTCCCTTCCATTCAGCTTCCCAAAATCTCTTTTTTAATCTAGTTAAAATTTCATTACTCTTTCATATTATGTGCTGTAGACTAAAGGTGGGTCCCAACAAGGGAAGAGCAACCAGCAACAGGTCTATGCTGGTGCTGGATGTGCAATGTACTCCTGTGAGGTTTAGAAAGAATGTACTCCTGTATTTTGTACACTAAAGGGGTCTCAACAAGGACGAAATGACCAGCAACAGATATATGTAGATGCTGGATGTGTAAAGAAGATGTACTGTGGATATTGGGGATTTTGTAGGTCTATTTGTTAGTTGACATTCGGATGTTTTTTTCTCTTCACTCCCCTGCACCATACCTGTGTTTATTGATTTCCCCATTCAAGCATGCTTAAGTTAGGATAGAGACTATCTGAGGTCCCAGTGGATTGTGTAGGGAAACGCTGGTCACTTATCAGCCAGTGTAAAGTAACTAAGCATGCAGCTCATTGTGATTCCTTTAACTTTTTTTTGTCATGGGATAGTCAGTAAATCCCCATTCATTGATTGTATAAGGGCATTGGGCTCTTGTTATATGTCTCACATGGTGAGTTTGAGTGGAGACAACAGGTCACTTGCCTGCCATGACCATTTGCAGTCATATGACTGGTCCCGAGTAATGTTTGATATGAGGTGTCTGCTGACAAGGAGATTTTGTGGCTCTTGCCACATTTATGGCTGTTCTGTGTAGGGAGGTGTGTGTGTGTGAGTGTGTGTATGTGTGTGTGTGTGTAGTAGTTCTATTAAGCAAGGATGGCACACACTCCGCCATGCTTTGAAGCAACTGAAGCCACCTGACAACCAGAGAAACACCAAAACAATCTCAGTGAAAATCCATGGAAACGGCCGCGTGACACAGGACCGGACTTATGTTGTTAGGTGTAGCACCTCGTCACACCACACGCTATTAATAACCGCCCCGGTGATGCTTGCCAAGTATGCGTGCATAAAAGACTGCACACGCAGGTAAAACTCTGTTTCCGCCCACAGATTTGGGTGCGCTCTCTCGACATTCCTCAAGCTTTAGTACTTTTGTAACTTTGCCATGCTTAAAGCACCTTGACTGGCTTTGCTATGGGGTATGAGTAATGTCGCGGTTATTCTCTATTGTGAGGAGACTTTGCTTTTCTTCTGAATTCTATGACACATAGTGCATGATAGTACAGGCAGTGTTTCCCGCCGAGTTTATCAGAGAAAAATCTTTGAAGCGATATGTGATACACAAGGACAATGGTTGTAAAAGCTGAAAAGTCACTTCATCTCTACGTGCCATTGATTAGATTATCCGCTATATCTGACACACAGGGCTGGACAGACTCTGAGGAACTTGAGATCCTTTGGTGACTGTCACATACACTACAGGCCAGAAGTTTGGACCCACCCTCAGATATAAAAAAAAAAAACCAAGATGCTGTTTCAGTATATTATTACCAGAAAACAGAAATCCTTAAATGTTAACAGTCTATTTTTCAATGTTTTAAATATTGTAGGAACCAAAAACACTGGTGGTTGTGAAGAGACATGTCAGGTCTGTCTTTAGTGCACTGCCATTCACTTTGTGTTGGATCATGAAAGAAAGTATCACTCATTTCTTCAACATCACACAATTCCTTCGGGTTTAGGTATCATTGGAAAAAAAAAATCATTCTTTAACAGGATAACAATGCCAAGCGTTCTTCAAAAAGGTGCCAAAATGAAATCCAGTCAAAAGAAAAGCAGAACGTTTTGAGCAAAAGCAAAAGGTTTGAAGCAAAAAGCAAAAAAGAATGATTGATGATTGAAGCTGCAATGACGACCCAGACCCACAAGTTTCAAATGAGCATCCAGCAAATGAGACAAAACTGCAGGCTTGAAAAGGTGCTGGAAGGGTTTGGGCACAAGTTATTTCCAAAAAAAGCTAGAAAGGATGTGGTGAATCTGTGCTGCTGTGATGAAGGCAAGGGGGGTTTAAACACATCTATTAAACTTCACTTACAGTGTATATCATTACACTTCAGTACCAGTTTTTATCCCGGTCACAGTATCTATAGTTACATTGTCAGCTGCTGAAATACATGTGCCAGGTATGAGAATACTGCTATTCTCTTCCATATTCCCATATTCTCCTGAAATAAAATTTTTGGATGAGCAAAACAACTGTGGGGCAGCTGAGCCTATTTCTAACACAAGTGCTAATGGCGGGCAAAAATAAAATTTTATTAATTTATCATTACTTTTGGGTGGGCCCAACCTTTTGACCTGTAATGTGTAATGCATGGGGCAACATGCCATACGAAAGCTCCCTGGTGAAGTGTTAGACTGTGTACTCTCTGGTACTATAAAGTTGTGTGAAATGTGCAGCGGGTAATGATTGGTTTAACAGCTCCACAGAGACCTAACATACACTTAACCATGACCTTATTTCACCCGCTCCTGTTGTAAGGAGGCTGCGGCTCAGGCTTTCTGGCTGAACTACATTATATATAAAAGGTTTTCCTGAACCAGTTTTCAGTGACATACTTCTGCCTGATGACTTAAAGTGTCTGCAAACAAGCTTCTGCATCCAGAGCCACTCAGTGGAATCAGAGTGGGCAAAATGACCATATGCTATTTTGTTATCATGATGAATGACGTCACACTACTCTTTCCTGAGTCGTGGGTATTGACAGTACTAACAGTAAACACTTGCATGCATCAGAAAACAGCTAATTAGTCCATTTAGTTCTATAACCAGCAGATCGGAACTGCATAGTAACAAGTAGCTGGGTGACTGGATGTTGTAACGTTATATCCACTTATTTATTTGTACCTTTTTTTGTTTTGTTTTGTTTTTTTTGGTAGTTTGATTGATTATTGATTGAAATTGATTATTCATTTCTTTTTAACTGGCACATGACTGTTTAGCCAGTCCATTTTGGCTAGTTCAACTTTAGAAAACCAAAATATTGCTAATATATTCAGAGTTTCCCCTGCTTTCTGACTGATATCCACATTTAAGGCAGCAGTACTGTCTGTGTTGGGCACTTCATGGCCACAGTGTCATCGCCAGGGTAACACTGTGCTGCCATTTACTTTGGAATACACACAAGCTTGAGTGATGGAGTGTGTGTGTGTGTGTGTGTGTGTGTGTGTGTGTGTGTGAGTGAGAGAGAGAGAGTGTGAGGGAGTAGCAGGGAGAGAGGGATGCTGTGTGTGTGAGAGTGTGAGGGAGTAGCAGGGAGAA
>JBBPCY010000001.1:26644581-26674854 GCA_037974405.1 Brachyalestes nurse | reverse complement strand
CTATTTACTTTGGAATACACACAAGCTTGAGTGATGGAGTGTGTGTGTGTGTGTGTGTGTGTGTGTGTGTGTATGTGTGGCCGTGGTAGGTGAGAGTGTGGGAAAGCGGTATGGCATTCAGTGCCCATCCCTTGTTTATTCTTAGATGTCCTACTGAACTCGGAAGGGGCTTTTCAGCTTCTGTTTTTTTGGGCCGTTTGTTGTTGTCTGTGAGACACTCAGCAACAAGAAAGAAGACAGAGACACAAACGCTTTGCTTTTCCCCCTGATCTGTTCTATCAGTTCTTCACGGATAGTGAGCATGAGAGAGAGAGAGAGGGAGAGAGAGCGAATGACAGTGGGGGCGAGAGAGATAGAGAGAATAAGAGAGGGGGCAAGAGAGATTGAGAAAGAGAGAAATAGAGAGAAAGCATAAGAGGGAGAGAGACAGAAAGGTAAAAAGAGGGAGAGATAGAGAGAGAATAAGAGAGGGAGAAAGAAACAGAGAAAGGGAGATAGATAGGAGACAGAGATTAAAGGAGAGATAAAGAGAGACTCAAAGAGAGAGAGAGAGAACGAGTGAGGGGATCAAGAGGGATGGATACATATATATATACATAGAGAGAAAGAAAGATAGACAAAAAGAGAGGGGTTGAGAGAGAGTGAAAAAGAGAGAGAAAAAGAGTGAAAGAGAATGAGAGAGAGAGAGAATGAGAGTGAAAGAGTGAGAGAGAGAGAGTGAAAAAGAGAGAGAATGAGAGAGAGTGAAAAAGAGAGAGAGAGAATGAGAGAAAGAGAATGAAAGAGAGAGTGAAAAAGAGAGAGTGAAAAAGAGAGAGAATGAGAAAGAGAGAATGAGAGAGTGAAAAAGAGAGAGAATGAGAAAGAGAGAATGAGAGAATGAAAAAGAGAGAGAATGAGAGCGAGAGAGTGCAAAAGAGAGAGAGAGAATGAGAGAGTAAAAAAGAGAGAGAGAATGAGAGAGTGAAAAAGAGAGAGAGAGAGAGAGAGAATGAGAGAGTGAAAAAGAGAGAGAGAGAGAAAGAATGAGAGAGTGAAAAAGAGAGAGAGAGAGAGAGAGAGAGCTGCTGGCTGCTCTGCTCTGGTAACAGAAGTCTCTCTGACACTCAGGCTCTCCTGCTGATTCACTGAACTAAATTGTTGACTGGTGGAGCAGAGAGGAACTCTGAACTGGTTCCAGTTGGACCGGAGTCCAGAGTGTAAACTCATTCTTTTTACAAAGTAACTTTGCTCTGCTTTAATGCTGAACCTCCCTGAGCGTCTCGCTGCCGCATTCACTGGACTGAAACCTTTTCATGTCTCTTCTGTCACAACTGACTGTAAATTCAGTTTTAGTTCATTGCAATGGGGGAAAGAAGTGTCTCAAGGGAAAGAAATCATAATAACAACCATACAAGTTTATTTTTACTGGGTTTACTCTCTCTCACACACAGTTTAAATGCTTTGATAACTAAAAGCATGCCTGTAGAGCTGCACAATGTATCATCTGCTAATCGATGTGTCGATATCTGCAACACTGATATCACAGAAGGCTGTAATGTGCAAGTGAGCCTCTAACCAATCAGTGTTTTTGTTCTCTCCCTCTCTTTCTATCTTTCTCTTTATCTCTCTATCCCTCTCTCTCTCTAACTCTTGATCTCTATTTCCCTCTCTCTTTATATCTCTCTCTTTATTTCCCTCTCTCTTTATATCTCTCTCTTTTTCTGTCTCTCTGTCTCTTTCTCTTTATCTCTCTCTGTTTTCTCTCTTTCTCTCTCTCTCTTTCTATCTGTCTCTCTCTCTCTCTCTCTTTCTCTCTCTCTCTCTCTCTCTCTGTTGATTACAGTATCTCTCCAGTGAACTGAACTGCTGTTAAAAGCAGACTGTAATTTGATAAAATGTCAATATAATTAATGTTCTCCCCTCCGGAGAATTTTATTATCATAGTGATACTGAGTATTTAGAGCACAAAGTTCCTCAGTGTGTTTGTAAGTGTCCAGCGTGATCTCGTGTGGTGCGATGTGTGTTTCAAATTCAGAAGATTGCATGTGAGCACCGTATTTCCACACAAACACACCTGTCCAGATGTCAGATGTCTTCGTCTCACACACAGGTGACCCCCCACGTCTGTTCTTCCTGTTACTTGCAAGCGACACAGACGTCACTCCGCTAGTGCAAATATTTGATGCAGCACATGGCCACCAATCAGCAGTGTCGGCTTTCATCGATTTTTCCTGCCCCATCGTACGTCATGCTTCACTCTCGTCCTGCAGCCACCTCTGCCAATCACCTGACGCTTCATGAAAACAGTGGAAGCTGTTTTCAAAACAAACTCTGTGTTCCAGCGTCCTTCTGAAGGTTATCACATTTCATTAAAACGCTTTGTGACCACTTTCGTCTTCCATGGCCAGAACTGAATGATAGCTGAAGAAAGGCAAAGCTTCTCTAAGCTGTTGAAGGATCTATGACGAGTGATTGAAGAGCACTTTTGGTCCTAAATATTGACGTAAAGAAAACCGTGAATGAGTTTCTCATGTTTATGAAACAATGTACACTGTAAAATGAATGTATATTATACTAAGTGTACATAGTGTCTTTATACAGTATTATGTAGGCCTGCACGATATGGACAGAAAATCAGTATTGCAATTGTACTGCTACATGTTTGTACTGCTACATGCAATTGAAATGCCTTTTAATAGATTCAAGGCCCCACATCATCAATTTTCTGGAATTAAAAAGGCTTGAAGAATGTAATTATTGTTAAAGTGTCAAAATGCACATTCACACCTTTTTACATGTCAGGAATTGACTGCCTAACCATCATCCAACCTTTATATTAGAGAGGGCTTGTCGCTTCTTTTGTTTCTGTAAAAACACACATACTGATTGTGAGCCAATGGTTTAATTTTTATTGCATATGACCAGATAGTTCCCTGATCTGCTCCCTCAAGGACACTTTGTGGCCTTTCAGTCTTCTATATTTAATTAAACCCATGTTTTGCACTCTTTGAAACCAAGAGATTCTAAGAATAACTGCAGTTTAGAGAGTGAGATGACATCAGGATAGAGGTTCTACGCCTTGATTATGAAGCTCCCACAGGGACACACCAGGACACAAAGTCTGGTTGTGCTTTCTGCTTCGTCTTCCTCTAACACCCTGCCAAACGTCTGCTCTTCTGCTGCTCGTCCCGCCATCGGCACGGGACGAGGCGCTCTCCCAGACGTGACTTGGCACAAACGGTGGTGGATTTCAGGCCTCACAGCCGCCCACAGTGAGCTGAAGAACAGGGCGCTTCTCTCGCGTCCCCCCAGGCTCTGACCGCTCACCCCGGGTTCAGTTAAGGTGACACCTATTAAAGGTTGCATAACGAAACACTTACTGGAATCCGAGAGCCCCAGGCCAAAGTCTGGTGCCACTTGTTAGCAAGCGGAACTGCTGCAGCAGAGCATCTGAGGCACAAGGGGCGCCTTTTTCAGATGCAGGCTAAAATCTGAGCCGTGCTGCTAAAAATAAGACTGACTGACGTTCTGTACAGATTTATTATGTTTTAGAATGCACCCGGTTCACTATAAACCAATGAACAAGTGATTAGAAACGTGATTAACATATGTGATTAAACACTGGACCTGCAGGCATTCCATATTCATTTAACTGTAAATAAGTGTTTCACAGTAGTTACTGGATAATAACAATAACAGAATGAAAGCTCAGTAATTAGGTCAAAGTTGAAGGAGGCAATATCTAGTAAGGCTCAAAATAGCCCAATCTGGCAACTCTGGCCTTGACAGATAAACAGACATAGAAAGTGGAAGCAGTAATAGACATGCTGGTCACATCTTTCTTTTTTTTTTAACACACCTTCTTTTTCATACCCACCCACATCATCCTGTCCTATCACCTTTCATTTCATTATTTTTTTCCCTTTTTGTTCATCCATTTGACACTCTGTTTTGGTGAAACTTTGAGGTGCTGAATCACTATTCCTGGCACGTGAGGGGTAGCAGTCTTAAAAAGCAGATGTGTGTGTGTGTGTGTGTGTGTGTGTATGTGTGTGTGTACTACTATAAAGGAGTGTATTATGAGCTTGCATGCACCTCCTGATCTAACAGAACAAACAGTTTAAATAAAGCAAAGTGAATTTCCCGGTTAATCAAAACAAAACAATTTTATTCTGTCTGAACATGCCGATTGGTGATTTTGCAGACAGAAGCTCAGGTTAGATTCGCCAGTTGACGTTTCTAAATTTCATCGCCGTGTTTATCTTTCTGGCCTGCTGTCACCTAAGAATGAGAGAGGGAGAGAAGGAGGGAGGGAATGTCTTTGTGCCCCTTCTCCAGACTAAACATACCACTGACAAAGAAAAAGAAAGAGCAGAAGAAAAACGAGCAGTATTTAGTATTCATGGAGTGCAGGAGACCTCCGAGGATCGTGCTGGTGAAGCACTGGATGAGTTTTCAGCTCCTTTTCAGGTTCCTCCAGCCAGGAGTGATTTATGATCAAAACAGAATCTGCTCTAAAAACATTATATTTGACTTCTTTGCGGCAAAGCCCTCACTGATCTTCTGCTGCGTCAGTCTTTTCCAGCAGCTAGTACAGTACAGTACTGTACAGAAGTCTTAGGCTCCTGTGCAAAAGCCATTTTTAAAGCCATGTTTGTCCACTATGCTGTCCACTGCTGGTCAATTCAATATCAGATCTGCACCAACTGCTTTCTTTTAAATATCTGTACTTCTATTTAGTTTTCAGTTGTCTTTTATGGATTTTCTTTGTGTTCTTTAATTTTATTGTATTGTATTTGTATCTTCCTACTATTTGATGCTTCTTGATTTATTAATATTTTTATTCTAACTGCTCTATTATTTTATCCTATTGGGGCAGCTGGTGGCCTAGTGGTGAGAGCGTTTCCCCTGCAACCAGAAGGTTGTGGGTTCGAATCCCAACACTGCTAGTGTCACCACTGAGGTACATTTGAGCAAGGTGGCAGCCCTCTGCTTTACTTGGTGAATGGGTTAAATGCAGAGAAAGAATTTCACATTATTCACACTTTGTGCTGTGCAGGGGTGTGTTCATGCGTGACTATAAGGGGCCACTTTACTTTATTTCTGTAAAGCACATTAAATGACTTTTGTGAATGATAGTGAGCCAAAAAATAAACAACGATAAAAATCATTATTTACTGTATTAACATTATTTGCATATATTCTAATATTAGCTTTTAAAAATAAGGCCAGGTAAGGCCAGGCGCGTCCAGCAGTCGTACATAGTGGTCTGTGTTCCCGAGCTGGAAAATGAAAGCGTGAGGGGTCAGATGGTTCCAAGTAGGACAGAACTGGCATCAGACCGGAGCGTGGCACAAGCACTATGTCAGCCGAGGGGGGTGCTGGTGGGGGTAAAGGGAGTGGAAGTATTTTGGGACCTGAGAGCAGAGCCAGAGTAGCGCTGGCACATGTCCTCCCTGAACCCCCTGACTGTGCCGCCCTGTGCCCATCCGTGTACCCGGTCAGGGTGGCGTAACAGAGCCCTCCTGCTCGAGCCACAGCACACACTCCGCTGTTTCAGCACACCGCTGGCCAAAGTCCAGGGACAGAACATCGCAACCTCATGATTCAGTTTAGCAGTGCAGAAGAGTGTGTGTGTGTGTGTGTGTGTTTTTGTGTGTGTGAGAGAGAGAGCGGTTGAACAGTATGTTCACTATGCTGCTGTTCGAGTAGTGGACATTGAGCATATAATACCGGGGGGTTAGTGTCATTACCTCATCTGTTCAAATGCAAATATAATGATAACCTGTCATGCATCATATATTCTTATGATTTGATCTAATTTTGTAACTCCTTTAACAAATTAATCTTTGAGCTTATTATATAGTTGTTAAGCTTGAGACGAATGAGAATAAAGAGGGTGAGGAACCAAAGAGTGGGCAAATATACAGACTCCTGATGCCAAGGCACTGCCTTGTAATCTACTCTTATATTTTTGGTGTAGATACAGACAGGGGCACTATTGGTTGGTGGGGGTGGGGTGGGGAGGCCCTCAGAGTACACCAAAAGAGAAAATTATATAATATTAGGGCCCCAGTATTACATTATTTAATAGGACCCATAGTTTCCAGAAGCATCCTGATGTGACAATCAAAACGTTTTTGGCCAATTCCAATTTTTTGACAGCCAGTTTGGCGGATAGCCAGTTTTTCCAAATGATTTTTATTCTTTAACCTGAGTCTAATGCTGTGTGGGCTGAATGAATACATGAATAAAAGACACACTTGCACATTACCAGTACTTGTTTTATAAGCCAGACTCACAACATACAGTAATTAGCATAAGCATTTTTCTCTTTAAACATTTATTTTTCTCTTAAAAATGTTTATTTTTCTCTATTTAACATGGCATTTTAAATTCTGAAATGAAAACCCATGACAAGAATCCAGGAAAGTAAGATTTAAGATTTAAGATTTAACACAATGAGTCATGTATAATTATGCTATAACATTTTGATATAGATACAGCATAACTGCACTCAAATTATTTACAGCATAAAATCCAAAAAATACATTCGTTCTAATTCCAAGATGCTTAGACATCTTACCATGCAGAGTGTAAACATCCTGGTGTAAACTCATGCAGCAGATTTGAATGTAGGCCTATGTGCCAAAGTTGTCAACAATATATTAGGTGGGATGTTAACTAAAATACCATTCTATTCAATGTGTAATATTCCACTGTTCAGACTGGCCACCAAAATTGCAGACGATGAAACGACAAATTTGAAAACAACACTAGTTTGTTAAATTAATGACTTGGATTCACCAGTAAACCCAAAAACAGATGCTTGAAGGGGTGAGTGAGCGAGCGAGTGAGTGAGCGAGACAGTGAGGGAGTGACATGATGTCTGTATGTCCCCTGAAGTCTAGATCACAGAAAAAGCCAAATGTTTTGGTCATGGGATGAATAAAATTATGTCACTGGCTGTTCCAAAACGAGCACGAAAACACTCGTCTGAATCGGGTCTTTCCGAGTTTCCCAACACGTCAGAGTGCAGGTCGAATATCTTTGCGTGGTACAAACTGAACAGGCCACAGACAGTGTGTTCAAACAGATCCAGCCCCAGTTCCACATGCGGCCTGATTTATTCCAGGGCACTAGCGCAAACCAGTCTCCCCGCCTTGTTTTTCTCTTTCTGCTCCGTTTAGGAAAGTGTCTGATGGCAAGGATAGACATATTGGACCATTTAAAAAGCAAGTAGTCATGGCGCGTGAGTCAGAGTGAGTCACGGAGCTGTTTTGGACGGTGGCGGGAGGAGAAGAGACGCGTGCGAAGAGAGAAAGAGAAATGCTATGGAACTCTGCCCTGCTGCCCTCACACACTTCAGCTGCCTCAGTTACCAACCAGGCCCAGCCACATTGCTTTCTGAAATGAACAAAAAAAACCCAACATTTATCCCATAATCAGGACGGCAATACAGTCATGTTTATTTGTTAGTTATTGATTATATTACATTATTCCATGCTTTTTTGACCAAATCATGGATATTGTGAGTACACCAAACAAGTGCACTTCAAAGAGTTGGATTCCTGCAGCACACAATGTGAAATGCTGCATAGAAATGATTTCATTTATAGTTTTTGATCCTTTATGTGCCTCTGTTGCTGCTTTTATGTTTCTTCCAACTCACTGGGGCTCAGAAAAACGAAATAGTATGTTCCATAGTAAGACATATTGAGATATTTTATTTGTCTTGTTTTGCTGAAACATTTTCTTTATATTTTTGGCATGTTTTTTGCAGGGTTTGCCATGAAAACCAGAAAGGAAGGCAGAATGTAAACACATTGAAATAATTTGTGTAACTCACTGAGTATTTAAATATGTAGTGACATCATTTGAATAGCACAACAAACTGATTCTAAGGCTTTAAGGATGAATATGGGATTGTTGGTTCAGTTGTATGAACCCCATTCTTTTATGTTAGTACTTGCAGTGGAAGTCTTCACATTTCTGATGAATAAACTGATTTTGGACACGTTCCTGTAACCAGTTTTTCTGGCTTGAAAACTGAAAGTACGTCATCGCTCTTGACGTTGATGGCAAGCGAGGCTACGTAGAATCCCAGCCTCTCTGACGTACGAGTTTTAGCTTTCCAGTAACTTGAAGAGTCGACCTTCTCTTTTTGAACGTTCCTTGTGGTGCCCAAGAGCACCTTATGGTATTTAGGGTTGCCTTGGCGAAGTCGGGACAGCAATTTATCATCTACACCAACCACAATGCAGGAAGATAAACTGAACACAGCACAAGAGCATCACAGTTCTAAGCACTGGGAAATACATTTTATCAGTCACTCTTCTGGGAATTTTAGGGGTTTGTAGGGGGCCATGGTGATGTCAGGACTTACAGTAATTAGTTTGTGGGAAGAGTGACTGATAAATCTGATGTATGTGGTTATTTACACCATCCACAACACTGGGAGATAAGCTGGACAATGCAAGAGCGTCACAGTTTTATGCACTGGTAAAGCAGGCCTCCATGTGTTTACAGTGTGTATATATATATATGTGTGTGTGTGTGTGTGTGTGTGTGTGTGTGTGTGTGTGTGTGTGCATTTGTGAGTGAGATATAAATAATATGTATATAAGGGATATAATACTGGCTTCCAGTGTCGTTCCTTGCCGTCATTTTTTTATTAGCCCATTTGCCGCCAAAGGCCCAAACCACAGGCATTAGACTCTCCACATTGTTGTGCAACTCCTGCCCTAAAGTGATTAGAAGTGGTGCCTGTCAGGCTGGCCCACCATTATGACACACACGCACACGCTGCCCAGCTTGCATCACGCTCACACAAACACACACACACACACACACACACATGCAAATATACACACAGAGAAATATGTGCACAAATATCTTTGCACTCATAGTGTCTGCATGGCTGCTTGACATTCTATATATAAACTGTACACGCACATACACACACACACACACATACACACAGGGAAACGTGGACAAATATCTTTGCACTCATAGTGTCTGCATGACTGCTTGACATTCTATATAAAAACTGTACATATGCACACACACACACACACACACACTCCATTGCTTTACTGGGAGAAGTGCCATGACTGAAAATGCTTGCTGGTTTTTGCAGCAGGGCCCAAAAACTGCTCTCCTGTCCTGAGTGGATGAACATGCTCCTCCTCTGGGCTTATCTGGCACACGCTGTGGGAATTCCTTTCACATCATTTTACGTATCTGTCTACTCTGGCATCTGTTTTCTCTACTTGCTTTCTCTCTCTCTCTCTCTCTCTCTCTCACCCTCACACCCTCACATCTCTTTCCCTTTCTTTCTTTTTCTGTCTTTCTACTGAAAACTGCTTTACTGGACCAACTTTATCATGCACTGTATTGTCAAAACACAGCAAAATACAGTTGTGACAACTCAATTTACAGCTCTAAAGGTCCAGGAAAAAAACCCAAAATAGTACAAATCTTTTTCTGCCACTTGCTTGATCCTATTTTTTGGCCTGGTTGGAATAACACAAGGACAACAGTAATAAAAACGAATTGAATGGAACCTGTTTGTACGAACTTTTCTGCAGCATGTGTGTGTGTGTGTGTGTGTGTGTGTGTGTGTGTACGTCTGTGTGTGGGGGTGTTTTTAGGATGGTAAATTCCTGAACTGACTCCGAGCCAGTCAGGCAGATTAACCGTGTGCCCACATGTGCACTCATTTTTGTCTCAATGAATCATTGATGTTGTGTTTGGTCCTCCAGCCTGCACAGAGGAAACTAAACAGGCCCGAGTTCTGACCTGTTTGCGCTGCTGACGCTTTCAGGGATTTGTATGTGACATTGTTTCCCTGTTGCACATCATTTACCTCACAGTCTTCGGTAATGAAAGAAGGCTGGATTCCTAGCTGTGGCTCTGCTTCATGTTTTCTGTATCCTGTGTTCACTAATCTCACAAAGCTTCCACTGAACAGAAACTCCTGCCCCAGTTTGGATTCCACGTACAGACTCGGTTCCCACTATCATCACTTACCCTGAAAACAAATATGGGCCCTAACATGTCTCTTTTAAGTGCAAAAACACTAGTACTGTACAAAGCGGTGCTGCTGTTTAAAGTGGTAAATATTTGCTTGAACCCGAAGCTCCTGTGCATCTATATTTTAACGTGGTGCTGCAGGTTTGTGCCCTCTCGCAAGTCACAGTTCAGGCAGATTGATTTTACTAAGTGTGTAAACAGTCCCTTTGAAGGCCAAAACTTTCAGAATGCTTGTTTTTTTTTTCCTTGGCCTTGCATTATAAGACTTAAAGCCATGTTTTGTGGTTTTTGTTGTCTTTAAATGCGTAAAATTGTTGAGTTATTGTTGATGTTTTGATGCTGCATAATGGCAATTATATAGTGAACTACATGCTTATATTTAATTTTCTGATTTTTTTCCCATTCATTTGGTACCAACATTACTTTACAAAAGTCTTGAGCCACCCCTCATTCATTTGTATTTTGGTTGGTGCAAAAATAGTATTTTATGCAAACTACCAAACGGTCATATCTTTGGCATACTTAGTAGATTGCCAAATTAAAGAAATGGCAACACCTGTTTGACAGGCTGCAAAGTGCCTAAAGATACAAGGTATCTCAATAAAGGAGTTCCAACCACACAGCATTCAGCACCACCAGTATACTGATCACTGCCTGATCTGGAATCATCACCGGTTTCTTCACTGGCCCAGGCCTTATGTTAGATGTACTTTGTTAGGCTGGAATGATTCATATTTAGCTCACTGTGTGGCTTAATAAACAAGAATTCCTCTGAAACTGGTCAAGTTCTGCGACTGGACTGAAAATGAAAGTCCTTCAGGAAGCCTGGACAACTTTTGTTGGCTCTTTGAAAGCAAAAGAAATGAGGGGTGGCTCAAGACATTTGCACAGTACTGGATACACAGTAATTCAGAACAAGTGAGAAGTGAGAAATAGCTTTCCTGTTCCATAGAATTGAGCTCCCTCTATGCCAGTCCGTTCAAGCAATGTTATCACTATAGTGATTGCAGTGGAGACCAATAGGACAAATGAGCCCAGATCAGACAGATATTATAGAGCGAAGAAAGACTACAGGTCTCCAAAGCGTAACTTTATATCTTGGTCACAGCAGCATGAGGTTGTATAATGTCCAATCACATCACACACCTTTATCTCGCTCTCTCACGAAAGACCAGTGGATTCAAATTGGTCTCACTGCTGAAAGGAAGTAGACGCTTTAAAGAAGGCACCAGCAGTGCGTTGGTGACGTCAGCACCGGGGCGGAGCTTCTGACTCTGACGCCAGTGGAGTGGCCCCTTCCTGTTCTACTTCCTCTCTCTCCTGTACCTTTCATCCTTCCAGCCCTCATCCTCTTCCCTCTCAGTCCGTCCCTCTCCGCCACAAAGCTCGACTGGAATGTTACAGCGGCCGCTGTGGATTTTGCATGATGGCTTTTTTTGGTTGACTGGAAGCCAAGAGGGAATGCGGACAACTTCCGATAAGCAGTCTTCCCTACAACATGCCCTGAGCCAGAAATTCTTCTGGTTTGACAGCCTCAAATGCTCAGCCCCTGTGTTTTTTAGGCTCATAAATAATAATAGATACATGAATGCCGTATCAGTAAGAGGCCTTGAGAAAGACTGCTTACGGATAAGCACAATAGAAGCCCCTATCTAAGGCTTCAGCTGTAAACGTTCCTGCAGCCATATCAGAGACTATAAAGGGTCTGCTTGCCCTGACATGAACTGAATTGATTTAGTTTTCCCAGAGGTACAGACTAGGGCTGCACGATATGGGCAGAATATCAGTATAGTGATTATACTGCTATATATTGTGAGTCACATTACAGTACATTAAAGGGCCCATATCATCACTTTTCTGTCATTACAAAGGCTTAAATATACATTTACTCTCCTGCCCATTTGGTCCATTTATGGAAACTAGACTGCAAAAATAAATAATATATTTACATATATTTCCTTATTCGGCCTACTGACAATCAGCCAATCAGAAAAAAGATCATTTATGTCTATCAGCCTTAAAGACACAGTAACAAGAGCAGACCGTTTAATTGTAAGGGATAAACAGGTTGGAATATAATCATGTAAGAATGAATTACGGATTACATTTTTGATTCACAAACCAACACAAACATCCTGGAAAAATTTAATACAAGGAAAATGTAAAACATGCGCCCTAAAAAAAACACCTCAGCAAAACAGTTACTTTATTCATCAGCTCACCTGGAGCTATGCTTGGTCACCCTGTCAGGAACACTGTGATTGGTTAGAGACTAATTTACATATTGCTGCCTTCTGTGATATCAGCATTGCAGGGACTTATTTGCGAGAACAGACGATAACAGACGATATATTGTGCAGCTCTGTTACAGACTATGTTTCTGTAAATCAGATGACCTGTCATAGATCCTCTATTTAGCTAAAGGCTGTGGTCATTTACTTGCGTCTCTTCCTCTTGCGTAATCTTAGTTAGAGCCCTTGAAAAAAAGGCAAAATGTGGGTCAGCAGTGACTATCAAATTGTCCCATGTGGGATAGAGATGTACACGAATCAGAAGATGAGGGCTGACTGAAGTTCCGTTGTCTGAAGTTCTTTTCTGGCTCACGTTTTTCTTTTTTTTCTTATTTTCTTCTGAAATCTGTGTATTCTGATTCAAGCCCACTTGTTGTTTTCACTTGAAACTAACCAGAATGCAGTCTTAGTTCATAATGTACTTTAATACATATGTCTGGCTGTTGGTTTGGGTGTGGAACGTGAGCTGAGTCAGATCTTTGGCCACAGTTAACGCGCACTGTATTCGGGAGAAACAATATAATTAACGCAAAGCAGACATAACCTGTTCAACATGGACTTTGCTAATACAGTGAAGGTTTTGTAGCCTGACTTTTGTCTGTCTGCAGTGAGACGTCAGCAGTGTGATGTACTTCTGTGGTCGATGTAAGTAATGTTAGATGTCTGTTGTGTTCTGGCTCTTTCAAAATCCGTTTATTTGATTATTATAGAATGTAATATTGTATCATCGAGAACTTTGCTTAAAGCCATTTTCATCTAAAAAGAAAGTAGAGCTATGACGATAGAAATGTGACGATGTTTATAGTTATCGTGGCAAATTACAATACCATTTAAAAATTTTGGCACAAACTGAGATTTTTTACATTTGCATGTTACTCAGTTTTTACTAGAAGCGTATTAAATATTCTTTGCTAATAATAAAATATACAGTAAGTAAATTTATAGTATTTGAGTGCCTTTATTAGCCAGAAAATGTCATTTTTTTATTCACTACTGATATACAAAGAGCTACCTCATATAATGGTAATTAAAATTTGGATCACCAGACAACTATTAGATATTTAGTGAGCTATTAAGTGATGAAACAGTAACTAATGCCTTTAAAGGCCAAGGAAATGTACAGATTATTTCATCTTATAAAGGAAACTTGACATATTATCATTTATAGTTGTTCACTCAAGAATTTGTCCAATGCTTAACAAGAATAGAAACCTACAGTTTATAAAATAAATAAGTGGTAAAAACCTGTGATGTACCTTGACTGGTATTGTATGTCTCAGTATTCTTTTCATGGATACTGCCAGTAATTAAAGATCACTGATGGTATGTTTCATTACTACTGGTTCTTTTTTGTCCATCAGAAGAATGATCTTTTATTTTTGCCCAAATCTAGAAAAGAGCATTTGTGATAAAAATAGGCTCAGCTGCTGCACAGCTGTTTTGTTTAACTAAGACTAACCTATATTTAAGGAGAATATGGAAATATAGAAGAGTATAGCAGTATTCTAAGACTTGGCCCATGTATTTCAGCACTTGACAATGTAGCTGTAGATACTAAAACCAGGGTAAATACTATTACTGAAATGTTAAAGGCTTCTATCATGAAAAAAAGAGTGGAAAACATGCTGTTTACCTCCCCACTCCACAGTCCATATACAGAAGCTACAGAAACAGTCTGTTTGTATTCATGTTTTTGGTGTTGCCATAAAAATCTAATTTGTAATTAACTGTGCAGTTTAGCCCCGCAAGACTGCTTTACAGGCACAGTATAGGACAGCCAGTCTATAGCATCCTTGTCCATTAAATAGTTTTTGGATATTTTGTCCAAGCTGTAATGTCTCAGGCTAACCACCCACACCTTAACAGTGAAGGTTGCGTGACAGTTTGCCTCACTTAATGTCCACAGGTCTTAAAGCCGGTCTCCTGTGGCCAGGCTGTGACAACACCCCAGGGGCAGAAGTCTGCAAGGCTACACTTAGGCACTGTACCATAGTCTGCCGGCAGCGAACACGCTGAATGTAAGCGAACCCACCAGTGAAGCCCCGCCTTACCAATACTGACACAAGCTAGTGTGTCACTCTCACACTGGTTCTTTATACCAGTACAACATAGCCACTTTACCCCCAGGACACAGACACATACGCATACACACTCCAAAATATCACTTTCACCACCCCTGACCGCCACAAACCTGGCTCTGTCCATTCATGGGGTCATTTCGAGAAGACAGCAGCAGCACAGATGCTCATGCGATGGCAAGTGTGATTTAGAGTAAAGGTTTAATTTATACCATTTCCAGTAAGTGTGCTTTCTAGAGCTGTGAAATGTGTCTCTAATGAAGTATCTAATGATGTTTAGAGTACCAAATATTGTCTCATAATTCTCTACAAATGGATAAAATGATCCTTTTCAGCTGAAGTACAACTCTTTATTTCACTTTATTTTATTTGCTTTTTTAACACATCTCAGAGTAATTGCACGGCTAAAGAGGCACATTTACAGCAATTTTGGCTAATGCAGCATCACTGATCAAGACGCATAAAGTTACGCTAAGCATTTGTGGCATTTTACATTTTTTTATTGTCATACTGTGGCATTAAGATCATATTTTTAGCTACTGCATCACAAAAATATATATTTTTATCATTATTGCTATTTTTATACCAACTCTACATTATACCCCACCTCCCTACAGCGGTTGTATACAACTTTTCAACTGAATGACCAGGGTTGAAGTAAACTTCGGGATGTTATGATCAAGTCGCCTCATTAATGTAGGGGCGAGTCACCTTAGAAATAAATACAGAGAACGATTCTCTAAGTGACATTGTGAGCAGCCACTGTGCAAAGTAAAGAAACGGCCTGTAAGACGCTATAAAGCACAGGTCAGTTATGAAAAAAGAGGTGTGTGAGCCAGCCGTTTGTTTACTGTTTTATTTTTTCTTCAATTGTGCGATCAGACTTCACATTTTCTCGTAGAAATGCATTCTAGTGGTGTATTCCTTTATATTCCTTATTAGATGTGTTTTACAGAAAAGTGTAAAATCGCAGTGAGTAACCACAATAGATGTATAATTTAAATGACAGCAAATGAGAGTACAGCAGCTACTGGTGCTGTTTGATCTCTGGTGTGAAGTGCCACAGTGAACCTGTATCAGTGACTACAACTCTTCACTAGTGTGTGGACTTCGCTCAATAGACACCCAGCTATCACTCAACCCACAAAACCAACCTCCTGAGTCACCGACTCTGCCTCTTATACACAGATTCTCAAAGTCTGACTGATCTACTTCCTTGCTAGTATCTCACTTTTCTGTTTCAAATGCATTTCAGCATTACACACTTTTCTTTTCACAAAATCGTGCATGTTTGTATTAAGTTTTCTTCCGTAGGGACTGAAATACCATTTACTGGACTGCATCATAAATTATACGGTAAACTGTTGGTCATCACACTGTAAAGTAATGGACCCTAATTTAAGAAAACATTATGCTTTTGTAATTGCATTTTAATTTCCTGTAAAATTACAGTTGTTTATGCTGTAATAAAAAAGGGAGCACAGCACAAGAATGGTAGACTCAGTTGATCCTGAACTCAGTTGTCTGTTAACCAAGACCTTAAATGAGCTTAAAAAGTGCAATATGTATTACATTCTTAAAGGATTACATAATAAAAAGCAAACATGGCTAATAGTTAAAAAATAAACCAGTTCACAGCTCATTTGATGGCGAACACCTTTTCAGTGTTACTAACAGTGTTAAATAGTTTTGAGTATTTTTTTTATTCATCATCAGCCTGTTCGAATAGGCTTCTCTGCACAGCTGTGTAAAGAACCTGAAGCACTGCACTAGTCTGCCCACATAAAGGTTACTGAGGTATTTCCTGTCATTGGAGGAACATGGTGGATCTACAGAGTCTGTGAGAAATGATGCGTGAGAAGCGCTATCTCTCTGCTTCCTCCAGAATCGCTTACCCAAGCCGTCAGTAGCGCTCTCAGTTTGATTCATCACCTACTTTCATGCTGACGTCACGCTGCTTCGTTAGTCACTCTTTGGCTCGTCACCATATGGCGAAACCCGCACGCGTCCCTTGGGGGAACTTTCTTCATTCGCGTCTCCACCAGAAGCTTGCTATTCTTTCTTTTTTCACTCTTAATCTGGTTTGGTTATGATATTATCAGAATTAGAATCCGAAAACTTTATTGATCCCGGAGGAAATTGCTTATGTTACAACTGCACAGACACAGAGGGACATAAGAACCTGAACAGTATAAAAGAGGGGTCAAAATAAGAATCAGCATCAACTCTCTTGAAAATACTAAGTAAATTCTTTGTACTAAATACATTATACTACAGTATAAACACAACCCGCTGTGGTCAGTAAGAGAAGTGGATACAAATACTATAGAAAAATAAATTACCGCTAAAGCAGGTTACTAGTCTATACAAATAGTGGTTTGGAGCTTGTTATCTATACCAAGTCCGTTATTGCACATAATGGTGATATAAATAGTGATACTGCACATGATAATACTATTGTATAAGCAGTGACATAAGTAGTGATATTGCACATGATAAGACTATAAAAAAACAATGTGCATAAAGATATTGCACATAATGATAATGATATAGAACCGTTTGGTTCTAACTTGGTTATTAGCATGGCTAAAGGATAGTAGCTCCAGTTCCAACAAAGAAATGGCATTTAGAGAGAGACGCTTCACTTTGTTGAGTTGTGACATTGTGGAAGAGCCTTTTTAAAGTTCTACCTCCCAATCGAGGACTTTAGGAACGGTCGCAACTGCTGAGGGAGGACAAGCTGTTGGAGGTTTCCTAGTTTCCTCCTTTTCCTCTTGTTTTGCACTATCAGAGCGGCGCGTTTTGATTAGGAAACGGCAGCTCTTGAACCCGTCGTCTTGCAGCGCTCGGCCCAGCGATGCGGACAGTGACTGCAGTGTTTTTGCACACAGTGCAGGGACATTAGCGGGATCGGTATCAGTGCTAGCCAGCACTTCCCGTGCGGATACAATGGAGGAGGAAGTCTGCTAATAGCTCCGCACTCTGCTGCTTTGCTTTACTCTCCTGCTCTTTGCCCCCCAGCCCACACCCACCACCGACTCATTTCTGAATGCCACAGAGGGGCCCTCAAAGTGTCACTGAGTGCACAGGGCTCCTAAACTGCACACCTAACGGAGTGCATTACACTGCAGATCACACATCACACCATAAGACCATCCATCGTTATTATTTTCTTGGCAACACACATGCAGCCGTGACTAACCATGCAAAATACAGTCATGTTTTCAACCTTAACCATTCATCAGCTTCGCTACATATGAGATCTAGCACACACACCAAATACCAGCTCAGACCCTCCTTCTGATCTAGGACCACCTCACTCTACTTTTTCATCGGTAACATTTGTGATTGAAACTACTCTCCAGTAAGCAGCAAAGGGCATCAAACCACACGCAGGCACACTTTAGTTATTTTTAGATCAAAGCAGTCTGCACATTTCAGACTTCTAGCATTTGCAAAAGGGTAATTAATGTGAAACTGTTTCGTTTATGTGAAACAGACTATTTCTAATGACTTTAGCATTAAAAGGCAGCCACACTCTGCTGTGTCTGCGCTCAGATGTTTTACAGACATGAAACAAGTACAGAGTCAAGAGAGCCTCAACATTGTTAAACTGTCTTTTACCCACAGATCGTATCATTGCTCGCCCTGTTTTTGTTTTTTAAAAGGGAATATGAACATTGTGGTTAAAATAACATGCATGGGATGAGCTGGACCAACATGTTTGAAAAAAGCATCCAGCAAATGAGACAGAACTGAAAATGTTCTGGTTTGGACACAAGTTATTTCCAAAAATTGCTGGAAAGTATGTGAACCTGTGCTGCTGTGATAATGGCAAGAGAGGGGCTATTTGAAAATGAAAATCGCACATAAATTTTCACATCATTAAACTACAGTGTAGTTCTGAGTATAGGGGTATTTCACTATCCCAAGATGTGTTTTCTTTAGTAAATTATATTTTGAACTCTAAAATGCATGAAAAATGCATGGAAAATTATACATTGCCACGAAAAAAGCTGTGATGTCCGGACCTCGTCCGCCTCGTACTGGTTGTTTATGTTTGGGGCTGTGCTGAGCAGCGGAGACTCATTCCGTTCAGGTGTCTAATTGCTTTGCAATATATATACACAAACACACACACAGTGACAAAAGTCGTTAAAAACATGGGAATGAAGCTTTGAGAGCCAAGACAGAGTTTCCCACTGAACCATAATCTGAGGTCTGCAGCAATGACTGGAAAAGTATTAGAATTAGGGACAGTGAGGATTACAGTCGCAGCTGAAAAAGTAATGTTAGTCATATTTATGTGGAAAGACGCTCTTCCAAAAAAAGTGCATGAGTGCAAATTCGCTAGTATTTAACATTCTGTGGAAGTCAGTGAGCTTCTTCTTCTTCTTTTTTGTCTTTTGCTGACATACTATGCATGCAAAAAAGGGTCCATAGGCTCAACAACTTCTCATTACCTTCTAACTCTCAGCAAGTTGGGCATTTTGAGGTCAGAGAAGTGACATGAACACTTTTTCCAGGAAGCCCAGGGCAGAGCAAAGAGAGCAAATTGGATTGGATCTCCACACTGAGCACTCTGTCTAGCAGGCCTCTCCTCACCCGTAATTCAATTACCCGACGCTGACGTTACGCCATGACTCAAGGACTCTTTTGTGACCACCGGCCGCCGCAGCACGAGTGCATGATCAGCTGGGCTCTGTGTGCGTGTGAGTGGTGTGTTTCAGTAGAAGAGTGGAAGAAGGGAAGAGGAAGGTCCCTGATGTCCACGCGCTTCCTGACTTTGAATGGGGTATCAGATAGAACTAGATTGCATTTCCACAAGCAAATGCAAAGTGTGATTGCAAGGCTGCAATAAACCCAGTGTTTGGAGGAAAAAAATGGCCAAAAAAAATCTGCTCAGAGTGGGACATCAAACCAGAGCCTCCTCGGATTTCTTTCATTTAGCACACTGCATTTTACCCCTGAACTACTGAGGGTGTCTGAACATGCTGTCTCTGACCAAGCCATTTATGGTTAAGGATGGCTGAAAATGGGTGGCGTGAAGCACTCTTGCCTGAATACAGGTGGGGAAAGTGAGCCTGGCAGCAATCACAGGCTGACTATGTTCAAGTAAACCACAACAGTGACACACATTTTTTTTTATAACTGACCTGAGTTTTAGTGTCTTGAAGTCAGTGTACAAGTCTGCTGTGTGTTTATCTCTACAAGTTGTTCCACGTTTTGTCACATAGTCGTGATGTCACATACTCTCTCTGCACACTTTTAGGGTGACACACCCCTCCGCTCTCTCTGAAGCAATCACACTAAAAAGTAATAAAAAAAACAGTTATATTTAAATGATCCAGATATGTTTTCAAAGCTGTATTTTGCTCGTTAAAATCCACTTACTGTTTTGGGATGTCCTTCTGACCTGCCTGCATTTTCCTCAGCTACAATACCTTGGCAACATGTCGGTGGTTGCCAGGCACTTCAAAACTGCAACAGTTGTGCACGGGAACTGTTTATAATAAGAGGAGCCATGTAAATATGAGCGGACGCCAGAGGTATCGTTGCTGCCCGTTCGCCTCTCCTCCACCAGACACTCGCATGCTCCTCTGTATTGACTTTGCAAAAGTAGGCCAGTGCGCATCACCGTGATTGTCCCCCATTGGCCGAGATAACCTATCAGAGTGCAAACAGAGGAAATCAACACCGCTTTGAGGAGTAGCCATTGTCTCCTGTCAGCCTCCCAGTTTTATGGTTATTAGACTTTTCTTCCATTGCAACCCTTCCTTGATAAGTCCATTTGATTGGTGCACATGAATTGCCATTGCCTGATCAGACACGTGAGAGGATTTTATTCACACGTGAGAGGATTTCACCTTCAAAGATAGACTAATATTTTAGAGTATATTGACTGGAAGATCTGATCTGTTATGCTGGGAACTGATGCACCAGGGTCCTCACAATATGGTGATCGTCATCTGTTGAATGGAACTGTGTGGTTCGTCTATGCTGAGGTTCATATCTAGTCTAGAATTAGACCTAATGCCCCTCAATACACTTAGTTTCTTTGCTAAATGTCAGCATTGCAATTTTACTGCCAAATATTGCAATTGCGATTCTTTTCCATGTATTAGGGCCCATATCATCACTTTTCTGGACTTAAAAGAGGCTTGTAGTATATAAATATAGTTTCAGAATTTACATTCATTCCCCATCTATCCACTAATGTGCAAAACAGCCCATTTTCAAATCATAGTTTTAGTGATGTCACTCATTTGCATACATCTTATTCAGCCTACTGCAGTTTAGGCCCGCCCAATTATGCTGAAGTTCTAAGGAGTGTTTTGGCCCTGTGTTGCCTTTTGAATGAGCTACAGTACAGGGGAGCCAATCAGAAAGAGATCATTTACATATATCAGTCTTAAGGGCGCAGTTTAATTCATTGACTGGAAAATGGTCATTTAAGAATGATCTATGCATTATTAAACATATTTTTAGTAAAAACCTTGGAAAAATGACGTGAAAGAAAAGTTTTTTAACCTGTAGTGGTTGACAAAAATAATGTAGTGACTGACAAAAATAATTTTACTTTTTGTTGGATTTCATGAATACCTTGGGTCGACAAGACACCCATTAACTCACCTGGAGCTGTGATTGGTCAACAGTCTCAAAAACACTGATTGGTTAGAGGCTCATTTGCATATTGCAGCCTTCCACAATTGCAGTATTGCAAAAAGTAATACTGAGATAACGGTTTATAGACTCTTTGTGCAGGAAGTTGAGATCTCAGCTTTCGCAGTCTGAGAAACGTTCTGTCCCAGGACACCCTGTTAACCTGCAGACTTACAGCGGTCAGAAGGAACAGGAACTGCAGGGCAGGAAGTGGTGAAGCGCACTGTTTCTGCCACAAGGTGCAAATCTAGGAGCAGTTGGTTGAGCTGTTTGTTATGCAGCTGAAGGTAGAACCCACTTCATTTTGACAGATGGATCTCATATTTTGATTGCAGTTATTTTTTTGTGATTAGAATAGATTTGCACATCCTAAGAGAGAAGCAGAACACATTGGAATGTTTCATTATTTTATAATTCTGTATGTGCTTACAGATTATCCTCAGTTCCAACATCTGAAACTGGACTTTATTACATGTTCTCTCTATGTTAATTAATGCAATTAATGCTTTCTTTTTTAATAACTCAGTCATTAGCCTGTGTTACCCTACAGGAGGACACCCTTAGTCAGGTCAGGGAATTCCCAGTGGTTACTAGTATTTAGGTAATGAACAGGGTTCAACCAGTTATTACTTTAGCCAATCAGGGTCTTTAATGGTTAAGTTTACTTAGATTACATGAAGACCTCAATTCGTCAGAACACCCAGTAACCCAGGAGTTGTGATTGATCATCTTGCCAGAAACACTGTGATTGTGCTCATTTGCATATGGCAGCCTTTTGCAATGTTAGTATTGCAGAGACTGATATTGCAATAATGATATATTGTGCAGCCCTTGCTCAGACTTCTTTTTTTTTTGTTGCAAGTGTGACTTGAACAGAGTTCTAATAAAGCATGACGTTTGAATATATTAACGTTAGAATGGTCCCAGAGGTGAAAATCAATTATCAGGCAAAATAACTGTAAATCCTCTGTTTATGTTAGATTCCCATCTGAATAACCCAGACAGCTGTGGTGCTGTGCTGTCATCAGCCCAGAGCATGTGTCATAACAAGAAGTCACATGTGTTACATTAGTGGTCATGAGGAGCCATGACACTTCATGAAAAGTTGCAGTCTAATCTTACATAATGACAGGCCTTTAAGTTTCACATTCAAACAAAAGTCTCCCCAAACCAACAATAAAGTCTGCAGCAGCTTTGGCCAGAAAGGTTGCAGTATTATAGGTTAAACATCCAAATTCAGTTGTTCTGTACTCAGCATTAAAAATGTAGAAGTAATTGTTTTTTACACCACAATATACTGTTACAGTACAAAAGTGAAAATGAAAGACAGTTTTCATGTTTCCTGTATTGTTTTGGTAAGTGAGGGCTTTTCATGGTTGTCTCTTTTTAAGTGTTTTATGACAAAACAGTAGAAACCAATAAATACAGTAGAATTAATGAATACAGTAATGTTCAAAAGTCTTGAACCGTCCCACAGTACCATCTAGAAAGTGTCTGATTGGCAATTACTTCATTTTCCAGCAGGAAAACGATCCCACATACACTGTCAATGCAGTCATAGCTCCTTGATAAAAACAAAAAACATAATGGAACACTATTAGTCAAGGATCAGCCTCCCCAAAGCCCGGTTCTCAACATTATTGAATCAGTGTGGAATCATCTACAGAGAACAGAACAAAAGCCGCCAATGTCAAAAGAAGAGCTTTGGAATGTCCTTCAAGAAGCCTGGAGAACTATTCCTTAAGACACTTAAAGAAATGGCAGGAAAACTTGTCGAAGAAAGTTCAGACTGTGAACGGTGCTCATAACAAATACTGATTTTTAAGCTGGTTACAATTAAACAAACTGTATTTACAAGTTTGTTTGCACATGTTACAGTAAATCACTGTACTGCCCTGTCTCATTTTCCTACAAAATGTATAGAAATGAGGGCTGGACTTTTGCACAGTATTGTATAATCTGTTTCACTGTATGCATATGCCCTCCCCTGTATCCACATCCCCTTATTATAAATTGCACTGTCCTTGTCAAGTTAGTCCCAAAAGGCCCAAGAAGCAAACTTTTTTCCTCTTTTGTTTTCTTACCTGACTTTACCTTCTGTAAGAGCTGCAAGCTATACTTAGGGTGTTAAGATGCTAGAAACCTGCTGCGCTAGTGATGGGCTAATGACAGGTCTAGGCTGTCTCTCAGTCTCCTGCAAACCACACTCACACACACAGTCTCACACACACTCACATGCTCAGATCCGTCAACAGATGTCTCTTTAACCAGACATGACCCAACACGAGCCCACAATCTGTGTGTACCAGGCCTAATGTCAGCTGCCCTTTGTCAACCTGATGAAAGTTTTTGAGAAGGACGTAGCTCTGGGGGGATTTAACCTTTTCTCCAGGCCTCTCTCGTCTGGCTGTGTCTCACAACTGCCTCCCGATTTGACTGTAACCTCCCTGGTGAGGGCGTGAAAATGCCTTTGAAGTCTTCTCCTGTAATTGCATGCTTTCTTTTTCTCTCACTCCATCCTGACGCCTAAACATCAAGTGCGAGTCGCCCCCCTGCTTTCATCTAATTCTGTACAGAGAAGCTCTTATGTGGCCTCGACTGACTCAAACCAGTCCCGGCTCTTCTTCACCATGCTCTTTCTGAGGAGTGTTTTTTTTTTTTTCCAAAATGTGTGATGTGGCTTTTGAGATCTTCTGAAGAAGTTGGTGATTTTGCTTGGCCAAGTCTAGTCTGGAGGCTTTTCTAGACCCCAGAGAGAGAGAGAGAGAGAAAGAGAGAACAGTATGGCCTTTCAGGCTCCTGGGAGGAAAGTGAGAGAGAGAGAGAGAGAGCAAGAGAGAAAGAGGGAGAGAGAACGGCACACTATGTCCTTGGCTGTGGACTGCCCCGAACACATGACCCCAGCTGCTTATTGAGCTTACAGGCACACTGACACACACACACACACGCACACACACAAAGCACTACAATCTATAGGTTCTGTGTATGTAAACAGTTCTTGTTAACAGCTTCACACACACACACACACACACACACACTCAGACACACAAACTCAGTTCTTGAGCACAACGAACTGGACAATATCCTATAAATTAAAACACAGTACTCTTCCAAAGTTTTGAACCCTTCATTTCTTTATATTTTGCTTCCAAAGATCCAGACTGTTTTGTATTTTTAATGCAGTGTTGAGGAACAGTTCTCCAGGCTTCCTGAAGGACTTTCAAAGGCTCTCATTTTCATTAGCTAAGAACCTAGTTGTCAACATGTTTGTCTTTGCTGATCTATCTATCCTGGAACATCTGGTTGGGTACAAATATTGTGCAATTGCATGTTCCAATCGGAAACATCCTATTTAGCATAAATGTGGCCGAGCTGTTTTGAAGGTCCATGCAGAAACAAGACATAACAGCACGCATGAGACAGCGGGACTTTGTGCTGCTCG
This sequence comes from Brachyalestes nurse, assembly GCA_037974405.1. Taxonomy (NCBI): domain Eukaryota; kingdom Metazoa; phylum Chordata; class Actinopteri; order Characiformes; family Alestidae; genus Brachyalestes; species Brachyalestes nurse. The sequence continues at coordinate 26,650,363 of JBBPCY010000001.1, read as the reverse complement.
TGATGGACTTCAGCCCACTGTGCATTCTCTCATTCTCTCCAGTGTGTGTAAGCACCACTGCCGCTGGAGCCAAAACAGAAGGCCTAACGGGTGGAGGTGTAGCGCGTCAGCCCTCACACACACACACACACACACACACATACACACACACACACACACACCCCAGCCTGGAACTTGGCTCCGAGTGCTGTGGGCTGGCATTCCAGTTCTTTCTACTGACACACACATCCACACTCTGACCTGCAACCACTGTTTCCCGAAAGAGAGGAAGTGAGGCCGGCTTCCTGTGACAGTCCTCTTTCATGTGGTCACTTCCTGGTGTTTGGCCATTTCTGTTGACTTCATTTGGAGGGTTCCTGCCACCCTTGTCTTCACACACACACAACCACACACATACACATACACACATTTTGTCTCTTTACAACTCACACATGACACTTATGGTTAACAGTATTTGTGTAAAAACCCATTAAACTACATTGCAGCTGTCAAGTGTTTACATAATAAGCAAAGACAACTGGGCAGTATTAGTATCTAATACATGGCATTGTGCAAAAGTCTTGAGCTAGCCATCATTTCTTCATATTTCAAGTCAGACTTGAAATATGAAAAATTTTTTAATGTAGTCTTGAGGAACAGTTCCAGGCTTCCTGAAAGACTTTCAAAGACTCTCGTTTTCAGTCCAGTCCCTGAACCTGAGCAGTTTCAGAGGAATGTTTTTGTTTGTTAAGCCACACAGTGACCTACGTATGAATCGTTCAAGCATAACAAAGTACATCTAACTTAAGGCCTGAACCAGTAAAGAAACAGGTGCTTATGATTCCAGATGATCAGGCGGTGATCAGTATACTGGTGGAGCCGAAGCAAAATATAAAGCAATGAAGGGTGGCTCAAGATTTTGGCACATTACTGTAATTAGACAGGAAAACAAAATTAATGAATGTCATGGCACTAAATATGTTTAAAACAATGAGTTTGTCACAGAGCTGTACATTTACAGTAAAGCCTGCAGCTGCTTTTTGCAGTAATAGCTCAGAACACAATTGTCCCACTGCAAGGACTGAGGGAAACACACTGCATGTACAGCGCTGATAAGAAAAGTGTGTTCGTTTATTCCATAGATAGAGATAAGCCCGCGATATCTCTACAGACTGACACATTGTGTTGTAAGTAGCCTATAACATTCTGTTGAAATTGCCCCATTTGGGTTGTGTCATTGTATTGTTGTGGTATTTTTGGAATGGTGGGATTGTTGCAAACCCGAGATTAGAGTGTCTCCACAGCAGAGGGACGGTGGCTGGGTTTGGTAACCTTGCTCAGGAATGTGGATTGGGACAGCGTAGGATCCCACGTTCTTCGTTTCCTAAGAGATTGCGCCCTGGCAGACCAGTCATGATTGTGTTTGAACTTTGAACACAGTGATTAGCTGGAATGCTGAGGTTCCTGTGTTCACAGCTAATAAATAAACTGTTGTCAAAACAGGACGTGGGATTCCACTAAAACGGTGTCAGAATTGGAACAGGCTTAGTTAACCTTCGTAGGAATCACTGTGAGGTATTATTTTTATTATTATTATTATTATTATTATTACTACTGTTATGTAATTCTGTCCGGGCCTACCGAATTGCATTACTGTCAAACCCCTGCAACTCCATATTTTATGTTTTTTTTATTTTCATACTATTTAAAATGTTGCATATGCATATATTAAAGCAGAGTCGCACATTGTGGACAGTATATGAGTATTGCGATTTTACTGTTACATAGCGATTCTGATGCCTTTCACAATATTAAAGGGGCCATATCATCACTTTTCTGGATTTAAAAAAGCTTAGTCTGAAAGTCTGAATGGTACATTTACTCGTCCATCCATGCAGTCCATATGTGGAAAATAAGCCACAAAACTGGTTTTAAATCATGTCACAAAACCAACACGTTTGAATATACAGTACTTACTTATTCTGGCTACAGCAGTTTAGCTCCGCCCATTCATGCACCGATTCTCCCACACCTTACATAAACACCTCAATTCATCCGAACACCCAATAACTCACCTGGAGCAGTGACTGGCCGTCCTGTCAGAAACACTGTGATTGGTTATAGGCTAATTTGCATAGTGCAGCCTTTTGTTATACCAGCATTGCAGAGACTGATATTACAATAATGATTAACAGACGATATATTGTGCAGCTCTACAATCTAGGTAAGAATGTTCTACAAAGCTGCAGTTTTGGAGACAGAAGGCTTTGTTATGGTGGTGACATAAGTCCTGATGGCTCTCATTGACTGGCTGACTTTTGCTTCTGCAGTTTGGACTGTAAATAAGCACTCGTAAAGACGCACAGCATTCAGAGTGGACAGACACACACAGCATGCTTCGTCCCCCAGGCTTAGGTAATGGCCGAGCAAGGACCTGGTGTTTCATTTGTTCATGCTCAGTTCACAAGAGTTCACACACCCACATACCCCCACATACACACACACACACACACACACACACACACACACACACTGGGCTGCTTTGAGTCTGGCCGCATCCAGACACGTTCGTTTGCCAGACTCTTCTCTCACAGCACGCGGAGTTCTGCCGTGGTATTTCCCCCCATGTCCTCATTCTACACCCCGCCCCCTAGGACCGCCCCAAACTTCAGACCCCAACAACACTGCCAGACTCCAAACAGCAAGCCCACCACTCCACCCCCTCATCTCCTCTGTAGATATTCATCATGGTCCAAATGTTTTGAACGCCACAATGATGATTCAGCAGTACATTTGCTTTGAGGAAATCGGATTTAGTTGTAAACGTGTCCTGAACTGACGCTCACTGTTTACCCCTCTACATCAGGTTTGAATCTCAGCAGCTCTCTGTTCTTCAAAATCATTTGAGAACATTTAGAGGGAAAGACAGGGTTTTTCCCTGTTTTTTAATGTGATGGACCAGCCAGGCAAGTGTCTCTGAGGTCAGTCAATCACAGTAAGTGTGTATCAGGTTACAGCAGGAATATTCCAGATCAGCCACTTCACAATACAGTATCGCGATATGGAAATGTACAATGACAAATCACAGCAGGCGTCTTACTAAACCCTTACTAACTCTTAATTTAGCCTTAAGCTAAACCCTTGTATATGTAAAGCCTTAAACAATGTGTAGAAGTGTATGATGTCTTTTTTTCAGCACAACCTAGCCCATTTGATAGAATATTTTCATAATAAACAAACAATTTGAACACAATTTACCAAAAACAAACAAACAAAAAAATCAGAAAATCATTAGAACAGAAAGTCTGTTCCAGAAAATTGATTTATGTACAGCTCCTCACTGTCTGTGCCGCCTTCAGTACAGTCAACATTGAGACACACACCTCTTCCACCCACCCTCAAATTCACACACACACACACACACACCACTTCTACCCACCCCCACACTCACACACACACTTCTGCCCACCCCCACACTCACACACACCCCTTCTGCCCACCTTCACCATCACACTCACCACTTATTTTAATACTGTCACTAATATATCTACTAATATATCAGTTGTGTAGTTATGAGAAATAGGGCTGAACAATATATCGTCTGCTTATGATTCACAATTTCGGTCTCTGCAATACTGTTGGTTTTGTGACATCACAAAGACTATTAGTTTTTTTAAGCTTAGTTTCCATATATGGACTGTATGGATGGGGGAAGTAGAAAAGTGATGATATGGTGCTTTTATTATTCTGAAAGTCATCACAAACATGAATTGACAATCTTATTACAACAATACACAATATTATTGTATTCTAATGAGGAGTTATGGATTCCACATAAGGGCTGTTTTTAAAGTAAACGTATTATATAATCTGTATCCTCCCAGCTATTGCATTACTTTTTAAATCAATGTTACAGCAGACTTCCTAGAAAGCAGATAGAACAACAGAGTTGCTTTACTGGGCACTCACTATGACTTGGCTCAGGTATTGAGTATTACGAAAGATGTCTCTGGTGTCAGAACGAGAGTGATATACTCAGAAGTTCTTTCTGAATGGAACACAAGCAGAAATGGTTTGTCTTTCTCACACCGCATGCGAGAGAGGGTCTTATTCAGTGTACTGCTGTTCTGAGTTGCATAGTTGTACTGGGCCGAAAACCAGTCTGTTACTGGTTAGAGTCATGCTGTGGGAGCTGAATAACAGTGTCATGAGGTGTTAGGTAACTTTGTGCCGGAGCTGGATAGACTTTGAATTGTGGAGGCTCTTCTCCTTTCTGCTGATATATGACAGTCACAGGACGCGCCGGCGTCTGCACTGACATCGCAGTCATTCTCTGACACCACACACACACCCGCTCACACACTCCCAACACACACAGCTGGCTGAGAGCCCTTGTGCTTCATAAATGTTTTATTTTCAGCCTGGTTAATTTATGATTCTCTCTCTCTCTCTCTCTCTCTCTCTCTTTTTCTGTGTCACTCTCTGTGTCTCTCTCTCTATATAGTTGTATATATTTGTGTGTGTGTGTGTGTGTATTATGTTATAATGTTATTATGTACCGCATTTTTTTTCTGCGTCAAGTCATGTATCACCACACTGACACCGAAATCAATTTTTTTAATTCATAACTGATATACTGTGGTGAACTGGCATCTTCCTTGTGCTCGTTGGTCCCGGAAAAGGTTCCAGGTATCTGGAACCCTAGTATGGATTAAGCAGTTACAGAAAATAAATGAATGAATCAATGAATATAACTGATGTATGTTTGAAATTGAGGTGGAATATGTTCCTCTATAACTCTGCAGGTGGTGTGGTCTAAACTACTTACACACTAGCATATACTGCTAGACATCCTGAGACAGACAAGGCAGTTTAGAAAAATAAACCTTTTGCTAACAGCCAACAACGAACGCTGCACACAAGTTTGAACAAGATTTCTATCAGTTCAGATAAAGTGAAGTGCATTCCGAAGTCAATTGTTCATTTCAGGTGCAAAGATCTGAGGCCATACAGCATTGTTAAAAATAACCGGGAAAATAATCATAGTATCATAGTGCTAGAATATAAAATACCGATGTTACCCCTATACAGACTGTACTGTAATTCATGCACTTGCGTTTTCTTTGGTATAAGCGGGGTAAATATGGTAATAAATTTAATTTACTGTAATAAAAATAGAGGGCTTTGAGAAGAAGAAAGCGGAAAACATGAGAACACTCAAGACGCTCTAAAGGGGAAATTCTGGACAGCAGCAGCCAATCAGCAGCAAGGAGAAATAAATAACGTTCTCGGATTGGCTATTTTCAAACCTCCTGCCTCTGAGTACAGCGATATTTCATCGTCCCAGGACACGCTTTCTTTGTGTTTCTTTCCACAGTACCAAAAAATGTAGTTATTTTATGTTATTTTATATGGAAATGTAGCTGAATTTACCTTAATATTTATGCTACAAAATTAGTAAATGTTATTTTTCTTAACAATTTAGCACTAAAATGAATGAAAAATTATATTTTGCCACAAAAAAAGCTGTGACGTTCGTGCCTCGCCCGCCACACCCCTCATCCTCGTGCTGGTTGTTTATGTTTGGGCGCGGCACTTAGGGAATCAGATGCACCTGAACGGAATGAGCCTCTGCTGCATAGCGCCACACCCAAACATAAACAACCAGCACGAGGACGAGAGGGCGTGGCGTGGTGGACATCACAGCTTTTTTCATGGCAAAAAGCTAAAAAAAAATTAGTTGGGATCTCAGAAAGATTAGTTGGGATCTGTGAAAGACTGAAACCGCGACTGCTGATCCCCG
>JBBPCY010000001.1:26633099-26644481 GCA_037974405.1 Brachyalestes nurse | reverse complement strand
ACTTGAGTGGAGGATATCCTTATGTTGATGGACTGTACTGCAATATTACCTGTAAACTTTGCCAATAAGTGGTTATTTTATAATTAATCCGATCCAAGATTATAGTATTGTCTATTTAGATTAAAACGAAATTAATCTAAATTAGTCTAAATTTTTGAATTGATATTGATCGGTGGATCGATTTTTTGAACCCAGCCCTAGGAATGGACCCCATACTGTATTGATACTAATAACTAGAGACGTAGAACTGGTACTAAACAGGTCCTGAACAACAGGTCCTGAATTGGAGAATCTCCTGGACACATGGTGCTGCTATTGGTGTTTCTGCAGCATTAATACATTCTAACGGTCAATACTGCACTGGATGGGTGGAGGGACGGGAGCGGTGCGCTGCTCATCACCAATATACTTTTGTCGAGCAGAACATTTGCAGTGACGCTCCTCCCTCATATATACAGGAAACTCAGTACACAGTTTAGATCCTTATTTCTCCCAATAAAATAACTGCGGAATCTTCCCACATCTCATCTTTACTTTCCACACCATATTATTGGAAAGTGGGATCAATAAGAGTATGGATAAGTATTAATATTGATAATAGTACCATCCTAATGATACCCCTTAAAACACACAGTAAAGGTTATACATGTGTTGTTCTGAATGCCATTTTGAATAGCAATAATGTGTTGATGGTTATACATTTTGGGAATTTCTGTCCAAAAAAATCTGAACATTGCTTCCATATCATAGAAGCCTTTGTTTATTTAGGTAATATGAATTTTCCTTCATTTAAATTACTTTCTGTTTATTGGTTATGACAGGACAGCACTACACACATATGAAGCTGCTTGGACCAATAACATGTTAAAACAACACTGAAGTAGCTTAATATCGCAGTATATCTTATTATTGAGTATTGTCACAAATAATAAGATATATGTTCTGGATAGACTCAGACGCACACACACTTTCCCCCTCTCCCTCAATAGCAAGGCTTGAACATGAAGCTTTTTAGTCCACGAATCATCATCATCACGTCCCAGCCCATCCATTAACAACCCTAAAATAGATACACAACCCATTAGGCCAGTGCCTCAAAAATGCCCAGTTTTATTCGACTCTCAGAGAAATAGCCCTAATGAAGATCACTATGACAACTCGAGTAGTATGTGCCCGACCACCTGAATGTTTACCTGCAGTGCGTATCCCTGGGATCTTGCGGTATGACAGGGGGAGAACACAGCTGCGATGTTATGTATGAGTTTTTATACGTTGTAAGCGACCCTTTGAGTTACCTTAGAAAAGCTCTGTTGCTATAGCAAAACAAATCCATTTGTGGAATAGAAATATTTTGTGCTATTGTGTGTGACCGGTGAACTGGACGAAAAATAAAGATACCCCTCTTTTACTTGGCAACGACATTTGGACCAATATTTGTACGGCCACGTGACCTTGGCATGGGCATCCATTCTTTCTTTAAGCTCCATCACTTTTTTTTACTAGAGGGCAAACTAAAATAAAATATATAGAACCATAAAAATAAGAGCCCATATGTAGTCCCACACTCTACTCACTCTCATAGCTACACAAATTACATATTAGTCCTACAGTAATTACAGAATGATTTATAGCATTTAATAAACCATAATATTAAAATGTGAACAATATTAATATCACCCTTTGAGAACTAGGCCAGTTCCAAGCGATGGTTAACTGTCAGTAACAATAAAAACTGATTTACAGCTGGTATGACAACCTGTTGTTAATTTACTGGCTTATTTCATACACGCCATGGCAACTCACACAGTACTGTGCAAAAGTCTTGAGCTACCTTGTATTTCTTTATGTTTTGCTTTGAATCACCTGGTTGGTACAAAAAAATGCCTCTTAACCTACCTTTGGCATATTGAGCAGATTAAATGAAAGAAATGGGAAGAAATATTTTACTGTAACAGGCTACAAAGTGCTTTAAGGGGCCTAGATAAAAGAGTTATCATCTGGAATCATCTCCACCTGGTTCTTCACTGGTTCAGGCATTAAGTTAGATATGCCTTTTTATGCTTGAATGATTCATACATAGGTCACTGCGTGGCTTAACTAACAAAAACATTCCTCTGGTCAGGTTCAGGGACTGGACTGAAAGTGAGAGTCTTTGAAAGTTATTCTGGAAGCGTGTACCTACAAGTAACTACAAGTCTTGCTCTTTGGAAGCAAAATATGAAGAAATGAGGGGTAGCACAAGACTTTTGCACTGCACTGTATATGACTGTAACTGAACTATTAAACATGTAAGGTGATGTGATATCCTACCTTAATGTAGACCTAGTACACAGGGGGGTTTAGGGTAGTGGGGTTAAACGTTAGTGTGGTTATTTTCCACACGTTTATCCAAATAAGAGGATTCTATTACCTGCCCAGGCCTTCTGGCTAGTGTAAATGGCATCTCGCTTATAAGAGAACTCACCTTGTGCCTTTTAATGTCACTCGGCAGATAAGGGAACACATGCAGAATTTGCATATGGAGTGTGTATCTCTATGGCTTCCCTTTTGATTAAAGATAGTCTCTTCTTGCTTATTAATAAACAGCTCGCTGCAAGGACTGGCATCCTATAAATAACATTTGTTGACTTTTATGATAATGTGTAGTAAAATGAAAAGCCAGAGACTCTGTGATGCTTTTACCTTTCACTACTTGTGAAGGCATTTACATGTAGACCCATGAGTTCATGTTCTAAAATATTTGTGTTTATTTGTTTATGAAAATTGGGTGACTTACTGTACATTAAAGAGTCAAAATGACGGAGAACGTATTAACTATTGTCGAATGGCCAGAGGGATGTTAAGTTGAATTGGGGAGAAGGGGGTGCAAATATGAAAGAAAAGGTCAAGAGAAAAGAGGGAGCTGAATAGAAAACAGCTGCTATGAGGATTTGCACTGTGGTGATTTACCGTCAGAGCAGAATTTACTGGAAAAAGGGCAAATGCTGGTCATAACAGTCTCTCTCTTTCTCCTCCCTCCCTTTCTCTCTGCTCTCTTCCTCTCTCAGAACTCAATCCGGCACAACCTGTCCCTGCACAGCCGCTTTGTGCGGGTGCAGAATGAGGGGACGGGGAAGAGCTCATGGTGGATGCTCAACCCCGAAGGTGGTAAGAGCGGTAAGTCGCCTCGCCGCCGCGCCGCCTCCATGGACAACACCGGCAAGTTCGCCAAGAGCAGAGGGCGTGCGGCCAAGAAAAAGGTACGCTGCCAAAGTCTGTCCTCATCCGCCTCCTCGCGTCCTGGCCAGCTATTATTCATGCAGTAATCCTGTGAGGTCAACACATTGGAGACATATTTAGTAATGCTTGAACTGAGAAAGTCTTTAGATGTCATGCACTTATAATGTTTACACCAACAAGGCACACATTCATGAGTATATCTTCACCACTGAAAGCAAGAAAACACCCTTAACCTATGGTAATGTGATTTATGAAAACATTGCTTGAATCTGTTCCTCATGAAATGTTCCTACATTATGAAGACCACCTGGTATTTTAAAAATGTGGCAGCAAAACTATTTTCGTTATCCTTTATAGTGCCTGTTGTGTGTGTTGACTCTTTTTCTGGTCTTCACAGCTGGCTCTTCAGGGTGGTCCCGATGGGGGTGCGGACAGCCCAAACTCTCAGTACAGCAAGTGGCCTGGCAGCCCGAACTCCCACAGCAACGATGACTTTGATGCCTGGACGGCCTTCCGCCCTCGCACCAGCTCCAATGCCAGCACGGTCAGCGGACGCCTCTCACCCTTCATGTCAGAGCAGGACGACCTGGGCGACTCAGACATGCACATGGTCTACTCGGGCCCCGGCTCTGGCGCCAAGATGACCTCCACTCTCCCAAGTCTGTCAGAGATGGCCGGCTCCCTGGGCCACAGCAGCTCGGAGAACGTGATGGAGAATCTCCTGGACAACCTCAATCTGCTCTCACCTAAGAACCCGGCTGTGGGGCCTGCAGGAGGTCCCGGGACAGGCTCTAACCAGTCCTCACCCTCATCTCTCCTGCAGAGCAGCCCTGGATACCCACCTTACACCTCACCAGGCCTGGCTGCCGTCAACCAGCAACCGCAGCAAGACTACCGAAAGTGCCTGTACGGCCAGGCAAGCATGAGCAGCCTGTCCCCCATGTCCATGCAGCCACTGCCAGAGAGTAAGGCCAGTTTTGGAGGCAGTCCTGGAACCATGGCCCAATTTAACTGCACGGCAGGACTGCTGAAGGAGCTTCTGACTTCAGATTCTGAGCCACATGGTGCAGACCTGATGCCGTCTGTGGATACAGTGGTGTCCCAATCTACCAATTCAGCAGGCCGCTTGTTGCCCCCTTACACAAGCACCCGGGGTGAACTCATGGGGGGTGGGGCCACTCACACTCACACCCTCTCTCACCCCCACACAATGCATAGCCAGGCTCCACCCACCTCAGCGGCCATGAACGGGCGCACGCTGCACCCCCTAACCAGCATGAGCCATGGGAGTGTAAGTGGGCGCCTTGGGCCAATCAAATCAGCCATGCAGATGCAGTATGGAGCGTCCAGTCACTTGAGCGGAGGAGGACTTTCCTTCTGCAGCCTCAATGGCAATGGGTACAGCCGTGGCCACGGCCTGCCACCCGAGCATCAACACCAGCAGCACATGGAGAAACTGCCCAGCGATCTGGACGGCATGCCTGTGGAACGATTCGAGTGTGACATGGAGTCCATCCTGCATGATACTCTGATGGATGGAGACTCACTTGACTTCAACTTTGACCCCATGGCGAGCCAGCAGGGGTTTCCACCACACGGTGTCAAGACCACCACTCACAGCTGGGTGTCGGGGTAAAGACACAAACCTGCACACACACACACACACACACACACACACACACATAGCTAATACCTCTGCATTGTCCAGGGCTAGCAATGATTGACTGTAGTTATATGAAAAATCTACATTGATTTCCATTGTAGTTTGCACATAGCATCCTCTATGAAACAAAAGATGGCTGCATAGTGAAAAAACGCGTTGTTGTGTTTTGGGGAAAAAAAAGCCTAAAAAGGCCTATTTTTATAGTATATACCCTAACTATACCCCCAAATATGCTAACAGAAAACCTTTAAAGTAATTTAAATTCCCCGCCAAGATATGCAACTTGGAAGGTTGCAGGCCAAAGGATTTGGACACCGTGGTGGTTTTCGGAGAATAACCCCTGAATACAAATACTTCTGTAGATCAATTGAACTGTGGAGTTTAAAGTGTCTGAGTGCTTGCACCACGGAGAAATTGCGCTTTAGAGCAAGGTGGCTCAACCCTGGTGTGGAACTCAAAAAAAGTGCTTCCAGGTCGGCTACATCCTGAAAAAATATATTTATTGCCACAAAAAAGCAAAAAAAGGCAGAGTATATTTGCAGTTTCCGCGTTATTGTGGGGATTTCCGTGTAAAACTATGAGTTTGGTTCTGAAAAAAATCTGCGGTTCCTGATCCGCGTAAAATTGGGGGATTACTGTACATGTAATTTACTTTTGTTAACAGTATGTCAGCCACACACGTGAGTGTATTTAAGATTATTTAACCCAACACAGATTAAGGCTAATAATAATTTAGGTAGGGTGTTTGCATGATGGGTTAAACGCTTTTATTATAAGTCACAAAGCTTCAAGGGAAAACTAAGGAACCAAACTTTAGATACCAAAGGTATCTTGAGCTCAGCTTGGGCAGAATTATATTTACAGTGGTGCTTGAAGTTAGAATTTTCAATATTTCTGCATAATTACCTAAAACATCACAGCAGTGAAGATAACTCAATTAAACAGATAAGACAAAAATATACTTGTCCAGTTATTTATTGAAAAAAAATGATACTATCATAATGATACTGATGGCAATATTACAAATCTGTGTGTGGCAAAAGTATGGGAACCTATACTTCCAGTCTGGCATGACCCTCATGTGCAGCAAGAACCACAACCTAACGTTTCCAGTAACAGTCCTGCACATTGGCTTGAAGGAGTGTAGACCATTCCTCTATACAGAACAGCTTCATCTTTGGCATATTTTTGGGTTTCCTTAAATGAACTGCTTGTCTCAGGTCTTTCCCAAATATTGCTACTGGGTTAAGATCAGGACTTTAACTTGTTCTTTGCCATTCCAGAACATTAAGTATATTCTGCTTTAACTATTCTTTAACTACATCTGGTTGAATTACGTGTGCTTAGGGGCGTTGTCTTGCTGCATGACCCTCTCTCAGTTTCCATTCATGGACAGATTCCAAATCAAGCCCAAATACAGCAAAAAGTTCCAGAGACTGCCACCGCCATGTTTCACATATTAGATAAGGTTCTGGACTTGTACTGGAATGCAGGGTTTTTCGTTCTCTAAACATAAACATTTTTCGCAAAACATTTTCTGGGTTGTCCCCACGCTATTTAACAAACTGTAGAAGGGCAGTGATGTTTGGCAATGCCTGGGGAGAGTAACAATGGTCTTGAATTTTGTCCATTCATCCTCCACACTCTTCAGAGATTATTTTGCAACCTTCTTCATCCTGATGATCATCATCAAGTCTTTCTGAGGTCCTGAGAAATCTCCTTTGTTTGTGCCATGATGCACTTCCACAAACATGAGCTTTGAAAATCATACTTTAATAGATCATTGTTCTTCAAATTAACCTGGAACTCCCTTATACCTAAATGTAATCCCACTGACTAAAAAACACCTGACTTTAATATCACCTTCAAATTAAATGCTAATCCTAGAGGTTCACATACTTTTGCCATTCATAGATATATAATAGATAATGGTCCTGAAAATGGCCTAAAAATCTTTTTAAAAGTGTAATATTTTGTCTGTTTTGTTTAATTGGCTACTTTGAAGAAAATCTGATAATGTTTTTCGTCATATTTATGGAGACAGGTTCACAAATGTCCATGTGTAGATGCTTTTGCCATCTTTCCAAATTACCTTTTGTTTTTTTGGCCAAACTCACTGCAGTGGTTTGATCATTTTAGCCCCGTTAAATATTATCTAAATCATGGAATGATAGATTCTTTGAAAGAATCTCTTAACCCTTTACTTGGTCGATTTTTTCTCCCCATGGGAGAGAGCAGTAGAAAAGGAAAATAAAAGATGGACATTTCTTTAAATATGTCCATTTGAGATGCAAACATCCAGGTAAAAAAAAATACAACCCACTAGAAACAAACTTTTACTGCAAGTCAATTTTTGCCATTTTATTCATCCTCCTAAAAAAACGAATCCAATTTGAACATGGTCTGACCAGCTACCTTTGGAGTAAGAGGTAGACTGGATATTTGGGTGAACCATCATTTTAATTTTGTCCAAACATATGATAAAGGATTGCAGTGAAACGGACAATTCGGTTTAGTGTTTGGTGTTGTGGTTTGCCTCACCTTACTTGTTTTCCACATTCTGTTTCTTCAGTTAAGTGTCTACTCTCTTTTCTTACAGGTAAAATGTTGCTGCCCATCAGACTGGAGAGAAACAGCCCAAGGAGGCCACCCCCATTCAAGCAATGCACTCTTCTCTCGCTTCACATCAAAGACGTCTCCCTGCTCTCCCTCTGCTCTGCCGTGGCTCTGACACGACCGCATACTGCCAAGGACGTTAGCTCAGCGAGGAGCAGAAGGCTGCACCTGCTCTGTCGTTACAACACACCTTCAAACCAAGTGCCAAACCAGGTGCCTGAACTCCTTTAGCCAAATCACATGTGCTTTATTTCGCTGCCTTTTTACTCGCTTCGGAGAACCAGTGGTCAAATCAGGGCAAAAAACGGCATGGTCCTAAATCATGGCCCACTTACCAGCCATAACACACACACACACACACACACACACACAAACACACACACACATGTGCACACATTAAACATATGCAAACATGCATCACAATTAACAACACGATTATCAGTACAGTCAGATTCTCTATTAAATCCAAACTGTGATCAGATGACATTTCCTAGAATTTTCCTAGACCCTTAATGCTCCACAGCCCTTTAAATTGACCATTGTGTGATAACCTGTCCTCTTTTCTGTCAGAGCTAGTGCTGTTAGAGCTAAAACTGTTGCCCTTAGCTTCCCACTGGGCATTTTAGTCTTTGAATGCAGTGCTAAATGCCCTGGATATTCCACAGCTGGCCTTACTGGGAAAAAGAACTGGATCCAGAAAATGAGTGTGTGTGTATATAGTCATATCTGGACAAGGTCCTCCACCACAGGACCTGTAGGACGTTTGGAAAAGCAATGGGCCTTCTCGGACTATGTAACGTTATAACACTTTCTGTTCTCTGTGTTTTCGAATCGGGGCAGATGTACTACATTTTTAAAAGAGTGTATTGCGATTATGTCTTGTACAGAGCGTTTACACAAAGAATTCAGCAATCAGGGCAGCAGATTTAACAGGTTTTGTAAATCTGAAAGAAACTGGATCTGACACTTGACACTTCTGTTGGCTCATTCTCACTCGCAAGGGTGCTTCTCATTCAGACTGTGTACACGGTTCCACATTTCTTTGTAAATACATGGTAAATACATATGGCAGAAGCATAAAGTTATAAAATATATTTGAGATTTTGTTTTGAGATTTTATCGTTATTATTGTGTATGGTTGGCTTTCGCTGAGGTTAGATTAAGCTGTGTATAATGTAAGCATATTTCAGCAGTGTTTAGGGGTCCTTAAAGGACAAGTCCACCCATTTTTTCAAAGTTTCTGTATGTTCTTAGCCTGAAAGCGGGCTAAATAAATAAAAAAAATGTTTGTGGGGTGGTTTTTTGTTTGTTTTGGCATCTGGGGTGTCCATCCCACATTCTATCCCACATTCTAAGGAATAAATATCCATGGAACACAATTTTGATCCTGCAAATTCCTATTATTTCCCTTTTTAAAACTCAAAAACACAACTTAGGCTGTGCTCAAGGTAGGAAAGAGCGGAGAAATTTTGACGAACTGTTGGACGTGTCCTTTAACATTTCTCACGAGGGTCCCAAACACGAGAGTCTTGTGATGATGGCTAATTGTGTAGTTACAAACTACAGTGCAGGTAGGCTCTAGCCAGTGTGACAGCAAAGAATGGGCCTCCCTTTGTGTTGTTGGCAGACAATCTACAGTCCTCTGCCTTTATGAAAGCGTAGGGAGATTTATTTACTTTTGTTTATTTATTAGAGTGAAGGAGAAGAGATGTGATTGAATCACATCGCAGATTATCACAAATGTGTTGTATTTTTTTTTCCTTGCTTTCTCTCGAAATTGCAGGCACTGTGATGTCAATATGTCAATATGTTTGGGATGTTCTGAGTTTGTTGTTGCCTTGAAATGTAACGATATATAAAAAAAGATGCCTTAATTAAGAGTTGACAGAGTAGCCCCACTGCCTTCTTTCTGACTTTTATTCGTTCTTTTTTCCGTTCACGGCTGTTTGAGCAAGTCCTCAGTGCCAGTGAGGATCAGATTCAATATCGCTGACACTTCTCATGATCCTCGTACCGTTGTGAAACCCACAAGCTTTTGTTTTGTTTTATTCGCTCCGACACCTCTAGATTTTATACATATTGGCAAAGCCAGGGGGGCAATTCATAACCTTCTGTCTGAATCACTGGATCCGCCTTCAGGAGAGCCCAGCTGGGAGAGGAGCGAAAACATCTTTGAAAATGAAGAAAAGCCTTCAGAGCAAAGCCTTCAAAGTTACTGCTATTTCAAAGCAGTTCCTGTTTTCAGTTCTGTTACAATTGGTGAAATGTCAGTGTCTCCACTTTGGGGTTTGACACTGACTGGTCTGGCTACATAGAGAAGAAGATTATGAATGGCAGGTGTGTAGAGTTGGAGCTCAAAGAACGAATGAATTAATGAAAAGCAGAGCAGGGGCTGGATGCATTGAATATAGTGGATCTAAGCATGTAATACATTTCCCTACTGAGCCTCCGGAAGACTATAGTAACTCAACACACAGATCTATCCCGGATTCAGTAAACCATTTTAGTGATTAAGTGCAGTCGTTTTAGGCTTTTGTATTTTTAAACCATTCAGAAAAGGCCTGGACAGGTTAAGAAAAGCCACGTTAGTCAGAAATCAAGGTCCAAAATAAATAAATAATGAATTTCCAGTCACATTTTACAGTTGAGTCGTATTAAGGTCTCATTCTTACCATAATAATTCATCCCTAGATCCCAACGGTGGAATAAAACAAAAATAAAGGTTTGTACGTTTCAGATGTTTGTACGAGGACATAGCTGTTTTTTTTTGTTCTTTTTACATTTTAGCACTTTTTTGTGATGATTTTTACCTGCGAGTTTCTAAAAGCAAAAACCTGGCCCAATTACATCCAAGGGTGTCCTGAAGCAGCTTGGACAAACAAGCAGCGCATAACCATTCGACTTGAAAGCGTTTTGCAGGCTGAACTACCCAATCAAGACTTCTGAATACTGACTTACATAACAAGCGATTTTAACATAATCTGAAAGCATGTGCAGTCTGAAGTGCTGTGCAGTGGCTACTCTTTAAATGTCAGACCCTAGAAGTTGTCACAGAAGTGCTCTGTCTTCAAATAATGGCATTTTAGTTCTTTAGCGGGAGGTTTGTGTGGGACACACACACGCACACATACACACACACACACACACAGGCTCGAAAGCTGGCGCAAGTCTGTTATAGAAAATTATTGCTTAACCTATGAATTCTACTTTTTTGTGCAGGCCACTCATTTTAAAGCAAACAGACTGTATCGCCGATCTCTTCTACTAATATTAATCTGTATAAATGTTTCACATGTGGATAAAACCTGATCTGTATTGTATTTGCTTTGTTAATTCAGCAAGTGCTCACACCTATGCATTCTTGTACGTCGTTTTATTATTTTTTGTTACCTTTGGTTTGTTTTTACTGATGACGATATATTTCATGTACTATGGAGTTGTGGAGAAATTTTGATGTTATGAAAAAAAGAATATGAAGTATTTAGACCATAGATGACCTTTTACATGTAAAGCTTTTTTTTTTTTGTAAACTGACTCTGTTATTCTTGTATTTAGCAGCGGTTTTTAAATTAAACCTAAATGTAGAAAAATATATAAAAATATGTAATCTAAATCAGATTTGGAGTAAAGAAAATCATCTGTTTATTTACATTGAGGGGTTTGGACCAATTTTTATAGAAACGAATCTATAAATTAAGACATTGCACTTTCATAGAGGGACAAAGCAGTGAAGATGTGACCTATTTTGAAACAAACTGTTACATTTCTTAACTTATGTACAGAAATTATTTGGTTCACAGTCGTATATATGTGTGTGTGTGTGTATATATATATATATATATATATATATATATATATATAAATGTGTGTGTCTGTGTGTGTGT
>JBBPCY010000001.1:26610795-26626711 GCA_037974405.1 Brachyalestes nurse | reverse complement strand
TAGATAATCTTTAAGTATATATATATATATATATAGTTCTGTGCAAAGGTCTTGAACCAACCTCACTTCTTTATATGTCTTTTGAATCTCTTGGTTGGTGTCAAACTGTCTTATTTTAGAGTAGATTAAATGAAATAAATGAGAACAAATGTTTTACTGTGGCAGAGTGTCTTTATGGACTTTAGAAAGACCTGTGTTTTGTGATTTTGTTACTTTTGCAGAGTACTGTACGTTGTTGACCATTAAATGTTTTGATGGAAAATTGATTTGGTTTTTAAGCATCAAACTGGCGTTTGCCAACTGATCTGACAACAGGACGAAATACGTTATATTTCCATCACCCCAAACGTCCATGCATATACTCCTTTCATTATTCCCTGTTTATATTGTGAATGAGGTCAATGGGTTTAGTACTAGCCACATACATATAACTCTCCAGAAGCTACTTCTCCTTTACTGAATAACAGTCAATAATCAGCCACAGCTGTTTGTCTTTTCTATTGTGCCAGCATAGAAAAGGGAAGTTGATTTAGGTGGCGTGCAAGGAAATCGAGCAAAACAGCGGAGAGCAGGAAATGACTTCAGAACAATCAAGGCAATTAATCACTGAGCTGTGGCCTTATTGAAATATTTTTTGTTGATGATCTGTTTCACAAAAACAAGAGGACAGTGTGTGGAGAAGCAGCAAATTAGGTGCTCATTAAATATGACAAATTAATCTGCATGTTGATTCCTGCATGTACACTGCCAGTGAAAAAGTTCTGGCACACCACAGGTTTGACCACTTCTCCATTTATTTAATAAACTGTAGATTTTAATATTGTTGAGTGAACAACTATGAAAAATATGTAAAGTTTCCTTTATAACATGGAAAGAACATGTAACAGTGCACGCAGAGACAAATTCTAGACTGCCCTTTAACTTTAAATGCAACAGTTTCATCACTTAATAGCTCATTAAGTATCTAACAGTTGTCTGGTGATCCACATTATTAATTGTATTAGTTGCCTTTTTATAGGTCAGTAGTGATAAATATAAAATATTTACATTTTCTGACTAGTTAAGGTACTCAGATGGTTAACATACTGTAAATCTATTTGTTAACAAAGGATACTGAGTGTAGTTTAAGTAAATATTAAGTGAGTGACATGCAAATGACTGGTAGTGTACATCACATCTCAGTGAGCAGATCCAGTGCCAGATCAGTGGGACTGTGGTTGGGAATAAGACCATATTGCTACGGTGACAGATTCCCTTGAAAGCGAGCGAGTGGGGCTCAGTTGACAGAGGTCTTCAGAGAAAGCAGAGCTCAGATGGGACCACACACACACACACCAGTATTCACACTGTTCAGGCCTGAAAATACACCACACTCACTCACACACACACTCCCACTGTAGATTCAAAAGGATTAACCCTTTAAACTGCAGTCTAAAGCCTATTACCCAGCAACTAGAGATAATCTAATAACCTCTATCAAACTAATATAAAACTAATATGTAAAATACACTACTTTTCGCACGCACATTTCTCACTTGCGCATGTTACTCACTTAATATTCAATAAAAATACACTCTGTTATTTACTAACAAATACATTTATAGTATATTCACCATGCGATTGCCTCTATTATTTATATTTTCATTTACCACCACCTGGAATAAATATAATGTGGATGACCAGACAAGTGGTAGATGTTTAATGATTTTAAGTGATGAAACAGTTAACTAGTGCATTTCAAGTTAAAGCACAGTCTAGAATTTGATTCTGCCTCACCACACAACCAGTTAATGTCAGACATGCACTGTTCCGGATTCTATCTTATAAAGGAAACTTGCTATCTGATGTTTAACAAGAAGACACATTTGGACCTCTGAGTTTAACCCTTAGAACTCAGACTCTATTCGTAAAATCTTATTTCAACAAATAAAAACAGTAAAACAGTCTAAAACCGGCATGTCCACTTGCGAGCGGAGACTATTCTGAAAGTTCTCCCGGGTTCAAAGATCTTGTGTTGTTTCCATTTGTTTCTAAGACCTAAAATGAAAGAAAGTTGGTCATTTCTGTTCATTATGGGTCTTTGTACGTGACACCATTTGTAACACACCAGCAGTGGTTATTATTTATACATGATTTTCAAATTATAATAACTTTGGATCTCTGCAACACAGGAACACCAAACAATGGTGTCTGACACCTCAAGCATCAATACAAACTGGGGGAACTTCCATAAAGGAATTGTTAGGCTGTATGATGACAATGGGCATCGGAACTGTTTAAAGTAATTTGTTTCGCCCCCCCCCCGACTTTTCCCTTCTCACACAACAGTCCAGATGTAGAGATCAGTGCATGTTAGGGGTGTTGAAATTAATCACATAATCGATGCAGACGTGGACAATGATGCATCACTGCAGTGGCAGGACATAACTGATTATATCATGATGACGTTGCTTGATTTAAAAAATCTAGTTAAAAAGAAGCACTGCAGAAAGTTTTTGAAGACTGACCATATTGGCTGAAGGTGTAGGCTAGGCCTATATTACTTATTTTGGTTACAATTTAATGCTATGGGCACAATTTCCGTTTACGTTTTGATGAGCTATGTCTATATTCTTTATTTCTATTTACAATTTAGTGTAATGGTCACAATTTTTGTTCACAAAAATACATCTCACTGCATGTATTTGAAAACATAAAAATGTGAAGTAATGTATAAAATTGATGTGATGCATCGAGATATCGAATTGAATCGAATCGAATCGTTGACATGATAATCGTAATCTAATCTAATCGTGACGCCTGTGAAGGTTCACACTTCTTGTGCACATACTATCCACTTTTTCCCTCCCGGACTAGGCAAGATGTAGAGCTCTGCGCCCAATCCATGCTACTTGCATTCGAAGGGTTAAAAAAAAATGTAGCTAAGTGAGGAAACGGCTTTTATGAGCACATGAACTACACTGCCAAACATAAAGGTTCAGATGTTCTAGACTTAAGCTTTAAACTTAAAAAAGCTCCTTCATAAGAGCACATCTCCTTAAAAAAAATATACTGAAACACTTTATAAGGAGCCAAAAGTTCTGTCGTCCTTCCAAAGAAGTCACCTTTGTTTTAAGAGGAGAGCATCTGAGTGAATATAAACAGTTCTGAAAGCAGACTATAACTTCTGGTCGTTTGGAGAACTAATGTGATAAAGTAAGTAAACTGTTTAATGTTTGATATCTTATTGCGTGTGTTTCATGAGGAATGGCCAGTTTTGGTTGGACGCAGTCAAATGAGGACAGTGTGGTGGAAAAGTGCTTCTTCATGCCTCCCTGACACACTGTCTTGTCTGTAGTGACAGAAAAGAGACATGGCAGCCGCTGGGTATTCCCAAGCCAGAGTTTCCATGGTGAGGGCTCTCCACAGTCAGGCCCACACGAGGGGAGGAGAGAGAGAGGAGAGAAGAGGAGAGGGAAAGACCTGCTGTCCTAATTAGCAAACGAGGGAGCGGCAGGCTTAGAGGAGAACAAGAACTAAGAATGCATGTAGACCTTCGCATTAAAATACCTCTAAAAGGAATGTTTTTCCATTTCAAATATCTTAAAAAAAGAGTGATATCCCACTTTAAATGTCTGCAAAGAAGGGTAAGTTTTGATTTCAAACGTCTGAGAATAGAGTGATTTTCTATTTCAAATACCCAATAGAGTGATTTTCTATTTTAAATATCTGAAAAAAGTGATATTCCACTTCAAATATCTACAAAGAAGAGTGATTTTTGATTTCAAATGCCTGAGAAAAGAGAGATTTTCCATATCAAATATCAGAAATATCCATCATATCCATCATAGTCATATTAATACTAGCTTATTTACATTTCTCGTCTAGTTTGATTAAAATTATTTGATAACTTGCACAGTCTTACAGGTGGTTTCCGGGGCCTCATTTCACATTGTATTGTATAACTATGTATGTTACAAATAAAGAATTTTGAAACTTGAGTGCGCTGTCAAGAAATGACAATTATTTAACATATGACAGAAAATGCAAATGCAACCTGTGCAATTGTTCTAGCCTTTCTATTTGCAGCACTGAAGAAGTTATCACAGTAACACACATTTTAAAATTCCAGGTGGATGTCTATTTGAAACAGTGTACTAGAACTACCTTTAGCTCCCAGTCTGCACATTTTAATATATTCTCTGCTCCTAGCACACCTGATCCAACTCATCAGCTAATTAATAAGCCTTTCCTGGGTTGAACCAGGTGTGTGAGAACAGAAAAGCACAGGTGCAGCTTTAGGTGGTGGAGGGGATTGTGGGGAAGGGGGTGTTGCTCCAGGACCAGTGTCGAGAATCATTATTATCAATGAAATGTGAGAATCCTCACATTTCACATTCAATAATTACACGTCAAGCAAGGCAAACTGACCATGTTCTGAAGTTACAGTAGTGTAGTGAAGACTGTAGGCTTATACTTGGCAGCAGGTCAGACTATTTAAGGAACAAAAAACAAAACCATTAATAGTGCACTGTTGATAGGCTACAAAATATTGCAATTTGAAAAAGAATGTCAAACCTGCAACGATTTTTAAGTACGCGTTCATCCAGTAAAAGGTCCTTTCAGATCTCAGCCTTTGCTCAGTCTGGGGCGCAGTTTGTAGATCTGATCTCTTTTTTTTATGGGGTATGATCGCATTAGGAAGGAATGACACCAATTTTCATGACCAGAAATGACAAGATCTCAGCATAGCTGTGTGGATGTGGTTTAGGCCACATGAGGCGTATTCGGTTACCCCCTAATGTAAATTAAACATAATCACATACCATGTCGCTCCCCTCCTTCTCCCCCTCTCTCTCTCTCTCTCTCTCTCTCTCTCTCTCTCTCTCTCACAGAGTGCTCTAAATAATGTTAAAATGTGCTAGCTTAATTTGATGAGTGTGTTAAAGGAATGACAGAAAGACAGAGTGAGTGTGGAGGGAAAACAGAGAGAGAGAGAGAGAGAGAGAGAGAGAAGTGGGGGGAGGGGAGTACTCAGCATTGCTAATGACTCCATTCCCCGGAGCCTAATCAAAGATTTGTACATCTAATTGCTGTCAAGTCGGCGCTTGCCACCTGCCACGTCGTGCTGCACATGTGCTCCCTCACTTCTCGCCACGAGCCATTCCAGACCCATCCATCATCTCAGAGACATCACAACCTGCCGGGCAACCTCCAGCCTCCATACCGTCCAGCCACACACAGCGGGAACACACATACACACACTCAAGCACACTGTCATACAATGTCAGGATGAGGGATATGTAATATGTTTTGCACATCTACTACAAATATGCATCATTTATGCTGGGGATGCTGGGAACATGTCACATGTCATTTCTTCCTTAATACTTCTAATCTTGGCCCATTTCATTCTCAATACACTTTGATACCTTTAGTCGGTTGAGCGTAGTAATGAATGAAATGATGTTTTATGTCATTAACAGAAAGAGAGACAACATTCTTACTGAGGGACAAATCCAAATTGAGCCCCCCACCTCACTGTCAACACTGTATTAATACTAAAGTAACAAGATTAACTGTAAAGAGTTTTTATTCACTAATTTTAGTCGTGGCCCATTTCATCACCACTATTTCTAATCATGGCCCAGTTTGTCCCAATTTTGTTTAATTGTGGCCCATTTCATCCCTACTATTTTTAATCATGGCTCATTTCATCCGAGTACTTTTAATTGTGGTCCATTTTGCTCCCAAACACTTTTAATTGTGGCCAATTTCGTTCCCACTATTTTTAATCACTGCTCATTTTATCCGAGTACTTTTAGGTGTAGTCCATTTTGCCCCCAAACACTTTTAATTGTGGTCCATTTCATACCCACTACTTTTAATCGTGAGCCATTTTGTCCCTGCTTCTTTTAATTGTGGCCCTTTTCCCTCCGTTTTTTTACCCCGTCCCATCTCCTTGTCAACATCATCACCCCCTGCACTGTTCAAAACAAACAGGCACTCCTGAAACCATCAGTGTAATAGTAATGAGATTTTATTTTATGTAGTTTTGGACCATTTCGTTTTTTCCGTTTATAATGGAAAATTTAAACAATGTAAAAGATTAGCTGGTATTTTCAAATGGTGTAAAATGAAACACTAATTTGGTTGGATATTTTAACAATACAGTTATAACGGAGTAATAATTGGTGTAAATATACTTTGGAATCTACTGTTTTCCTTAATGACAGCAGATGATTGCCAGTAATGGTACATTGTAGGACATATAGGTGGGATTTTACTGTGTGATTTTACAGAAATCAGTTGTTCTTTGCAAAGCATATTTGAAAAGTGAACGGTAAAGTCTTGAGCAGCCTTTTTTTCTGAATTTTGTAGACACTGGTTGTAGCTTCCCAGCTTTGCTCTATAGTTTTTTTGGTCTATTGTCATTTTACATTTACATTTTACATTTATTGTCATTTTACAGTTTTTTGTTGGTGACACAATTTTAAGAATTTATGTATTTTTACATCTTTTGATATTCCAGTGATGGTTTGTGTTACTAATGTAATTCACCTCTGCAGTCTTCATGACTGGTGTAAGTGCAGGGCAAACTACACAAATCATTTACATTTAGAAATACACTTAAGTGTTAACAACACTCAGTATTAGTACTGAGAATAAACCGTTACTGGAAAAACTGCTACCATTAAATTACATACACTTTAATTTTAGACATTATTTTACCATAAATGTAAATACCTTTATGTAAGCAGAATATTAAAGGCATAACCCCAAATCAATTGTGATAAACTGTTTTCGAAAATGAAGCACTTTTTGTCAAGGGAAATTTTTTTTGTAGTCAGGAGAAGCTTGCTGGAACTTGCGGCACTTTTCCTTCCTCTGCTTTTGTCTGGCCTGAAAATGTATGAAAACAAAAATGCACTCACAACTATGGTACAAAAAACACGATTCTGCACTGGATCACATTAGCCGTGGGGAAAGCAGCCTGCAATACTGTTATTGGAATGAAACGAATCAAAAATGATCACAGTTACAGCATTAGCTTTACATTGGCATAAGTTACTTTAGTGTGTGAGATTATGTAACATGCCACGACTCATTACAGGCACAACAGCATACCAAAAAACCATCCTGCACTTATTATCACAGTAGTCCAAACTGACAGCCCAGAGCCCAGAGCTAATAATGATGATTTGAAGATTTCTCTCTCTCCGTCTCTCTCCGTCTCTCTCTCTCTCTCTCTGTCTACTTTCCTTCCTTCCTCCCTCCCTCCCTGGAGAGTTCTGTAGTCTTCAGTTTTAATTAATACTGTCTGTCTTTCTCTTGCTGTATCCAGATTGCAGTAAGAATGACATGGCCAGGTCAGCTCCCCAGAACTTCTCTCTCCAGAGCAGTAAAAATACCTCTCATAAGATCCACTATAGTAAACTGCTAAACAGATTGTACGTTCAAGTCTCCCACATCTCAGTGACAGACTGAAATATAGATGACATTTTATAAACAAGAACATCAACAAATACAATAAAATAATAATCATAATGAAGTTTACTTAGATATCCCTTTATACAAGATGAAATGTAGACAACACTCCATAAGGAATAGTAATAACTAGAATGCAGTTCCGAAAGAAAATGTGAAGTTTGATTGTGTGGTTGCCAAGGTAACTGTGGTCATTACTAGGTGTTTGCTATGGTGTTGCTAGGGGGTTACTATTGGTGCAGCAGTTACATTCTTATATTCTTACAATTTTATATAGTAAACCATGTTATTGTGCACCACAAAAGTGTAGCTTAGACTACTTTATAAAATTGACAGTAAAAACTTTTAAAAAAATCAATAAAGAAGTTATTAAAACACTAACACAAAACGATTTCACTGTCTAAATGTCTATTTCCGATATGGAACCCCAAAGCACAATATACATGATTTACAGACAGGACACGAAAAGCACACATTTCCCCTGTGGAGTTTAATGCGTGTGGTTCTTTTTAAAGTAGGAAAATAATTGAAAATGGACCGGCATCATGGCCGGCTAATTATGGGCAGGCCTCAAAATAAGGCATCAGAAAAACCAAAAAATAGTTCTCTGTAAACGATTTTGCCGTTTTTGCACCCATTTCGAGTTTGACCGGTCACAGCTCTTATTTATTTGTGCATCCTGATACAATGTGCACTACTGTTAAATGCAACACACTCTGATGAGCTAGCAGCGGAAAGGGAAAGAGGTGGTTCTGGTCACACGCCACTCTAATGACTAAATCCCTAATCGGTGTAAAATTAAAATATATACCAAAAGCTTTTAAAACCAGTGGTACTGTTTTGGGTAATTGCTCCAACCCCATTTTAACACCTGAGCATTGATCAAGCTATTAGAATCCACCAGTCATCAGTACCAAAATAGGCATGAATGTAATGTGTATTGAATTGGATAATGTGTACAACATGTTTGAATTGTTCATGCTAGTAACATTCATTTCCAGAGAATGACCATTTGCAGGGAATGGATTTTTTTGTGGATAAAGCACCAGTGATGTGTAGGAACCCAGCATGTTTCTACCTTTTCCTCATCTTCTTTTTCTTATTATTAATCTTCTGGCTCAGGTTTCTATGGGGGTTCCTAAAACCGTTTAGGAAAAAGTTGTGAAATTTGGCAAACTTATAAGGGACAGTCCCCTGAATCTTTTCACCATGTTTCATGTCCCCACCTCAAGCATTGTAGCACCACCAATTAATTCAATTTGGAGACGTGTTTGTAAAAGTAACTTTTGAAACGAATGCCAGATTTAAAAAAAATTAGTTACTATAGACTTCCATGGGTCAAGCTGGGTTCGACAAAGTATTCACAAAATTATTTTTATGTTACTCCTCGGACAATTTTTCTTTCTCACTGGATTTTAGTAGAACCACACCGGTTGGTCCTCTATTATTGCTATTTCAGACTTTCTAGTGAATCAACATTTTCATTACAGATAAAACTCCAAAATAATCCCAAATGGTGCATAAACATAGAAGACATTTCTCTTCATGCAAAAATACTGAAATACGGCCACAAACGAACTCACTAATTCCTCACTGCAATGAGTCAGAGTTCTCTAGAATAGAAACTAGCCGTAACAACTAGCTTGAACCTCAGACTGACTTGAGCAATAATAAGCTAATCAGCCAGTGTTACACAGATGTTACATTACCCATATAGACTAGCTGAAGTCAGCCGGGCTCTGCTAATCACTTCATTTGAGATTCCTGCTGAAGCTGTTCTTGATAAAAACAGGCCTGGCTGGTACCAGTGGGAGTCGACTGTACAATGACAAGTCTGAACAGGATCCAGTGTTTCAGTTGGGATTTAGAGGAAATGAGAGGATCATGGGTAGACCTCCATCTGGGTTCAGGTTAGTGAAACAGGTTGGTGACTCACTGTGCAGGTCTGGGTTTCTTCTTCACCTTTGTCTTTTGATTTAAGGCGAACATATCATGGAAAACCCACACACCTTCCTCAAGTCTTTTGCTGTAGTATTTTTTTAAGCTTCAAAGTCACTCACCAGTCTGTATGGCCCACACCCTAAGCTGGAAAACAACCCATTTTAAATGAATAGCTTTTGTGATGTCACAAAATCCTGTGCATTTACACATATCTGCCTATTCTGCCTACAGCAGTTTAGCCCTGTTCTTTCCCAATGAAGTGTTTTAGCCTGGACTGATTTTTCACAATACAAGTCAGGAAATAGAGATCATTAACATATGTGTATCAGTCATAAAAGCAGAGTAGCAACATTTAGTTTTATTCTAAGGAACATAAAGAGGTTGGAAAATGGCCATGCAAAAGTGTATTATGGCTGTTTTTAAACCGATGGGGAAAAATGATAAAAGGTATGTAGGATATGGGCTCTTTAATGAATCAGTCAGGTGACTAATGTACTATCAAGTGTTTCTGAAAAGAACCTGAATGGGGGGATGTGAAGAGGGTTCCTGACAAAACAATGGAGAAACAAGAGCCGTAATCCTCTAAGTACACCAAGTCCTTTATCTAGGACTTGTTAATGACTACCCCTACGCAAAGTGGGTTGAGCATTGCTTTCATGTCTCACAGACTGAGGGTTTCTGAGAGTTTCTTGAGAGTACTAGAGCTATAGCCCAATTTCTTACTGTTTTAGGTAGACCACTGTAGATGGTTAGTGATGTGCAGCTAAAGCAAATGTGCCTAACCCAGGTCCATGTAATCTACAGCTGTATGTCATAAGGTTTCAACACGCCTGACTCTAAGACTTAATAATATCTCAGAAGACCATGATTAACTGGGTTTAGATCAGCTATCAAGTCCACTTTCTTTATGTAGCCCATTATCATACGCAAAAGTCACTCAATGTGCTTTACAGGAACAGAATAAAAGTATCAAGCATGCAAATAGTTAGAAGTTTAAAACAAAAACTAATTAAAGAATATACAGAAAACCAATAAAAAATGAAAGTTGAGATTGAAATGCAGATTTTTAAGAAAAGGCAGAGGAGAATGTTGCAGTTTTTAGCAGCTTTCTAAAGCTACAGTAAAGGCAGATCTGATATTAATTGGGCAGTTGGTTCCAGCAGCAGACAGCATAGGTGTTTGATTAGGGTTGCAATTAGGCTCTACAGACCACCAGGACCAGAGCTGAGCACTGCTGACCTAAAAAAGAACGGCAGTGTGGTGGCGTGCCAAGCGAAAAAGCAGCAAACAGGACAGAAAACATTGATTTTAAACTGAGTTCTAAGGGTTAATTTAACCCAACTTCAATCTGGGAAAAGCTTCAAATGCAAACCCTCATACCTAACCTTAATCTTTACTATACACCTCACTAGATGATCCATCACTTATCAGACCTAAGCACAATCTAAACCATCCAAGCAAAATAAGACTTCATAATTCAAGAGTCTCATCCTTGATCCTTTTTCTAATTCCCTGAGGAGATACAACCTAAAAAAAAATAATAGACTGGTCCAGCTATCTATCCGGTTCACATAGGCATGAGTCGTGATAATGATTATGCAACCAGTCCTAAATATCCTCACATATCGTGACAGCAGATGAGATCTCAGAAGTCTAATTGGATGACTCATATGTTTGGCTAACCATCAGATCAACAGTTTCTATAACGACCAGCAAAAGACCTTCTCTGTTGCGCTCTCTGGCTTTAATAGCAATCATACTTTTGGTCCAACACCAAACAATGTACACCTCAAACATTCTAATTGCTCAGATACATGAATCCTCAGATATGCAGGCTTTAAACAACATTAATACCATTTCTTTCATTATATAGGATAAAATTACAGCCAGAGCCAAAAACTGACTTTCCAAGTTGCGTTAGATGTTTTAGCTTTTGTTTATTTGCAATTTTGCTAGAAAAACTAGCTCTTTAGCTTCAGAAAACAGTTGAGTGCAAGCCAAAACTCTCTTATCAATGTGCTGTGTATCATTGTGATTTAAAGGTTGTTATGGCTTAAGAAAAAGATGAATCTCTCCACCAGCACCACAGCGACAATAATAGCTTTGTTGTACTGAAAGCTCCCTAGAAGGCAATCTGCCAGCTCTGGAAGAAACTGTAATCTGACGGTGGTCCAGTAGTTTCATAAGACCCAATCACTCAAAAGGCTGAGGGAGCATTATCGAGGCCATGAATCACCCATTATGGCAAATGGAAAAGATCTGTTTACTAATTTCATCGAGGCCTGTTTTTTTTTTTTTTCATTTCTTTTTTTTCACGCGTTAGCATTATCTAATTTCCTATTATGATCTCCCCTCATTAGTTCGGGGGCACCTCAGTAGTGCTATTATTGTTATTTCCTCGCACAGATTTATAAAACCAGTTCCACAGTGCTGTTGGCAGCCAACGACTCACAAAAAAAGAGAGAGTGGATACCATTCAGAGTTGAATGACGGGAAATGACCTTAAGAGTTTATCCCGGGCGCCAGAGTAACTTAAAACAATATGAGGCATTTCTACGCTCGTGGAAGCCTTTGTTATTCCTCACAGTCGCTCGAGCTCTTTGCGTGTTTATTTTTGAACCTGTTTTTTAAAAGCCGCTGCTTAAATCAGTGCCCGAGTGAAATGTCTCGCACCCAAAAAAAAAAAAAAAAAAGTAGTCCAAAAAACGAAGGAGTGAAAACAAGACTCCCTGTTGGAACTCTGGAGAAATGTAACCTTAGTGTTGAGACAGCTGCCTCTCTGACTTCGACTCACGACAGGTTGTCTGATTCATCTTCTGAGTCAGGCCTTGGACCTCAGTGTTCTCCCATATGTGATTCACCGACAGCCATTCATCTAGCTTTGCATGGATGTTCTAAGACACATAGCTGAAAGGGCGAAATGGAGAGTCATCGCTGGTGTGAGATGGTCTAAGTGAGCACTGCAGAACATCTGACCACACATTTGTGTTTTATCTGACCGCACATTTGCGCTTTATTCCAAAACTGGAGCAACACTCCACACAAGTAACCTTAACAACTTCAATTTGTTAATATTTCACCAATTTTTTCACATTTTTTTCAAGTGGGTGTTTATTGCTATTTCAACATTTCTCCAGGACCATGGTGCAACAGAGAACAAAAATCGAAACACCACAAGATACAGGACAGGAGTGCAGGACAGGACTAAAGAGAGAGTGCAAAAAAACACAAAAGAGCAACAGTATTATTATTTACAGGACAACATACAGGAGCAGTAACAGCACTAGTGTGAGAGGATACAATTTTTTTTATGACAGATACTACAATTAAGCAGCAGAGTTGATTTGTACATTTTTTTCTAATAGATGAATAAGTATTGGGTGAGTCAAGCTGGAGAAGTTGTTTATGGTTAAATAACGATACGGGCCACCAGATTTGGTGTTTCTAGGGGCCCAAGAAAAGTTACATCTAGAGACCTTTGATTTCAAAGCAATATAGTCTGTGCTTCTCACTGCTGTAAGAAATAAACCATCCTGGTTTTGTACAAGCCTTGATTGTGTTTTCCATGTTGGTCTGTCAACGTTTCTGCCATAGAACTGAAAGGTAACATTAGCTTTGATTAAAACTTAATCTAGCATTAATTACTATGAAAGTGATATCATGGAGCAAACAGCAGCAAATTCAACCACAGGTGAGGCTTCTTTTTCTCCAGACTGAAACTGGGTCCATCGCCTCCTTTTCATCTGGCACTAATTAGGAAGCTAAGTTAAAAAAAGGAAAACGCCTTTATTTAGTTTGATTGTTCAAGCAGCCAGTCTTTTTTGCCAGCAAAGGGCCACACCAACCTCTGGGTTCCCATAAATTTGACTGGTAACATGGTGGCCACAGAGGGTAAAATAACAGAAAATGTATTCAAAATTCAGAAATGAAGTATCTTCAGTCCTTGTTCAATTTGAAAAAGGCAGCATTCAGAATACAGCTACCTTTTGCATTTTTTAAAAAAAACTTACAGAATATTTACCCATTAAACATGCAGCCTTTAAAAGAAACACCAATATTTGTTAACTACAGCAAACATACTTATTAGACACATTTTAAAGAGGGACATCAATATGAGCATGTCTATAGACTGACATCACCATGAACAGGCAGTTATTAGCCTCAATCTTACTGAACTCTCCCCAGTAGTGGACATACTTATAAATAATAACCGTATCATTGATGCTATACTGGATTTATACTCTAGGAGCAGCAGTGAAACCTTTGGGATTTCGTTCAAATGATGAACTTGACTCCAATTCTAAAATTTTTCATCAGCAAAGCTTTATAAAGATGTATTCTCAATGTAGTCTGAGTACATTACATTTTATGTACTGTAGTTAAATGTGTTACTGTATATACTTTGGACAATGTTTTCGAGAAAAGACTACAACAAAGTCTTATGCCTGACACTGATTACATGTGTATTTCTGAGACATATGTGTGTTTTTAGAACCCCCTCTCCTTTTTGGCTGACAGCTGTGATGGTGGGGAGATCTAATATCTAATGTTAAACAAGCTGGAGTTCACCAGAAATTACTAACAAGGGTGACTGGAACAAAAGAACACTCAGATAAAGGAATGGCCTGTCACTTTGATGTTATTTGTGGCATTTCCTCTATTGTTTATGTACGACACATTCTAGATATCATGCTCAGTTTGATATCAATTATCAGAACAAACCCCAAAAAATAATGTGAAATATTTTTGCTTGACGTAACTGTATATGCTGCTTGCAGTTTCAGCACCGCTTTCCATGTTCCCATATTCAAGCATCTAACAGTTCATTCTGTCAGTATCTCCTTGTACAACAACGATAACCTTCATATGTTGCAGAAGAATCCTGAACAGATTAGTATCACTTAGAATGATGTTTAGTATCATTTTGTTGGAGTCTGGAGGACTTTCTTCAGCCTTTCTTGCGTTCAGTGTATAAATCCAATGGAAAAGTCATTTATTTAACTCGACAATGTCTGTACAGCCCAGTGAGTGAGTTCATGCTTCACTTTCAATTAGCTCTAATGAGCTGTGACCTTTTGCGACACCACCGAAAGTTTGTTTGTCTTTCCTTCGTGCACTCTTTCGCCTGAAATTCTGACAAAAGAAACCCTCCAGACAGTAAGTAGTAAATAACAAAAAACAACCCTTTCATCTTCACCAGACTAGACGTAAAAGAGTGTGAAAAAGGGATGCTGTCTGTTTAGAATTAACTTCAGAATAAATGTTAGTTATAGCAGTGCTCTGCAATGCATTCAGCAGTTTCACTAAAGGACATTCAGGTGTTTTCAGAATCCCTTACATGATCCTGTTGTGGCCAGCATGAACGTGTGGGAGGGAGTATTATGATGACTTATGAGCATATGTGCATTAACCTTTTCCAAGACTCAAGCACAACACTGTCATCTCTTTAAAACACCACTAAGCAGCCCTGTGGTCGAGTGAAGGCCTGCAGTGACATTCTCCCTCACCATCACCAGATGAGTGGCCTTCTCAACTGGTTTACTCTGGATGTCCTTAACAGAACAGCCTTAACTGTGTTTGGAGAGAGATAAAAAGACACAATCCCTTTGTATTTGGTAACCAAAGCCTCTTCTGACCCTTAGAAGTCACAGTTGTTCAACTCTGAATCAGAAAACTGAAGATGACCATTCTGTCATATGTGAACACACCACAGCACACAGTGTGAACAGCACAAAATTCTTCCTTTGTATTTAACCCATTCACCAAGTGAAGCAGCGGGCAGCCAGGAACACAGCACCAGGGAAGCAGCGTGTGGAGACGGTACCTTACTTAAGGGTACCTCAGTGGTGCTTAGCAGTCTCGGGAATCAAACCCACAACTTTCTGATAGCAGGGCAAATGCCATAACCACTACGTCACCAGCTGCCAATATGAAATTCTCTCTCCACATTTTATCCAGTGAAGCAGCAGGCTTCTAGTAGCCACAAGTAGTCCTGGGATTCGAACCCATGACCTTCTGATTGCAAGGGCAACTCTCAAACCACTAGGCCACCAGTGTTAAAAGCAGGAAACTGGTTATGCTATGGCTGCACAAACACACAGAAACACACAGACAAGAAGGATTTAAAATATAGCATAAAGTCAAAATAAAACTCGGCAGAAATGCTAAATACACTATGCTATGTCCAAAAAAATGCTGTTTTATGTAAGATAACATCTCCTTTTATTAACAGAAAGGTGGATAGAACAAACAAGGAAAGGAGAAGTAGCATAACATCTAAAAACTACACAACAATATAAAATAGAAAAAAACTGTACATGATACAAAGAATTATATACTCGTGTACACACACACATATAAATTATTTATTTTTTATGTTCATAGCATATCTATTGCAAGACATGGTATAATTTTACAGAATTCCTAAGCAGCAGCTCATTACAACAAGCAGGAAAATTCTTTCAAAGGTGTAGATTCTGAATTTTCTCCTCATTTGTGTTCATAAATG
>JBBPCY010000001.1:26595718-26606559 GCA_037974405.1 Brachyalestes nurse | reverse complement strand
ACAATAATTGGTTAAGTCACGGAACGCGTGTCAGCATCAGCCAATCAGAGGCAGAGACTGCATTGTGTACACAAGCGGGCACAGAGAGAGGAAAAAAGACTCGACTAGTCGACTTCCTTCAGGCACTGTCCACTAGTGCCTCTGAAGTCTAGAAAAAAGAGACTGCGTCATTTTTTTTCTGGATTATTGCTTTTGCAGTTTGTGGGAGTGTGTCTGTGTAAAATGTGATGTCACTATTGTTTTATACACTATTGGCTACACTTGATTCAAAATTCCAAACCAAAATGTATATATCATAAATATGTATCAGTGTTATATCTATTATATTGTATTACATCATACCTTTTATTTCTATAGGTTAAGCTGCTTCTACTTGTAAATTTCCAACGTGTGGGACTAATAAAGGGTTATTTTACCTTTGGCATTAACTTCAAAATTACAGTATTATTATAACAGCTTTAAATAAAATTGAACATTTTCTGAAGTGCACTTCTGTTAGAGAAAGTTTTATATAATCTTCAGTTTTCTCCACAATTTTAGTCATGTCCAGTTCCACCTGCTAACTAGGACTCCCCAAAGCACATGAGGGGGTGGGAGGTAAGGGCTAGCACATGCTAGTCTCTGCATCTTTTTTCAAATGCAACATCACTGAACAGCTCAACACGCTTGGAGGAGAACGCGGGCTGGCACCATGAGGGAGGTGAAGGGGCATCTTACCCGCGAGTTATGTACGGTGGCCCCTAGAGACAAAATGCATTTTTCTTTGGTTTGTCTTTTTTTAACTTGCAGTGTGTTTTTCTTTGGTTTGTCTTTTTTTTAACTTGCAGCGCATTTTTCTTTGGTTTGTCTTTTTTTACTTGCAGCACGTTTTTCTTTGGTTTGTCTTTTTTTACTTGCAGTGCGTTTTTCTTTTGTTTGTCTTTTTTTTATTGCAGCACATTTTCTTTTTTTTTTGCTTTTTCATTTGTTTGTCTTTTTTAATTTGCAGCACATTTTCATTTTGTTTGGCTTTTTCATTTGTTTGTCTTTTTTAAGTTGCAGCGCATTTTTATTTTGTTTGCATTTTTTAACTTGCAGCGCATTTATTTTGTTCGTGTTTGTCTCTAGGGGCCACCGTAGTTATGCTCTCTTGGACACTAACTCTTTGCTAAGGATTGAAGTTGTAATCCTGATCACAAAGAAAAAGCTTTTAAATTCGGAGCCTTTACTTTTTAAAATGTAACTGCCACTTTTTCAATATTTCAAAAACACTTAATTATGATGTCATGGTGGTATGTCCTGAGTAAGATGAGGTAACTTTAAACATATCAAATCATCTTCAGAAACACAGTATTAACGGTTCCTGAATGGGACGTTTTCACCATGATACACCTATTCGCTTGGGACATTAGCGCAGAAGGAACTGCTAGAAGCTCCACTGCTGTGTGTGATTTAACGGTGTTATAATGAAATGTGGAAAGAGAAGTATGACCTTGCCACCCACGCTGTATTTAACCGAGCCAGACATGAACTCATGAATGAAAACACTGTATCCACCCAGAGGTGTTGTCACACCTCGTGTGTAACATGGGGTGTAATCTTGCTGGCCAATCTGCTTACGTGGGAGTTGTCTACATTGAATATTAACGTTTCCAATTGCATCACAGCACATCAATACTCCACAATAATAACGTCAAAAACAGCACCGCAGAGAGAAAACAATGAAAACCAAAATGTGGCCTACGGTGTCCAGTAGGAGCCAAAGTTCTGAAGTGGCACTATTTGGAAATTATGTAACCATTTTTGTTTATGTTCCAGGAATCTGGACAAAGTGTTCACATTAGCAAAGCAAACACATTTCTACGAGGTTGGGAGGAAAAGGGCTTGCACAATAGGGCATCACCGACACACGCAATACTGTACAAGCATTCAGAGGCACTGTAAGGGGCTTTTGGGTTCGTTGTAGCGAATAAGAGAGCTTATTGCAGGGCTTGCCAACATTCCATGCCCCACAAATGAGCCTGCAGGGAGGAGACAAAGAGCGAATGGCAAAGTCGCAACCCCTTTCTTCTGCTGTGGTTATTATTGGCAGTGCACTCCTATTATTATTTTTATTATCCTTAATCTCATTGTACTGTATTCTCGACTGTAATGCTGCACTGAAGTCAGCAGAGATGAGCTATCTGTCATCCAAAAGCATCAATGATCCTAAAAAAAGAGAACAACAGCCCTCACGTTTAAGCAATGATTGAGAACAAAGATTCTTAACTTTGTCCAAGGCCTGTAGGCACATTATAGGGCCAAGAATATGTGGACACAATTATTGAATTTACATGTTTCAGATACAGCCATTGCTAACAATCATATAAAAGTAGCCGTGCAATCCCCATACGTACACAACGGCAACAAAACAGTTTATACTGAAGAGCTTAGTGATGTGCCCCAGTCAACAATGTGTGCCCTTATTGTGAAATGAAAGCATTCATGATGCCACAAAACGGTAGATTACACAAACTCACAACCCAGGGTACTGTATCACCGACTATAGAGCTCTAAACTGCCTTTTGATGCAACATTAGCACAAAAAGCTTGTCAGAAGCTTCATGATATGAGTTTTCATCTGCACATAAACCTAAAATCACTATGCACAATGCAAATCGTCGGCTGGAGTGGTGTAAGGTATGTGTACAGTGGTGTAAAATAGTGGTGTAAAGATTATGGAGTGGTGGAATGTGTTTCATGGAGTAATGAGTCTGATGAACAAATTTGCCTTTGGCAGTTGCTAGGAGAATGCTATCTATCAGAATGCATAGTGTCAACAGTAACGTATGGCAGAGGAGGTATAACGGGCTGTTATTCAGGGTTTGGGCTAGGCCCCTTAGATCCAGTGAATGTAAATGTTAATGCTATAGCTTACAATGAGTTTTTGGACAATTTCTACTGTCAACTTTGTGGCAGCAGATACTCCTGTCAAAATCAAATCACATGGAGATTTGCTACATGAAACGAATACTTGTGACTAGTCCAGAAGACCAATAAGCTTTTAATACAATTAACACGTAATTTGTCCCATTATGCAGTATTTTGGAATAGAAAAGTGTTTAAGCCTTTCAAGAAGAAAAAGGAAAGAAAGCTGAGTCAAAGTATCTAGACAACTACCTTGCTAACCTCAGCTTTTAGCTTGACAGCCTCATCATTCTGGTGAGTCATTTCTGAATTGTCTGAATGACCTACTTTTTCCATTGGAGTGATGATTTGAGACAGTTACTGCATTTTTATGGCTGCAATAAGATGCCTTACTTCCTGACAGAAATGTTAGCTATCTGCATTCCTTTTGATTCACCTTCTAACCAATAAAAAACAAAAACAAACATATATAAAAACATCCCAGACTGTCCGACAATCCCCAAAAGTCCAAACCAAAGTCATTTCAAAAGGTTCCCCACCTTCGACTTGAGTCTTTAAGTAAAATATCACTAAAAATGACTGTGGTGCTTCACTGGGATGTTAGTAAAGGTGTTTACAAGAGATAAAAATTTCATGCAGACCTCGTTTTTCCTCAGTTATTGGAAGATGAACACGTTTTAGGCCTTGGATGCTAGTCTCTGTACTACAATAAAACACTAGATTTAAAACCCTTAAACAAAGTGTAAAGGATCTTAATAAGAAAACCATCTGTAGGAAGAGGGTTTTCCATATTTATTCCTAGAGTAAGCAATATAACTTTACTATGTTCTGCAAAAGAATAATTCATGGGCCGTGTGATTCACATAAAACGCCACACTTGTAAAATCTGGAGACAACAAAACCAGGCCAGGTGACACCTTGACTGGTTGAGAAAGATCATCATGAAATTCCAAAAATTCTGTTACTTTTAAACTGAGGAGATACCAGTAGAATTTGATACCTGGGGGAACCAGAAAAACATTTATGATCATTTTCAAGCCTGGAGTACTGTTCCATAAGACTGCATTATAAATACAAGAAAGTCTGACTCTTTGAAAGCAAAAATATATAGAAAAGAGTGGCTCAAGATTTTTGCACAATACTGTATGTCATAGTTTGCATTGCTTTCATCGATGATTTCTCCAATGCGTTACGATATTTTAAGCACTAAATAAGCAACAAACGGAAGACAAAAGTGTTAATATGTGTATAAGTGAATGATCCCTGCTTCGTGGAATAACAATGATCACAGGTGGCACACCACACCTGATGACTAATAATGACTAATTACAAAAGCATTGATCCTTGTTTATAAATTAGGGTGCATTTCAAATGAAGATGTCCGTTTAAACGCCCGACAGATAAAAGTGAATATTAAAGCCTATGTTGTGATGTGGCATTAGACCTGCCAAAGCATTACATAGTCTCAAGCTATTAATACACTAATGTTTACACTGAAACAGTGTCAAGTGCAGAGGGAGGGTGTTGTCACTGCTCTTTCGCTGCTCCAGTCCTGGGCGTCTGGCCCTCTGACAGAACGATGAATAGTCAAATGTTGAAGTCAAAAAGAACTGCGCTCATCTGGGCCAATAACAGCCATTCCTTATTCATGCTCCACCGTCACAGGGACACTGTGTCCCTCCGTTTTATGTCACATTACATAATCTTACTCCTCTAAGCTTTCATTCTCCCTGTCTGTATTCTTCTACCTTTTTTACAATCACCATCAGAACAAAATCTCAAAAAATCTACTTCATAAGAGAAGAATTGATTTTAACTTTTAATTCAAATTGATGTAACTAGACTTTTCTCCGTATCATTTTGCACCATTTTAGTGACTCAATTGTCATGAAAGTTTCACATAATGTAAAGGGCAATTAAAGCTTTTAAATCATATACTTGTCCTGTTTTTTTTTCTTTTTAAATATGATGGTATACAAAATGATAGGTGATGTAATCATTACTTGTCTGCAGCCTGGAATGCATGCAGGTAAATTCAATAAATGCGGTACTTGATGTTGCATGGCAGCCAGGTAAACTAGAATGACACTTACTGATCATACCTTTGGCTTATGAAGGTGCAGAAATCACTTTTGCAGGGCGCGGCTCATTGAGCTGCAACCATTCAGCATGCAGAAACCAGGCTGCTGTTCATCACTAGGCACACGACGCCTCCTATACTGAGGACAGCAGTATGTCAGAACCTTGTTAGATGCATTAAAGATGGGAAGGTGACAAACACAACAAAAGAGGAACAGCTGAAGCAGTTCTATGGAGTCCCTATGTAAACAGTACATTAATGTTGAACCTGAGATAAAAAAATCTAGAGAAAAAGTCTCATAGAGACTCATAGTCTCTGCCTTTCTCATTTGGGCTCGGTCTTGACTTGGACTCGAACCTCTTTGGACTTGGTCTTGCCTTGGGCTCAAATATCTTTGGATTTGGTCTTGACTTAGACTCAAGCCCTTTTTTGACCTTGACCTGGATATACCTTGGACTCAACAAAGGAAGCCTAACTACAGTTTAATGTCAAATAAAAAGACACTCAGATCCAAAAGACACTTAATACATTTAAGCTTAGCTGTGCATTCAACCATTAACAGCTGTGGATGTTCAGAGAAAGTTTGCTATATGGATACTGGCAGATAAAGCTTGACACACCATCATCACTTCTTCAAATACCGTGGGGGCACAACAGATTTAAGTGTCTTAAAGTCTGGTAGTGGAGTCTTCAGGCAAAAGAGCTGTAAAACTTTTGGAAACATTAAGAACAGGCATATAGCAGATGACATCATAATTTCTACTTCTGTGCAGACACCACTGCGGTACCACTGCGTTTGTATAACCTGTAGGCGTCCGGTGGTCTTCAGAGGACCAAATTATAGTCCAGTCTTGAGATGTCAAGTGGCTGTACGAGTCTCTGAGAGGCCTAAGTGGAGAGGAATGGAATTCTTCAGACACACCAAAGGCTGGCCTCATGCATGTTTGCTTCAAGAACGATGGCTGGTTGCATATAAGCCAGTGATCAAGAACTACATGCATTATAAGGAAAAAACTGTTCTACTATGCTTTTCTCTGTGTTTCACTTGTGGTCCAGTCAGATCACAAACTATTAGAAGTCATTTCCGCAAAACATCTCAGAAGGCCACCTACAAGGCTGAGAGGAATACTTCTACAGTTACAATGCTATGATCTTCACATCAAATACAAATGCTTATTGCGGTTGGTGTGCGAATTAAAGGGCACTCTATGCAATAAAAGCTACTGAGGCGCTTGGGGAAGCAATGTATAAACAGCTTTTAAACTACAACAGAGGATGTAATCTCTAGGAAGCTGCTGGAAACAAACACACTGCAGAGGATCCTGTGCTACAGGTCTACTGGTGAGTCCGAAACATCATGAAGGTGAGCGGGGATGTCATCATGGCAGGAGATTGCATGATTATTCCAAAACGTCTTTAGTCCACTGATGCCTAAATTAAAGGCCAAAATGTCTAAGGCCACTGATGCCTAAACTACTCATAGCAGATCAAGGAATGAAGTAACACAAGTTGCCAGAGTTGCTCTGGAACAAACTGGATGTTTCAGTTTGTTGCTCTGGAACAAACGATAGTTTTGAAAGAACTGGAGCATCCCCTGCATTATAGCTTGGGTCTACTTACCCCCACAAGCACCCCGTGACTGGACTGAGGGTTTCACCAGCTGGGATATTGACGAGTAGAGTCTTTAGAAGGAACATCCCAGTATCTAGCGCTTTGCTAAAGCCCAGGCTTCTGACATCAGTCAAATTACAAGATACAGCAACCTGAACCACATATGCAAGTCAAACGACACACACATCGTGGCAGAATTGTAAAACAGCCTGGTTCAAAGACTTACAGATTGATATGGACTTGTTTTGCAGATGTTTTGTTCTTTATGCACCTGATCAAGCTAATCAGCTCATTAACTCCTTACTGAGCAGCGCAGGACCTGAATTGGGAAGCTTTAACTACTTTACACAGTTTATTGTATTCATGTGATGTGTAGTTTGGTACTTCAAAAGAGTAAAATAAGTCATGTAGTGCAGTCATGTGAAGCTCAGATTTGTTTGAATAGCTCCAAGCACTACATTGTCAAGTCAAATAAAGTGGATTTATATAGCCCATTATCATACACAAAAGTGTTTTACAGGAATAGAATGACAATAATGACTGTGAGAACCATTTTGATACAAGCTTATGTTATCTTGTATTTCAAATAAAGACATACTTTGTACTTGAGAAAAGTAGTATGGTTTTTAAGAAAGAGGGATGAAGTGTATGCAGGTAGTATGGGCATATCACTACAAAAACAAACACCTTGATCTCACCTCTTAAAATGACCTTAATTTTTATCTTAATTTCCCATACAGGGAAATAAAGGGAAAATTGCACAGATTAAGACTGATTAAGGGGTAAAACTACTGAATTTTCCCCTTACTTTTTCATATTTGCCCCTTAAATAATAGAACCTCCTGAATTAACGCCTTGAATTTAAGATTAAGAGGATTCACACTCATACCCTAAATCTAATTTTAAGGTCAAATTAAGGGCTCAGTTTCACAAATTAACAGCCACTTAATTCAAATGAAGGGGTTTGGTGTATTTTAAATTAAATTGGTGTGTTAAAGGGGTAAATTAAGGTAGGGTTAAGTACATTTTAAGTACACTGTGTTTCGTGGTGTATACTAGCAATGACCTGGTCATCTCAGCATATCATGTCATAGCATATGCATAGCATAGCTGCTACTACACACCTCAGGCAAGGCTCTGTAAGGAGTAAGGAGTTAAACGTTGCTAAAATCCTGTGCTTGTGTGCACTTACATAAATGATCCAGTTCCATTCAAGCTCCATACTCACTTTATACTCACATACTATTCACAACAAAGCACTATAAAAACATAAAATATGACATTCACTTTAGGCCCTATGGAAGTCGTCTCGAATCCAGGATCCGCCAAACAGTGTGCGCAGGACCACCGTCAATGATCCGAGGCTGAGGAGGGGCAGGAACCTGGGGAGACAGAAGAGAGAAGAAGACATGTTTTAACTGGGATGAATGGAATACTGGGTGGATCCGGAGGGAA
The DNA here is from genome assembly GCA_037974405.1 of Brachyalestes nurse. NCBI lineage: Eukaryota > Metazoa > Chordata > Actinopteri > Characiformes > Alestidae > Brachyalestes > Brachyalestes nurse. Next base: position 26,598,527 of record JBBPCY010000001.1, on the reverse strand, counting down.
GCAGGCAGCTGGAGCCGGAAGGTGACAGGGTTTAGACGATGAGTTATCTTGTAGGGCCCAATGAAACGTGGTGAGAGCTTCTTAGATTCCGTCCGGAGATTGATGTTTTTGGTAGAGAGATAAACCCTGTCACCAACATGGAACAGGTATCCCGGAGGGTGTCGGCGGCGATGTTGAGAGGTGTACCTTCGATTGGCCCGCTGGATGGAGTTGTGAGCCTGGTTCCAGAGTCGACGACACCTGCGGACCAACTGTTGGGCGGAAGGGACCTTAACCTCCGGTTCCTGATGTTCGAACAACGGAGGCTGATACCCACAGTATACCTCGAATGGGCTGAGTCCGGTGGCCGAGGAGATGTGGAGGATGTTGGATAACTCCGCCCATAAGAGGTAGCGCGCCCAGGAGCGCTGATGCTCCGCAGCGAAGCATCGGAGGAAGCACTCCAGTTGTTGGTTGGCCCGCTCCGTCTGGCCGTTAGTCTGAGGATGATACCCGGAGGGCAGACTAGAGGTGGTATCGACCAGATGGCAGAAGGCCTGCCAGAACTTGGCCGTGAACTGGGGCCCTCTGTCCGAGACAATGTCTTTGGGGAACCCATGCAAGTGGACTACGTGCTCGAGAATTAACTCCGCGGTAGTTTTAGCCGAGGGGAGTCCAGTGAGAGCCACCAGGTGCACAGCCTTGGAGAACCGATCAACAATGGTCATGATGGTGTTTTTTCCCTCAGCTTCGGGTAATCCGGTGACGAAGTAGACAGAGAGATGAGACCAGGGCCGGTGAGGAACGGGAAGGGGGCGGAGCTCCCCCAAGCTGGAGAATTGCTGTTCTTATTCCTGGCGCAAACTGCGCACGCTTGGACATATTCCTTTATGTCTTTCTTGAGGTTTCTCCACCAAAAGGCACGTTCAATAAAGGTGTGGGTGCGTAATATTCCGGGGTGGCCAGCCAGAGCAGAATCGTGTCCCCATTGAAGAACTTCCCGCCGCAGGACTTCAGGGACATATAAGTGGCCGCCAGGGGTCTCGGCAGGTGGTGGATCCTGGCTGTGACTCTGGCAGACTCTCTCTTCTAACCCCCACCGGAGAGGAGCCAGGATGAGATGATGAGGCAGGACAGGCGCGGGCTGAAAAACAATGCCCACCGCGCCTGCCTGGGGTTTAGCTGTTTGGCTTGGCGGATGACAGATGGTCGGTCCAGACTGTGAACGGGTCCCCGCTGCCCAGGAGCCAGTGACGCCATTCCTCCAGAGCCCACTTGATGGCTAACAACTCACGGTCCCCTACACCGTAGCGCTGCTGCATGGGATTAAACTTTCTGGAGAAGAAACTACAGAGATGTAGTTTCTGGTCTGGACCGCGCTGCGAGAGGACGGCTCCTATGCCCACATCAGAGACACCTCGACAACGAAAGGCTGGGTAGGATCTGGGTGAAGGAGAACAGGAGCAGCAGTGAATGAATGGCACAGCGACTGAAATGCTTGGATGGTTTCCGGGGTGAGCTTGAACTCTCCACGAGTTGGTCTGGTGAGAGCAGTAAAAGGTGCCGCAGTTGAACTGAAGCCCCAGATAAAACGCCGGTAGAAATCAGCGAACCCCAGAAAACGTTGCAGCTGTTTCAGCGACGTGGGTAGGGGCCGCGAACGCACAGCCTCCAGCTTCTGAGGATCCATGGCCACACCCTGGGAGGAGATGACAAAGCCGAGGAATGTGGTGGAGTGCTGGTGGAAAGCACATTTCTCCAACTTACAGAACAACTGGTGGGCCAGCAACCTCCATAGAACTGCTCGGACATGCTGAGTGTGTTTCTCCAAGGTCTTAGAGTAGATCAAGATATCATCCAAATATGCGTAGCACCAGCGACCCAGCATGTCCCGGAGAGTGTCGTTTATGAACCGTTGGAATGCAGCTGGACTGTTACATAAGCCAAATGGCATTACCAGGGTTTCATAGTGGCCGGTGGGGGTTATGAAGGCCGTCTTCCACTCATCGCCCTCTCTGATGTGGACTGTAATTGTGATTGTAAGCGCTCCGTAGGTCCAACTTCGTGAAGAAGCGGGCACCAGAGAGGGCATCCAGGGCGGTGTTAGTGAGAGGGAGTGGATGACGGTTTTTATGGTGATGCGATTTAGTCCCCGATAGTCGACGCAGGGTCGGAGGCTCCCGTCTTTTTTCTTCACAAAGAAAAACCCTGCGGCCGCGGGGGAGGATGATGGCCTGATGGTACCAGCCCGGAGGCCTTCTGCCACATACTCCTCCATAGCTTTTTGCTCCCCCTCAGATAGAGAGTACAGATGGCTGTTGGGTGGTTCCGTGCCTGGCTGGAGTTCGATGGCCAGGTCATAGGTCCGGTGAGGAGGAAGCTGGGTGGCCAGATTTTTACTGCATACCTCCGCCAGGTCACGATACGGGACGAGAATAGCCTCCAGGTCGACATCGAGGGCCTCTGACTCCCCTGAGCACGTCCCAGCCTCAGCCTTTAAGCAGAGCTCTTAACAGGTCGGCCCCAGTGTACAATGCGGTTACGGGCCCATGAGATGAAAGGGTTGTGGAGGACCAGCCAGGGATGACCTAGAATGAGAGGAGGAGATGAGAGCTTGGTCACCAAAAAAGACAACTTTATGATTTCCAATAATGAGTTGGATTTTAGGGGTACACTGGGTAATGGGGCTGTTATTTAAAGGCCGACTGTCCACGGCTGTGATATTTATGGGCTGGGATAACACCTCAGTCTCGATCCCCAACTGGGCAGCAAAAGCCTGATCGATGAAATTTCCAGCTGCACCTGAGTCAACAAATGCAGTGGTTCCGAT
>JBBPCY010000001.1:26582058-26595618 GCA_037974405.1 Brachyalestes nurse | reverse complement strand
GACAACACCTCAGTCTCGATCCCCAACTGGGCAGCAAAAGCCTGATCGATGAAATTTCCAGCGGCACCTGAGTCAACAAATGCAGTGGTTCCGATCTGTTGGTGGCCCATGGAAATTGAGACCTGAAGGAGCAGCCGGGAAACAGGTTGGGTGGCGCTAGAGGTCGCGACAATCGGACCAGGTGGGTACCTCCCCCTCTTCACCTGGTCTGCCCGTTTCCCGGACGGAGAGGGCAGACAGCATGATGGTGGTCGGGGGAGGCGCAGTAGGCGCACAGGCCTTCGCGGTAGTGTCTGGCTCTCTCTGCCGCCGACAGGGAGGTGCTTCCTATCTGCATGGGTTCCCCGGCTCCAGAAGAGTGGGCTTCTGAGGAAGGTGGAGGTACGGGAGGCGCAGTGGGAACCGAGGTAGCTGAAGTTTCTTTGGGTCTGGAGCTGGATCCTGCAGAGAAACGAGATGAGTGATGAGGGAGTTTGACGTGCGCCATCCATTGGTCTACTCGAAGTGCCAGCTGGATCATCCCTTCGAAGGTGGCGGGAAGCTCCCGCACCGCCAGCTCATTTTTAATCCGAGACGATAGCCCTTCATAATAGGCGGCACGGAGAGCTGCGTCGCTCCACTCTGTCTGGACGGGGAGAGTCTGGAATTCTGTGGTATATTTCGCCACACTGCGCTCTCCCTGGCGGAGATGGTACAGCCGGGAATCCACCTCCACCTCGCTCTCAGGGTGTTGGAAGGCGGCCCTGAGCTCAGAGGTAAATTCCGGGTAGGAGTGTGCGATGTTCTGGTCAGCTTTCAGGACCGGCGTAGCCCACTCGGCTGCCTGTCCCGTGAGAAAGGAGGTCAGAAGGGCGATCCTGCTCCGGTCAGTGGGGTAGCATTGTGGCTGGAACTCGAACAAAAGTGAGAGGTTAGTCAAGAATACATCGCACTTCCCTTCTGAACCATTCCACTTCTCCGGGAGCGCAATTTTAGGTTGAGTGGATGAGGAAGGGACCGGGTCTGTGGGTTTCGTCTTCGCAGCAGCCAGGTCACTGAAATCAACCTGCAGGGTGGTGAGATCAGAACGAAGAGCCACATTCTCCACCCGAAGACCAGAGGTCTTGACACGAAGAGCTGTGGTCTCCGCCCACAAACTCACCAACTCCCGCTGGAGATTCACGATTTGCTGGTTGAGTACTTCCCACAGACGCGCGAAGTCCACAGGGACGTTCTTGGGACCAGACATTCTGTCACGGAGGCAAGACTAGAATGACTGATGAGGAGGTAGTCCCTTGTAGTGTGGAGGAGAACCCAAACACGGATACACACGAGTGGGTAGGTAAGCCACGCAATTGATCTGTGAATGCTCCGAGAGGAGTTGAGATTTCCACCAGGAAAACCGTGTTCACACACGCACACAGACAGGTAGGTAAGATGCTCCGGAGAGTAGGGGTAGAGTAGAGTCGGGACCATTTCAAAACATGTCTAAAACTGATGCAAAGTTCTTGTATTAATGTTGCTTCAAAAGTAGAGCAGCAGAAGGGAGGCAATTTTTATGCACCGTGTCCTTCAGCCCTACTTTGTGAGATTGAGTCGTCTATCGCTTCATGGCTGAGCACTTTCATTTTGAAATAACAGCCCTTACAGTGGACTGGGGCATATCTAGCAGGGCAGTCATTTTCCAAACTGAGGTGGGATTTTTGTTTTTACTAAATTAAAGTGACAAATTACTGAATCAGACACTTTTGTTCTTTGTAATTTAATGTAACTCCAGTGCATCTATCTGCTTCAAATGTACTCACATAAAGTCATTTGACTTTATTGAACTTATTGTACTTATAAACATGAACGATATAGTATTCGTTCATTGGCACAAACTTTGTTTTTTAAAATAATAAATGAAATAAAGATTCAGATATCACATATTATTAATACTCTGTTGCAAAGCTGCTGTTGCCAATTACTTCAAGATGTGGTTTGGTAAAAAGTAATTAGGTTTTTACAGCATTGTGGTTCAATTGTGGCCGATTTCTCTTAGCAAACCATCTTAAGTTTATGAGGTTATGAGGGTCCCTCTGCTGGACTTCAAAATCTTCCAAAAACTTTCTTTGGAACTCAAGTAAGGAGATTGGCTAGGCCATACAAACACCTTCCAAGTGTTTAAGAAACCAGCTGTGAGACATTCTTTTCTCCATGTTTAGCACTGGTTTTTGGTTGAAATGGCCATCTTCTTTCCTTTCTTGGCTGATTAGATTAAACTCTCCTCCAACGTCCCAGTGCATCGCTCCATTCATGTTTGCTTCAGTGATATGATAATGTATAATATAATAATGCCTCAGTACAGTTTGCAGAGAAGCAGCTCCATCATGATGCTCCCACCTCTGCACTAAGAGTTCTTTTATGTCTAATAGCTTGCATCTAAATTTTAGTTGTGCATCTCTGTCCTATTTTTTTTAAGCAGATTAGTTTTACATGGGTTACAGGAACAGAAATTAAACTTAACCATTTTAACACAGTTTTAAGTGCGTTCTCCAAACACAAACAATGCAGTGATAAACTGCCGGGCTCCTCTTCTTTTGCTGCAAATTACAGCCTGTGGCAGATGCATTTAAATAGTACAAACAGTACAAACCATACAAACTGTACAAAAAGTGTCCACATTTCCACAGTCCCTTCCACATTTCCAGCATATTATTCTGGTGGTAGCAGTAAACTAAATCCTCTCAGTATTTCCCAATACAAACATATTAACTGAACAGAACTGCCATTATGGATGTATGAAAAAGAAGGTTCTTAAATGGAAAAACTTTTTTAAACTTTACAATAGTTCTTTACACTCTATAGCACTTTTCCGAGGTCCATCACAGAGGTTCTTCTATGGCATCGCTCCAATCCGCCCCAGTCACTTTTGTCCTTGCCTTAACACCAGAACTATTAACGTAATTAAAAACTAATGCACTGCACTGTACATGAACTCTACTCATCATTGTGGAATGAGATATGGCTTTTGTGAATGAGATTCATGGCTTCCCCCATTTAGCATGGCAGGCAGTAGCTGGAGTGTGAGTGTTGCGTAACCGCTGCTTTTATTCTGATAGGATTAATGCTGAGAGTGGGGACCCAGGCGCCAAGATTAACCACACAATAGGTGTCTAAGAATTTGGCTGTGGTTGTGGATTCCTGTAGGAAAAAGGGCTCACAAGAAAAGGGAAAGAGGAGGAAAAGCGAGGAGGCCAAAAAGGAATGTCTCTATCTATCCCTCACCCCCATATCAGCAGGCGCATTGATTTTTTCACCGGTCTTCACTCTAAAAGGATCGATGTTTGACAACGAGTGAGTAGAAGAGAGAAATGTCGATAAAGAAGTCTTAAGTAAGTGCCGTCATCTTTAGCACGTGGCGCAGCCGATTAAAGTCCAGCACTGATTATTTCACCTGCCACTTCCTGTAATGGGAGTTTGTGCTCTGCGAAAAGTTCACACAAAAGGTCATAGACACAATATATTTGGCACAAAAAGACATTTAAACACTCACCAACCATTCCCTTTACTCCTCATAACCTCGGGCCCGTTTGTACATCTGTGAGGTGATATTACCAGTGGATATCTCCAACATTTGTGATAAATATGAATATAGAATTCAGTTACACACAGATTTTTTTGAGAACCGAACTCATAGTTTTACGTGGAAATCCCCACAATAACGCAGAAGCTGCAAATCTTTTTTTTGCTTTTTTGTGGCAATAAATATATTTTTTCTGGACGTTTTCACACAAGGGGAGCCATTCACCTTTGTCCCACGACCTTCCGAGTTGCATATCTCGGTGGGGAAAGCACTCACATCAAACTCCACAGTGCGGTAGATCTCCAGGAGACCTTTCCAACGAGCCCTCATTTGTATTTTAGCCCGAGTAGATTAGGTTTTATTCTCCGAAAACTCCCAATACTTTTCTCACGCAACCTTCCGAGTTGCATATCTCGGCGGGGAATTTAAATTTAAAGACGGGCTTACCTTGAAAAGAGGCGAATACGGGTTTACCTTTACATTTTCTTTAAGGGCAATACATTAAACTGAGTTTAAAATTAAATCATGTTTGGGGGCATATTTAGGGTTTACACTATAAAAATATTTTTTTTTTTACCAAAACACAATGCGCTCTTCCAACGTAACTCCTGTGAAAAGAGAGGGATTACTGTATTTGGAAAATTCAACAGATAAGGAAGTTTGCACCAAAAACTCTCCATATGCATTCACTGAAAAGTCTCGAGCCACCCATCCTTTCGTCATATTTTGCTTTCAAAGAGCAAGACTTTGTTGGGTTTTTTTTTTAAATCTTCATTTGAAATACGCACTAAATTTATAAATATGGATGTTTTTGTAATTGTGTACCAAATGTGAACGCTGTTTTTCCACAAGACGGATCATTCACTTATACACATATTCACACTTTTGTTTTCCATTTGTTGCTCATTTAGTGCTCAAAATGTCAAAATGTCATGGTTTCATTAGTAGAGTTTTCAGGAAAACATTGATGAAAGCATAGCAGGACCTTTGAAAAGGTTCATGACCTAAAATACTGTGCAAAAAGTCTTGAGCTCCCCTCATTTCTTCATTTTTTGCTTCCAAAGAGTCAACGTTTTAGTGTAGTCTTGAGGAACAATTCTCCAGAATTCCTGAAGGACTTTCAAAGTCTCTCATTATCAGTCCAGTCCCTGAACCTGACCAGTTTTAGAGGAAAGTTCTTTGTTTCTTAAGCCACACAGTGACCAAAGAATGAATCATTCAAGCATAACAAAGTACTAACTCAAGGCCTGAACAGTGAAGAAACAGGAGCAGATGATTCCAGATGATCAGGCGGTGATCAGTATACTGGTGGTGCTGAATGCAGAGTGGTTGGAACACCTTTACCTAGGCACCTTGTATCCTTAGGCACTTGGCAGCCTGTCACAGTAACACCGATGTATTTCATTTAATCTACTCAGTATGCCAAAGATAGGACACTTTGACAGGCATTAAATAGTAATTTTGCACCAACAAGGTTCAAAAGCAAAATATTAAGAAAGGAGGGATGGTTCAAGACTTTTGTACAGTGCTGTAATGTGATTTCTCTTATGTTTCTAGCTGTGATGTGTGAACATTTCTGAGAAACCAGGCCCCTGTTGTCCATTCACTCTGTCCATTCGGCTTGACGGATTAATATATCAGCCTTAACTGTAACGTAGGAAACTCCAGACATCAGCAAAAAAGCTTCTACCCATGCCTGCTTTAACACACTCAGTAGGTCAACGGGCAAACGCAGGCCGTTTCCGCGCTAGTTAACTAAGAGCGACGGGACGGAGAGATGAATGAATGGATGGGTGGATGGACGACAGAATGGACAGATGAGCGTGTTGGCTGTGTTTGTGTAAGTGGTGACCTTAATGGTCCCTCGTACACATGTTTATGTGCCTGACCACCTGTTGCACATCAGCTAGCTGGGCATGTAACACGTGCTAAATGGCCGGGGTGTACGTGCGCGAAGAGTTAAGCACGGATTCGAGCACACTCCAGGCACATTCCAGCAACGGTTACACTGCACCATTTAAAATCAATGAAATCAGTGTGTTCAATTATGAAAAGGTAATAATATACAATACAGTACAATAACCCTGGTCCCACATCACAATAAAGAGAAGCTTGTAGTTGCCAGTGTGTCCAATTATAAAAAGGTAATAATATAAAATTCAGTACAATAACCCTGGTCCCACATCACAATAAAGAGAAGCTATGAATGTTTATGATGCACTTCCAAATAGCTTGTAACTCTTTAAGTAAGCCCCCTAGTGATTAAGAGTTTACAAATTGGGTCAATATGGCAGTGTGCACAGTCCTGGGGAGGTCGTATGAATCTTTATTGAGGGCTGAGTCATGTGTAGCTGTGCTATTAGCCCGCAAGAGTAAAACCTCTTGAGCCAATTGTGTCCATGTTGTGGCAACATGGTCATGTTTTACAGACACGGTTATAAGCTATGATTAAACAAGCTGAGAAAAATAAAAGTAAGAATGAGTGCTGCTCAGTTAACATGCACTGGAAAAGGAAGCATTTAAAACCGATGAGGTTTGAACTGATGGAAAGATAAAGGACAAAAATTTATTTGGGCACTGACCTTTGAACAAAAACACCTTGACCTTTGTTCAGATGTATAGTACCATGCTATGAATGATGACAGTGAATTTCTTATTCACAGTATTGTGTGTGTGCGTGGCTACAACTGCAGGAACTCTACTTCCTGCAAGGCTCAAATCCCAGCAAGAAATTCCTAAAGGTCTCTGTTTTCACACCGAGTAAGGTGCTTAAAGGAAAACCGCACTGGAAACGCAATTAGCTTAATCATAAATGAATGATGCCGACTGACCCTTACCAAGCCTTCAGCGGTCACTTTTGGAAGAAATATCCCTTTAAAAACAAAGGGTTCTTCAACCACCATACGAAAACACATTTTGTTCTGTCCTCAGGTACTTTGTGTAAACTAGTATTTCCAGAAGTTTATAAACTCCTGCTCCTTCCAATGTTTCTCCTGAAATCAGTGTATTTATGAGGTTTTTGCCCCATTTGTTGTAGAAAGCTTTGCACTAGATACTGGAATATTGCTGAGGATAGCATTGCATTCAGACACAGGAGCACTACTGAGGGAATGAAAATGAAAAGAATCTTGAACAAAAATGCCACTACAACACATCCCAAAGGTATCGGATGGTGCCACGCCACTCCACGCCAATACTGAGAGGCTTATTACCCCTCCAGTCATCGCATGGTGACACTGAGCTCACATAGGGCGGCTCCAGAGAAACACATTCTATTGGTTGTAATGTCGTCTGACGTTATTCAAGCTGTATGTGCACAGCAGAAATGGGTGCCGCATAAATGCACCATATAGTGTAATCGCATAGATTAAATAGTAACTATGTAAAACAGTAGGAATAAAATCTCAGTTCATATGCATATACAACTGATGTTTCACTGTACTTTAAAAAAATAAAAAAACCAACAACAAAAACTGAAACTGAAAATCTCTTCTCTTGAAATGCCCTTTACTTCCAGTATGAGTACGTCTGGAGTAAACAAGTTTTCACTTCCCTTCTAAGTACTTTGAAAGGTGCCAAAGTCTTAGATTGCGGTGATCGACTGTATATTACAGACACGGAAGGCAGGTTAAAAACATAACATTTCAAGGCAACTACAAGCAATTCGTTTAAAGAGTAAATGTTTATGTGTGGCAGGACACTACATTCAGAAATGATATTGGACATTTTTTAGACATTTGGATTGAATAGCATGTATAACAAGTCCTCCCTTAAACTGCATTATAAAAATGTTTATGTCCTTTCGTGCCTAACTGCATTTTCCAAAACTAGCAGCTTTAATGAAGACCCACTTCATCGAAAGCTAAATAAAAAAAACCTGTCTCTCAAAATGTCCATCGAGATTTTATATTTAATTTTTTTTAAATTTGAGACTAACACCAAACTTTTTTGCTAGAACCTGAGAGATATGGGATATGGGATCTCCAGCAAAGACATGATGAACTTCCCATGTGCATCTTAAAAACACTTGGGTTGTATAAACCTTTAGAATTTCAGGGGATAAGGAGTAATATCTGGCAACCGTCAAGAGTGCTACGTATCACAGCTGCCCGTTCGTCTATATTAATCCCTCTCGACGAGCAAGAATCAAAATTTGGACTGTTTATATGGGCATATAAGGAAAACAAATGAGGAAAAAAACTGCTGTGATCATGTAAGGGCTTGGTGCTTTATTCTGGCACACGATACCTTTAAAATAGAACTCAAAGACAGATTTTGCAGACAGACAGATAGACTTCTGGCAACACAGTCACACTTGTGGTGCTTTGCTTGACTCAGATTTTCAAGGAGCTGAAAGCCTGGAGCTGAATGTGAGGCATGTGAAACTCGCTGGCCACAGGCAGTGTGGGGAGAGTCCCCCTACTGCAGCCATGTGACCCTGTTCAAACACCAAACATGCTCCAGATGAGAGTCTGTGTGTCCTCAACAGCCTTCCTGCAGTCATCTCAGTGTAGTCTCCTCACCCTGGTACATTCTCTCATGCTGCTGGCCCGTTTGCCTGCCAGGGCTCAAAACGTGGTCCTCTTCCATTTAAAAAACAGTCCAAACTTCTATTATTATCTCCATAGTAATGTGTTGCATTTTTTTTAAACATATCTCACTGCTTTTCATCGTTCTGCTAAATATAGTTGATGAATGAGCACTGGCAGGCATTTTGCCTGCAATTAAAGGATGGCGTGACTAGCGATCAGGTCGCTGACATAAAAGCACCATTGTCTGAGAGAATCCATCCAGCCAGCTCGCCATTGGTCGATGCTTTTGCTGGGCAGCCACAAAATTTCATTTAACTATCTCTTTCAAAAGAGGCGGAGAAGAGGGGGAAAAAACGGCAAGACACCAGCATGTGCACATTTGTGTGTATTTTAATGCCTTTTAGAAAAAAAAGATTTAATGAGAAGAAAAGCAGAACTGTTTCTTATTACAGGCTGGAGCAGAGTCAGAATGGGCCGTGTGTGTGTGTTCTCGTATGTGTGTGGGTATGGTAAACAAAAAAAATAAATAAAGACCCACTCAGTTCAGTGCATAAAGCTGCATGACGTGGACAAAATCTTTCCATTAAGATTATAGAAATATGCTCTGGGGAATCAATAAAAGTTCAATATTAGCCTGCATTATTTTAAACAGAACAATTGAATATTCCATGAATACTTCAAAACACCCAGAGGCTGTAATTAGTCAAGCTGCTCACAGTATAAAGAAAAAAAAATGGTTGGTTAGGGGGCTTATTAGCATATTACAATCTATGACCTCCATATCACAAAGGCCAATTTCACAATAATAATGAACAAACAGTATATTGGTTCAGTGGTGTAGATGTTTTTTGTACATCTGTATCTGTGCTCGTGCATGTGTGTGGTGCTGAAAGGTCTTTAGTTTGTTCTCCCAGGCCTGCCAGTGGGAATCTGTTCATGTGGAGAGGAAAAATATGTTTTGTTTTTTATCCAGAGTGCGAGCTGTTCTCCTTTCCTCAAACAGAGCCTTTTTACCCACAACAATGCGAGAGCTGAAGAGAAGGACGATGAGCGGTTTAAAAGTTGAAAACACACACACACGGTCATGACCCACACACACACACACACACACAGTCCCTACCCAAGTCTCTTAAATCCAGCTGCACTGCCAGAATCCCCCTGATGTGTCCACCCCTGACCGGCTGCCTCACACTGCGGCCCAGCACCTGATCCTCTGGATCCTCAAAGTCAGTGATATGGGTTCAGACCCAGTAGTGTGTGTGAGTGCTGGGGCTCAGGACAGCAGGGTTTGTACCTGCTGAGGGGATCTGTGTAACACACTCTCAGGCTCTCTGTAGCCGTTGGCAGGGTTGCTTACAGCTGCATGCATCTCTGCATATGCACGGCACACCAGCTCTGTGGACTGCTTAAAAATCTGCTCCCTGTGAAAAAGAGAGAGATGAAAAAAAAAAATCAAGTGTATTTATCTCTCAGCTTTTTAATTATTTTTTTTTAGAATTCTTCCAATTTGACAAAGGACAACCTGGAGTGATCTGTTAAAAAGTGAAAATAATAAAGGCTTTTCAATCCAATTCATAAATGCCAACGAGGGCAAAATCTTCTGTGGTGTTTGGAGTTAACAGCTTAATTAGGAGGCTAAACTGCCACATGCCACGGTACAAATCTGGTTCTAGCTAACCAATAATTGTTTAGAACATAAAGACTCTATTTGAGAGTGCAAAACTGAGTCACCAGTGTTAGAGTGAAATCTGAACATGTTCTGTGGTGCATGTAGCTCTTAGCTGTCACGGAATTGTAAATGCACAGAACATGTGCATACAGCTTAATCAGAATTACAATCACAAAAGTTTAATTTGATTCCACTACGACTGCACAGACACACAGAGACACAGAGATGAGAACAGCATAAAATATAGTATTAACATAAACATAAATATAGATCTGGAGTAGAGTTTTGACACTGTCATAATTTTTTAAATACCACAAGGCATTTTACTACAGTTGTATCTCAGAACCCTACTGGATACTACAATTAGGTTCCAAGACACAGGGCATGAAAATATCGCTGATCCTGGAGAATCCCTCCAATTTATTTATGGGACTCGTCCGATCTTTCTAACTTTTAAGCTTAAGTTACTTAACATTTTTAACTGACTTGACCCACTTTTACAGATGTCACCCATTATGCACCGCGTAAGCCGAACATTGCCCTACAGTTTTGAAATGCACTGCAGAGACAGTCAGCAACTCAGTTTAGTTCAATTCATTTCACTCCAGTTCTTAGAAAGGGTGAATAAAATAAGAACATTTACCAAAATCAAAATCTTGTTTTCCGAACGGGCACATACAAACGAACAGAGAGCTGGTCGAAGCAAAGCATCAAATTCAGCATCTATTATCAATAAACACTGCTGACTATGTGAGGTTAATAGAATTCTTATTTTATAGGTGATGTAGGCTATTAGGAAATACTTCATGAACCAGCTGTTTTAGTTGGAAACGACAAGAATTGCTTCACGTTTCTGGTTGAATGAGCACAGACAGAAGAACTACACATTTCTGGTCCTCAGTGAGCAGAAGAAGCTAACAGTGCCACCTACAGCTGCACAAAAACTCAGCTGCTGCAGTAAACACATAAGGACAGTGTGGGCTCTGGCGGTAAAAGGGCAACCGAAAAGCACGCAAACATTTATCTTTGCGCGTAAATACGTCTGATTTCAAAAGCCAGCTTGGTTTTAACATGAAATGTGTATAGCAAAGAGCGTAATATATGAATGTGTGTGGACGAGGTTTCCAATAAACCATTCCAGCCCTATTTGCCCCTCTCTGAAAGCCATGTAGAGTCAAGCTACATTTAGCGGTTGTGTGTAGGCGAGAGAAATTTGGAGCTTGGAAGGGGTGGGCGAGAGGGGGGGAGAGAGACAGAGAGAGAGAGGGAGAGGGAGAGAGAAATGGACTGGTAGGTAATTAGCTGCGGCCGGCCCATCCGCGATTCCATCTCCATTAATAGAGAACATTAACCTGAGGGACACTGAGTGCTCCTCGAGCTCGGCTACATTTCCCAGTAACAATGTGACTCAGTCAGTCTCTCTCTCTTGCTCTCTCAAACAGCAACATCACACTCCTGCTAAAAGCATACTCCTGCAGTGAGAAGAGGGAGGGAGGAAAAAAGAAACATAACAAATGCACATGCAGTTTCTCGTGCCTCTATTTGGATCAATTTGACAGACATTAATGAACACTAGGCTCCTGAACCGTGTACCATAAAGACCCGTCATTATCAGTTAGTGCCAGGACCATCTCACAGTGCAGAGACCAACCTGAAGGATGCATATGTCATCTTCATGACAGATCATAAATGCCTGAGCTTCTCTATAACGTGTTGCACTGGAAAACCAAACAGTGGCTCACTTGATAGCTGCGCTGAGGAGAAAGTTCAGCTGAGGCATCACGAAGACATCAGGAGACGCCAAGTAGCGATCGAACTGGACCTGAGCATAAAGAGAAGACACTGATGAGACAGATATACACGCTTGTTTGTGGACGACAGTGAGAGATTTAAATTTAAGGTTCGAATATATTAGCCACTTACCACAGCTGCTTTTAGAGACGAACTGTCCATGCTTGGGAGGTTGGATAAAGGACCCTAAGCGTGTGAACAGAAAAAACATCACTCATGAGTGAGATATACACTTCCATTATACACTATATACAATAACAACACCATGTTTTAATTACATTCATTGCTTGACAAAGTAAACAGTAAAGAAAACCAAAAAATCAGGGATATAATGGCCACATCTAGAGCAAAGACTCCAGAATAATGACGTCCCAGTGTACTGCCCAATTTAGTCATCTCCAGTGCCACCTACTAGGACCCCCCCTAAAATGAACTACCACCAACATTGTGAGGGTGAAGGCAAGCATGTGCTTCTCCCAACTCACATAAAGACACCTCCAACCTCCTGATACTGGGCCCAACAGCAACACGGTGGAGCAAGAGACCATTTAAAACAACACTGACTCCGGACAAACTTAATTCACAGATAATGAACCAAAGCAAGGAGGTACAAGAAGGCTTTGCTCATTTCTCCTCAAAAAAAAGCTAAATAAAATAAAATCACTGTTATTGAGACCGATCAAATCATTTCCACTGTTATAAGTCAGTAATGGGACAGGATGAGCCTATAATTAATGCTGAATATAGAGTTATAAGGCAGTGGACCAGGAGGCAAGACAGTTGTCTTCTGCACTAGTGGACAGCAGGTGTCTTGAGGCAGTTAATCATCCTGCAGCCTTACATGGAGGAGGACTGGCAAAGGAATGACAAGACTGCAGGAACGTGCCAAGGCCTCACTCTCCCTTACACTCCCTCACTCCTCCTCCTTACTCAGTATTATGGCTTACTCAGTACTATTATAATATATTTGGAGCAGCAATAAGTACCTCTTGGAGAATATGACCGTTTTGCATCATTTCACCTCCTTGATGGAGAGAAACAAGGAAAAAAAAAACTGTTACTTTAAAACGTGCTGATTCAAAATCAGCTGCTGTGGGTAACAGGACCATGCCAAGGCCTCGCTCTCCCTCTATCTTGCACACTCTCCCTCCATCTCCCACGCTCTCCCTGCCCGTCTTCCACGCTCTCCCTGCCCGTCTCGCACGCTCTCCCTCAGTCTCTCCCTCGCTCTCCTCCTTTCTCCTACATCCCTCTCAGTCTCCCACACTCTCCCTCAGTCTGCGATACTCTCCCTCAGTCTCCCACACTCTCCCTCAGTCTGCGATACTCTCCCACACTCTCCCTCAGTCTGCGATACTCTCCCTCAGTCTGCGACACTGTCCCTCAGTCTCCCACTCTCCCTCAGTCTCCCAAACTCTTCCCTCAGTCTCCCACACTCCCCCTCAGTCTCCCACACTCTCCCTCAGTCTCCCACACTCTCCCTCAGTCTCCCACACTCTCCCTCAGTCTCCCACACTCTCCCTCAGTCTGCGATTCTCTCCTTCAGTCTCCTACACTCTCCCCAGGTCTCCTACACTGTCCCTAGGTCTCTCACACTCCCCCTCAGTCTCCCACACTCCCCCTCAGTCTGCGATACTCTCCCTCAGTCTCCCACACTCTCCCTCAGTCTCCCACACTGTCCCTCAGTCTCCCACACTGTCCCTCAGTCTGCGATTATCTCCTTTAGTCTCCTACACTCTCCCCAGGTCTCCTACACTGTCCCTAGGTCTCCCACACTCCCCCTCAATCTGCCACACTCACACACACTCTCTCTGTCTCCCACTCTCCCTCAGTCTCTCTCTGTCTCCTATGCTCTCCCTTTCCCGCTATCCGTTTCCCTTGCTCGCCTCTTTCTCCCTCAGTCTCCTACACTCTCCCTCAGTCTCCTACACTCTCCCTCAGTCCCCCACACTCTCCCTCAGTCCCCCACACTCTCCCTCAGTCCCCCACACTCTCCCTCAGTCCCCCACACTCTCCCTCAGTCC
>JBBPCY010000001.1:26565555-26576240 GCA_037974405.1 Brachyalestes nurse | reverse complement strand
ACCTCAAAATTGGTTTTTAATGTAACTTATGTCTGTGATTGTTCAGTGGTATTACAGATAGAAGGAGAAGATTGAAGAAGGTTCAGATAGAAGGACGTTGTATTGAAAATGTAAAAAAAAAAAAAAATTAGTTCATTTTTGAACTGTGAACTTTTCACACACACACACACACACACACACACACACACACGGGCTGTAATGGTACATGCATTCGTCCCGAACCGTCACGGTACATGGGTCACGGTTCGGTACATGATGTCGTATGGAGAATACATGGTATGACGGAGAACACGCGATTAAAGTAATGCGGAACTAAATTTGCAAGCGTGAGTTTTGTTGCCTGCTCGCCTCGCTGTTAGCGGCTGCTAACCAGGCGTCGTTCGCTCGGCAGGTCCAAAAATGAGACGATACGAGGAGCTAGGTCTGTTCTTTCCTTTCTTCTAAAACAGCATTCGAGTGGCGAAAAGCACTTGCGAACGGAGCAGCCATGAAAAGAAACCTCCCCGCACTACTACACACACTCCTGAAAAACTAGATATCCCAGCATGCATGGTTCCTTAAAGGAACATGCTCTGTAACAGTTTCATATGGAAACATTAAACAGTGACCTTTAAAACATTTAGCCATCTCACTTACTTTCTATTAGGTAAGACTAATATTAAATCACTATTTTCTATTAATACAAGATGTTTAACTTGTTTACTGGTTAATACACAAAAACAAACCAAGCCTCATGCTTTAGAATTTCTTAACTATCGCTGAACCGTGACCCAAAAACTGAGGTACGTACCAAACCGTGACATCTGTGTACCATTACACTCCTAATATATATATATATATATATATGTATATATGCATGTATACATAGACACACACAGACACACACGCACGTATGTGTGTGTATCAAAACATTCATACTACAGCCACTTCTAAGAGAAATTAACTTTGTACAACTAAAGGTTTCAAAATGCAATGGAACTGTTCTTTTTTCATCTAACTGGGGTAATCCTGTCCCCTCACCTTCAGTGGTCTGCAAACCCCTTCGGTTATGTGGCCAACAATTTGCTGCATGCTGTCCTCAACACCTGTACAGGTCAAACAACACACTTAAACATCTGTCAGATAAAAGAGGCACCTTTTTTCTCCTCATGCTGGAGACTGCAGTACAGGCTCCATAATAACTCAAATAACCCACTTTTCATTTTTGTTATTATGCTCTATTTTTGAGCTGTTAAAGATTTAGAACACCTTACTAAATATATTGTTCTATTTATGGTACTAAAACAAAACTATCTGGTGTTATTTATCTGAAAGAGCCTTTTCTCGGTACATAAAACAAGGTCAGGACATGACCTTGGTTTAGGCTCCCCCACAGTCATTTTGTTTTTAGATAAGTAATAAAAAAAAGACAAAACACAATTGAACACAATCATGGATAAGATAATCCACTCCTAAAATAGACTTAAAAAAACATTAATTTGGTCAATAACATTATGTGAAGATTCCTTGAACCTTTAACAGGTTCTTCACATGCACAAATGCCTTTATTCTTATAGAAGAATACAGTAATCACCCAGTTTTACGCGGATCAGGAGTTGCGGATTTTTTACACGAGAACTGAACTCATAGTTTTATGAGGAAATTTCTTGCTTTTTTGTGGCAATAAATATATTTTTCTGGATGTTTTCACACACAGGGACCCGTACACCTCACCGTGGTGTCCCAATACTTTTGTCCCGTGACCTTCCGAGTTGCATATCTCTGCGGGGAAAGCACTCAGACACTTCAAACTCCACAGTTCAGTGAGGGATTACTGTACTAAGTGACTGGAACACCTTTATCTAGGCAACTTGTACCTTTATGCCGCCCGTTGCAGTAAAACCCATAATCTACTCAAGCCAAGAATAAGACATAAAATAGTATTCTGGCACCAACTAAATTATTCAAAGCAAAACAGACAGAAATTCTAAATTTCTGAATCATCTTGCTGGCCAAGACTTTTGCACAGTACTGTTTGTTCCCACTGGGGAAGAGAAATGAGTTTCTGGAGAGCCAAATGCCCTCACCCACACTTTAGGCAGCTCTGTTCTGGACAATGTTTTATAGTCTTATAAAAGAGACAGAGTGTGAAGTACTGATAGCAGAGTTAGTTTGAGTTAGATGGTGTTAGTTGGAGTTTGGTGAAGTTAGACCAAGTTAGTTGGACTTAGATGGTGTTAGAAGGCATTAGTTGGAGAAGTGGTGAATGTACCTTGCACTGTGACCTGTTTGAGCAGGGCTTCCAGATGCTCCTTCTCTGAGGCTGTGGCCTGGTGCAGCCATGCCAGCATATCTCCAACATACCTAAGAGAACGATTAACACATACACAAAACATAAACAATACAGCTTTAAGCTGCTTTCATAAGTAAACTACTTCAGCAGCCATTTTATTTACTGATCTACAGCATTTATATCCACCTCTCTTACTGACCACAGCATTTTGTGAGTATTTTTCTGGATAGTTTATTTTAACTTTATAGTATTTTTATACTCTTCTGGTCTTTGTGTCTCTCTGTATCTAAGCAATTTCCTCCGGGATCAATAATGTTTTCTAATTCTGATTTCACAGCTGATCTGTTGTGACACAAATCTCATTTTTTGCTATGTGAACAAAAACAATGGATTTTTCAAGTCAGATTTTAGAAACTCATATATATGTTTCAAAATCAGATATAGAATATTCACATATGTGGGACAGTCCAGATTAAAATCCTCCTATTTTATATTACTTTTCATTACACGTGTGCATTTAATCATGCAGAGCTTGCCAGGTGACAACAGTGACTAACAAAGATAAAATATGGACACGAGGGCCCTTTCTGTTCATGCGATGGTTCACCAAAGGCCTAATTAGACTTTGCATTAAAATGCATCTCGGATCTGGATGTTACATTCAAGCAAAAGTTGAAAATAGCTTCAATAGGCTCCATGTATTTTGTGCCTCTATTTGTTCTAAGGCTAGCCTTTGTTCCATATGCAAAAGTAAGCCATAGGCACCCCAGACACTACTACTAGTCTACTGGTTGTCCATCCTTAGTCTACCTTTGGTAGGTACTGGCCACTGCATAGCAGGAACCCCCACAAGACCTGCTGTGTTGGAGATGTTCTGATGCAGTAGCCCGGCCATTATAAGCTGGCCCTTGTCACTTTCCTGCTTCCCACACATCAACTTTAATCCAAATCCAATCCAAACGTTTCACTTACTCCCTGATCCCTCCCACCCATTGCCAGGTGCCCCTCTAATGAGAGAAGTGTTATTCACTTCACTTGTTTTAATGTTGTGGCTAATTGTTATATTTGTATTGTCAAATACTGTCAATGGCCATAAATCTGAACAAAGCATCAACGAATATTCAGTGTTCATGTTAGGAAAGTAAAACTGGTCTCCAACACAACAACACGCTACTTATTACGCCATCACATGGCCCTCACAGCATGCCATCATTACATTAGAGTTGTATTCCTTATTAGAAAGTGCCAGAAGAGGTGAGAAGATGTGCGGTTCTGAGAAGCGCTCTTCTCGCCTTTTATCGACATTCTGCAGAGAACCTGATGTTCTCTCCCCAGGTTTCCAGTGAAAGGCTGAAGACGTTAAAACAGAAACAGGACTTGGGTCCTTGCAACATCCAGAAATCCATAGATCTCAATAGCCGGCCTTTCCCTGAACCCCCTGCGTTAAATGATTCCCTGAAGGGGGGCTGAAGATTCTCTGAAAGAGAAGCAGGTTGTTTGTTTAACGTGTTTAAAAGGCCAGAATTGGATTTGCCACTCTGGAGAAACAGTTAAGACACACCGGAGAGAGCAGAGAGCGAAAGAAAAAAGGAAAAGGGAAAAGGAAGGTGGGCATATTGGTACAGAGATGAGTGCGGCTTGTGATGTAATGAGGTATGGAGTGGCTTTTAGTGCTAAATGACAGCAAGACCCTCAAGATGACCCCCAATTAGCTGTGAAATAACCACTATATTTTTAGAAACAAAAAAGCCACCAAAATTGGATTTTTTGGATTTTAAAAGGAGCTTTTCAAAAATGTAAAAATGGTTGAAGGTGACCATGAATATGCAGCAGGTTACCTTACCTCATGGGGTCATGAGAATGTATCTCTATGGGTCTGGGGGTGCCCCCTGGTCCACCCCGCGTTAGTGCATCAATGAATCCTCGGACCACCGCATTCCGCCTGGCTGTGCCAAACTCATCCAGTGTGTATCTGACAAGCGCAAAGACAAAGACAGACAAAAATAAATGTAAAGTGTTTTATGTAATATTCTATTTTCACTTTTCTAATTATAAAAGAAACTAAAAAAAAGACACAACAGCTATTTGCTAATATTTTGGTATATTTTCCGACACTTGTTGATCAATGTCTTCCTTGCTATGAAGAGCAGTTGTTTCCCCACTACGCTATGCACATAAACTGCTTGGGTATGAATCCTATGGATAAATCTTACTGCTAAGTAATTTCCTAGTAACACAAATAGTGGTTTGGAGTTGTTCTCTAGTCTGTTTTTGCACATTATAGATATCAGCAGCAGACCAGTATTACTAAGATAAGCAGTGATATTGGATATGGCAAGACTATTGCACATAAGATTATGCACGTAATAATACTGATTTAAACTCAATACGAAATTGCACATGTGAGTAGCAGCAGGTTACTGCACAGATGACTGTATGGCATTATTTCAAAAGTGGTACATGTGTCAGTTGTTCCTTCACTTTTACAGGGCAAAACACTGTTAAGCAGCTCAGTTATTGCAAAACCAACACCAAAGAAAAAACATGCTCAATTAATAAAAAAATATTTTGAAAAGCCTGTAAAGGGTGCCCATGAAAACAAAGCCTCCCGCCCAGACCTTAACAGAGAGCTCCAGACTCAACGAAAGAAAAATGTCTGAGGTTAGAGAGGGCTTCGGTCAAACGAAAACAGCGGAGGCCCCCGGCGAGGCGCGGAAGCGCAGCGGTGTTTTGATCTATGGGCTGAGAATGAGCCGAAGCAGACTAAACAGTAGCTACTACAGCAGCCACAGAAAAAAAGGGGTGGAGTAGCTTGGCACACATGGCAGGAACACACTTCTGCTCTGGCCTTGGACTCGCTCTGCTTTTTTACTCAATCAGGGGCCGCGGCTCAGAATGTGGGAGAGAAACAAGAGTCCGATAACGCTGGCAGAAACAGCCAAATAAAATCAGTGTTTACCTCAGATATAACAATCACTCTCATAAACTAAAACTTTACATATACAATACTGCGGAAAAGTCTTGAGCCACCCCTCATTTCTGCATATTTTGCAATAAACAAGATAGAAAGTCTTCGGAAGCAAAATATGAAGAAATGAGGTGTGGCTAAAGACCTGTACATGTAAAGCTTCAGTTTACCTGACGAATAACAAACCCTCTACTAAACTAAATCTTTACAAATACAATCCTGTACAATCCTTTCTTTATCATTTGCTTCCAAAGAACTATATTTTGTTGTTATAGGCATGCAATAACGCATTAAAATATTATGATATCGCAATGATTATATGCGAAAGCTTCAAGAAAAAGAAACATTCTATTAATTACGATATTAACTATGATACAAAAAAATAAAAATTCAAGTTGTAGTCTTGAGAAACTGTTCTCCAGGCTTCCTGAAAGACGTTCAAAGACTCATTTCCAGTCCAGTCCCTGAACCTGAAAATGAACTGTTTTTTGTTTCTTAAGCCACACGTATGAATCATTCAAGCATAGCAAAGCACATCTAACTCTAGACTTGAACAGTGAAGAAACGGGTGCAGATGATTCCAGATGATCATTCCAGTGATTCATATTTTTGCACCAAAAAGGTGATTCAAAGCAGAATATAAAGAAATGAGGGTCAGGGCTCAAGACTTTTGCACAATATTATACAGCACATAATATCACAGAATATATTTTTTAGCAGATGACATCCTTTTACAATGTGGCAGCAACCTGTTATTACCTTGTTATTCAAACAAATGGAGAACAACTGCACATTCCACTGAGGCTCAGAAAGTGTAAACATTAGTTCAGCCAGAGAAATGGAGAGGGATTTTCTCAGGGCCTAACCATAAAGGAAATAGCAACAAAAAGTGAGTCACTACAAACCCAGGTTTACATCCCGTCTATGGAAACAGTGAGATAGCAAATCTCCTACACAGAAAATAGATTCAAACAGTTTAGCTTTTTCCATTTCTGAGAAAAACCGAAACCGAAATCTAGGTCTAACCCTGCCAAAAACAGACACTATGAATCAGAATGGAACACAATAACATACAGTATTTTACAATGGAATATTTTTATACAAATATGAATACGTTGCTGTTTCATGTTAGACTTTTCTGTTTATGGTTATCATGATATCAATCTCTGCAATACTGAATTCACAGAAGTCTGCAATATGCAAATGAGCCTCCAACCAATCAGTGTTTCTGGTAGGGTGACCAATCACGGTTCCAGCTGAGTTATTGGGTGTTCTTATGAATTAAGGTCTTTATGTAATCCAACAAGAGCCTAATTTTTAACCATAAAGGTGTTTGTGAATCGGTGCATAAATGGATGAGGCTAAAATGCTGTAGCCACAATTTATTTAGATAAATTTAAATGTGTTGGTTTTGTGACATCACAAACTATGACTTGAAGACAGGCTGTTTTGCAGCTTAGTCTCCATATATGGACTGTGCAGATGATGGAAGTAAATTTTAAAACAATATTTATAGCCTTCAAGCCTTTTAAAGCATAATATGGGCCGTTTAATGTGTTTCGCAATCGCAATATGTAGCAGTAAAATCGCAATACTAATATTTTATCCATATCGTGCAACGCCAATTTCGATTATTACCATGATATGCACAACGAAGAATCAGACCCAAACCTCCAAACCCCAGAGTTAGTTAATTAACAGTCAAAGTGAACCAGCAGGACCATTGATCAATAACTACATGACCATTAAATATTGATCAATTAATCAGGCAATAAAGTCAATGAAGCTCCTCTCTCCATCTAACATTAGTTGCTAAAAGCTGAACCTGTTTCAAACAGAAACTCAGACTCTAAAATCTTATTTCAACAAATAAAAGCAGTGTAAAACAGTCTAAAACCAGTGTTCGCTATCCTACACGCTCATCATTTGCTGCTCTTTTGCTCAGCGTGCTACGGGTTTTCCCCACCTACTTACCCTTACAGTCCTCCCGGGTTCAAAAATGTTTTTGTTTCTTTCTAAGACCTAAGAAATTTTATAATTTTTTTTCTTAATGGGCAGCTGCGTGTGATGCCATTTATTACATGCTTTTTTTACATGTTTTTTTTTAACAGTAACTGTAACTTTGGTTCTACGTGATCCAGGAACACAAAACAAAGCTCAACATGACATCTGACAACTTGAGTATCAACACAAGTGTAAGTTTAAAGTAAGGTGTCCATTTGTCATAGGTGAACACACCACACCACAGTGTGAACAGAACAAAAGTCTTCTCTGCATTTAACCTATTCACCAAGTGAAGCAGCGGGGAGCCCGGAACACCTGGGGAGCAGTGTGTGGGGATGGTACCTTGCTCAAGGGTACATCCGTGGTGCCACTAGCAGTCCTGGGATTCAAACCCACAACCTTCTGATTGTAGGGTGAATGCCCTGACCACTAGGCCGCCAGCTGCCACAAAAACCAGTGGACCTTCCATATAGGGAGTTGTTTCGCTGCATGACAAGAATTTATTTAAATAACATTTGTTCTGCCTTCAGCATGGATACCTTCCACTTGCGTTCTAAGGATTAATTCAAGTCTCAGAATCACAAAGCAAAACACTGCGGAATTGCAGTCTGTAAAAAATTCATTGTTAAATAGAAAGCTACCCCAGCTGAAAGGAAAATCTCTTCCTTGTCCAGATTGTTTCTCCTAGACATAAATGAGCTCAGTTGAATGTGAGATTGACATTTTCTCACACATCTGTAATTCAGCTCCTGATGAAGAGCCTTTCCCTAATCTCAGCCCCACTTAAAATGCTCTTTCTTTTCTCTCACTGCTCTGCTCTTTATTTGTCTCAGATCATCAGATCTGCAGATAAACCTTAAGATCCAAAAGAAAATGTGGTTGTCTTTTAAATGAGCCTGTACAACATCTGAAATCTATATAGTGACCAAATGTAAGTGTCAAAGCTACCAAAGTTTTTGTTACAGTTTTTTAGATCCATAAACTGAGGGGCCAAAGAGAAAAGCAAAAGAACTTCTGTCTTGCTCATTTCTCCTAAAGGGGGGTTTAGGCGAAACAAGTCAGACTTCAAAAATCTTCAAATAAGAAGATGATTTATTTTTGATGAGACAAAGAAAAGACTGTTGTGAGCAGCAGAATGTTTTTCTGGGACAGTTTGAAGCTGCTGTGACACCTTGTGGTAAATAAGAGAAACTACACACTTCATTATGGTCGGACGAGTGAACATAAAGAGTCTTGATGGATTGTTTCATTGTGAAAGGTTTCACAATCTTAACAGCCATCGGAATAAAATCTCTACAGTTAAACTGCATGATTTGGTGCCATCTTTTCTCAGCCGACCCACTCAGCAAGTGGACTGAAACAGACATTATCTACTCACTCTTCTGTAGTCATTTTTACTGTTATTTGATAAGGATACTGTGTGTCCAGTGCCCCTGATGAGCAATACATGTGAGATGAGGAATTTCTCATAAGACTCTCATAACCGATTTCCATAAACTCGGTCTTAAAAAGATCCAGTTTTGCCTGCTTTGTTGAGACAAGACCTGTGAAACATCTCTGGTATGAATGGGTCAGAGTCAACCCACAGAATAAAGGAATAAAGTTTATGACTCAGTTTCTCCACTTCTCCAGCTTCCCTGACTTTCTGAATCATGTCGTGAGCTACACGCGATTTCCAGCAGACTATTATACTGGTTAAACTGTAAAAGGGGTGTTTGCTTATAAAGGGAACGAAGCTAAAATTGTTTTATGTTAAAAGCACCCATTTTAAACACTGGTGGTTTAGTATATTCTGTGTAACAGATAATTAGGCAGTTATTAATGCTGAACTCTGAAAACAGGCCCAGATAGCGCGTGTGAGAGATGGGGACTCGAGTCGCACTTAAGTCGCACAAACAAAGACTTGTGACTTGACTTTAGACTTGCCCTCAGTGACTTGAGACTTGATTCGGTCATTGGAAAGGTGTCACTGAGCTCTATCTAATTGTGAAGTTTCACATTTAGAGTACGAGATATATTTTTCATATTTAACATTTAGATTTAAGATCATTTAAGTAAAATCCTCCAAGTTGGTAAGGGAATATCACAGCACGCAGTCCAGCCCCCTGCTAAGCAACAGCCAATTGTAACTGTGGGGCGTGGCCAATTAGCATATCTTCTAAACATTTAGAGCTCAACATTTACAGCTCAAAAATCCCACATTTAGAGTCGCCATTTGTAAACATTGAAACTCAAAGACTTGAGACTTGACTTGGACTCGAGCACAAAGACTTGACTTGGACTCGAGCACAAAGACTTGACTTGGACTCGAGCACAAAGACTTGACTTGGACTTGGCAAAAATGACTTGTGAACATCTCTGGGGTGTGTGTGTGTGTGTGTGTGTGTGTGTGTGTGTGTGTGTGTGTGTGTGTGTGGAGTGTGCACATTCTCCTTGTGGTGGCGTGGGTTTCCTCCAGGCTCTCTGGGTTTCTCCCACAGTTTAAAGACATGCGCGGCAGGTTAATTAGCAGGAAAAAAATACTAAGTATCAGCAACAGTATTGGACAAAATGATTAAAAAAAATACAGGGTATTTACAGCGGCAGTTGGGAAGTAACTTTTCTTTGTTTATGGCAAAACAGAGTGTTTATGCAGCGTGAAAAGGAAGTGGTTCAGGTTAGTGAGTGCAAAGTATAGTAAAGTAAAGGATAGTAAAGTGGCCCCTTATAGTCACGTTTGAACACACCACACCATAGCACACAGTGTGAAATTCTTTCTCTGCATTTAACCCATTTAACCAATTTAACTCATTCACCAAGTGGAGCAGGGGGCTGCCACCATTGAGGTGCGCCCAGGGAGTATTGTGTTGGGGAGCAGTGTGTGGGGATGGTACAGTCTTCAAGGGTACCTCAGTGGTGGTATTCAAACTCACAACCTTGTGTGTGTGTGCTGATTCTGATTTAGGTGTTTGATGTTCCGGGGGAAAAGAATGTTGTCTTGTGCACATTCAGAGACATTTGGTTGGTTCTTCACTGGTACATTATGGTCGCACCTTCTCTCTGTGTTCCATATCAGCGTTCCCACTGATCAAACCCATCATGGTTGTGTCATCAGCAAACCTGAAGAAGAACAGCCCGCCTGGTCTGATCCCACAGAAGGGGGCACTGCATAGGGGACACTGATAGGGGACATTGATGAGACACTGCATAGGGGACACTGATAGGGGGCACTAGATAGGAGGCACTGCATAGGGGGGACTGCATAGGGGACACTGCATAGGGGACACTGATAGGGGGCACTAGATAGGAGGCACTGCATAGGGGGGACTGCATAGGGGACACTGTATAGGGGACACTGATGGGGCACTGCATAGGGGGGACTGCATAGGGGACACTGATAGGGGGCACTGTATAGGGGGCACTGGATAGGGGACACTGATAGGGGGCACTGGATAGAAGACA
>JBBPCY010000001.1:26541634-26565455 GCA_037974405.1 Brachyalestes nurse | reverse complement strand
GTTGGACTGGGCAGCAAAGGGCTGCTTAAATGCCGCAGATATCAGCGGTTGTTGCGCAGCCTTTTGACCACGTGCACCACAGTGGAACTTTTTTTCCCCCCGAATCTTCGGATCACGTGCGTGCCGAACCGTGGAGAGAGATCGGTTCGGATCACGGATCAACAGTGATCTGTTGCACCACTAGTTGGTGTTATTGGTTTTATTCGGTTCTCTTTATCTATTGTTATGACTTAGATGAAGATCTAGTCATAACAATAGACGAAGAGAATTCTGAAAGGTTCACAGATTTTCCAGCACCACTGTATGTTCGTATTCCTCTCAGGGGATTGAAAACTGCAATGACTGTTATAAAAAGCAATGGACTGTAATACTAGGCTGTGTAACCATATGGTTGAACAACCCCTAAGCTATTTTTCTGCTGGGGTGAGGTGGGCTCATCCGACTTGTTGCTTTGATAAGGCTCTAGTGGCTTAGCAATAGAAAACGGTGCGACGAGTTTACAAAGCATTTGATATTTCACTATTTTGTTCTGCAAACTGCACCAGTCTGATGTGCAGACACATTAGATAGATCTTTCTTTTGTCTGGCTCAAATGACTTGGAGCATCTATGATGAAGCTCTGGCTATACAGAGGACTGCAAATAAAAAGTGCAAATAAATTTGCTACAGTCAGTGATGGCAGAGTCATTAAGAATCAAACCTATTAAAGAGTCATGTACCTGAGCCGCCTCAATCAAACATGGCCATTATTAAACTCAATATTCCAGGGATGATGAAAATAAGAAGAGAAAGGTTAATCAGCTCATCTGCCCGAAGCACCTAACCCTCTCAGAATCAATGCGCTTCTAATAAATCTGCAAAAAACGTTTAATGAGAAGGCTTTTAAAGAGATTTAAAATATAAGCCTGCCATCATGGCCAACAAATATACCAAACAGACATTTATCTACAGATATGAATGAGCCACACATTACAGAAGAGTAGAATGAAACAGAAAATTCATCATAATACTCCTGAGAATAGTTGCAATGGCAATGTATATCAATATGTACAGTACTGATTATATTTTGCTTTGAATCATCTTGTTGGTGCAAAAATCTTATTCTTTGCATATTGTGTAGATTAAATTAAAGAAATTTAGGCTGCAGTGCCTAAAAATGCAAGGCGGTCCAACCACTCAGCATTAAGTACCACCAGTATACTGATCATCTCCTGATAATCTGGAATCATCTGCTCCTGTTTTTTCACTGGTTAAGGCCTGAAGTTAGAAGTGCTTTGTTCTGCTTGAAAGGCTCCTACGTAGGTCACTGTGTGGGTTAACAAAGAAAAAACATTCCTCTGAAACTGGTCAGGTTCAGGGACTGGACTGAAAATGAGAGACTTTGAAAGTCCTTCAGGAAGTCTGGAGAACTGTTCCTCAAGACTACACTAAAATACAAGAACATCTGGCTCAAAATATGAAGAAATGAGGGGTAACAAAACTTTTGCACAGCTGAGCATCCTGAAATAACATATAAGAATGACACAAATCCTTATAGGGCTGTATAAGATGGACAAAACACAACAAGAAAAATAAAATTATGTTAATTCTAATTGTTTGATTTGGGTCTGGTTTTAATGAGTATTTATTTCTGTTATATATTCATAAATGAATAAATTAATTATGTGCTCTGTAACCAGCCGAAGCAGGCAGCACGGTTTGCGATGGCCATCATCAATGTACAAATCAGTATCAGTGTTTAGAAACACGGTGAACTCGTCATGTTTGCTGAACTTAATGGTCTTAGCATCTGACTTGATCTGTTTTGATTTATAATGAAACAATATTTACTTTTGGTTTAAACATTTATGTTCCTGGAATGTTCCAACACAGTCCTTACCCAGTGTTCACACTTGTTACTGTCTGTTTTCAGGGAAGCAATGAGAAGGAAAGCCAGTGTACAACAAGATGGAATCAGACAGAATGAGTCTCAACCTCTAGAGTAAAGGTGGCCTGTGTGGCTCCATGTAGCTTTTTACAAGATAAAATCAACCTGATTATGCTAAGGTCA
The DNA here is from genome assembly GCA_037974405.1 of Brachyalestes nurse. Classification (NCBI taxonomy): domain Eukaryota; kingdom Metazoa; phylum Chordata; class Actinopteri; order Characiformes; family Alestidae; genus Brachyalestes; species Brachyalestes nurse. The sequence continues at coordinate 26,563,405 of JBBPCY010000001.1, read as the reverse complement.
TTGGGGAGATCAGGAAGAAGGGGAGGGACAAGTGTTTCTGCAGGTATCAACATAGAATACAAGCGGCACAGATCTGGAAGTTCCCCCAATTTGTGTTGATGCTCAATGTGTCAGACGTCATGCTGAGTTTTGTTTTGTGTTCCTATGTCACAGAGAACCAAAGTCATTGCAATTTTAAGAAAAGGTAATAATAATAACCACAACTGGGCATTTAAAAATGATGCACAAATGCCCATAACGAATACAAATGTACAAATTTCTTTTATCATAGATCATAGAAACAAATGATAAAACACAAGATCTTAGAACTTGGGAAGACTTTCAGGATAGTCTCCGCCCACAAGTGCGTGGTGCCTGGAGGTCAGTTGCGGTGGAGTTGGTGAACACTAGGGTAGTGGATTGTGATTGGACTGCTAATTTTACCATTCTGGGTAAGGGCCTGCACTTTCTGAAGACTTTTTGTTGCTATTTTATGCTTTTCTGATTTCGCAACTCCAGTGCCTTTAACACAAAGCTGCTTCAGCATCTTCTCACATAATGTGGGTTCATTAAATGCTTCATTCTCAAGCCAGGACTCGCTAGACTTGCACACACCCACACAGACAAATGTAAAATCAAATTAAGGTCCTAAGGAAACCACATAAAATGCCACATTACTTCAAACCATCCAGCTTAGTGTACGATGATAGATTGCGAGCAGGTTGTAAAGTTTACATCAGCTATCAGTTCCACCTTGCTCTCATTTGTAGTTTTATTACAGCGGTCCAACATTTGTTGAAGAAAATAACTATAATACGGAACCGATATACACTGTGCCATCAGAGAAGTCTGTGATGCCAGAACATTTGAACCCACACCCCAACTGAAATAACATTAAATACACTGACATTTAAGACTTAAACATAAGCTATTTTAGACCTAGTACGTAAAAGACTTGTTAATGTACTTGTTAAAGCCTTAAATTCAGATTTTTTTTTAATCGTAGGCCTTTTAAAGAAACTCTGTGGGGGACAGAGGGGATGGGGAGAGTGGATTCAGACTTAGTTGGGAACAACTCACACTGCTGAAAGGGTTAAAAAACGTGGAGAAGCACAGAGCGGATGAGTGGAGGTGAGTTTACTTCCTTTGGGAGTAAACTCTGACTTTGCTTTTATTTTATCTTTTTATTTTATTTTTACTCATTCTACTATGATTTAAATAATTCTTCAATACACTTTTAAATAGTTTTTGTCGGGGGAGTTCTTCAAATAAATCTGCCAAAGCTACTTTTAGACTGCTGGTTTATTTTGAAGTTTGACATAAGAAGAATCTTTCATTGCACAGCAGAGTTAGAAAGTCCTGTGATCCTTTAAAGCACTCCAGTGGAGACATTAAAGACAAGCCTGCTGAATTAGTGCCGGCTGTATCGTTTCGTTACCCTTTCGTTTCATTTTAATACCCAAAAGACATTTACAGCCCAGTGATCTGTTAGATCATCATTTGCATGTTACAGACTGCAGTTGTGCGACGTTGATTGAGAAACAGGACATTTCACATGTTCAGATCTTTCTGCTTTTCAAGCAATGAGCTGCTGATGGTGTGGGAAGTCTTTTTTGCCATGGAAAAGTAGAATATTAATTGCAGTGCTTTCCAAGCTTTCACGTGAGTTTTTCGTTCGAGAACAAGAAAGACTGAGACAAGCAACAAACACTGACAACATTAAAATAAATAGAAACTAAGAACAAAGAACATTTTTTGTGATGTCACACATTTAAATAAATCTTCTTATTCAGCCTACAGCAGCGTAGCCCCACCCATTCATGCTGAAGTTCTAAGGAGTGTTTCAGCCCTGTGTTGCCTTTTGATTGAGCTGCAATACAAGGGAACCAATTATTTGCAGGAATCAGCCTTAAAAGTATTTGGCCAAAAATGAACTATGATGAATTGTGAAATATATTTATAGTAAAATAAAAAAAAAAAATATGGAAAAATAAAACAAAAACTGAGGATTATGGGCCTTTTAAAAAACAACTTAGTGAACCATTAATGGTTAAAGATTGGCCAAAAATAATTTGGTATGTGTTGGATTTCATGAAGACCTCAATTTATCAGAACACTCTCTTGGAGAGAATCAGTACTGTACATATCAGTAACTCTCTTGGAGCTGTGATTGGTCACCCCCTCAAAAACACTGTGATTGGTTCATTAGCATATTGCAACTTTCCATGACAGAAGTATTGCAGAGACTAACATCATGATAAGAGTTAATAGACGATATGTTGTGCAGCCCTGTTTTCCATCAATATGCTTACGTTTCTATAACTATGTATACATGGCTCATCGTGCCACAATTACTTTCTATGCATAACTAAGTTCAACTATTCACAAATATTTTTGTCAGGCAGCAGGTAAATCTGTGCATAACCGAAACAGCTTGCAGACATGTGGTCAAAAATTCAATGTCAAACCAAAGGTATTACAGTTAAGGAGGCCTGACGGACAGAATCATTAAAACAAATTCATGTTGTCCTTTGGGCATACTAGCCTGACAGTTTTGGCTCCATCATTCATTTCAACCTACGGCATCGGCAGCTGTTTCACTGAGATCCTGGGAAAATCTGGCAGTCAGAAAGCGATTTGCTAGTCTCGCTTCGGTAGTCTTGAAGGATGTTCAGTTACCTGCTAGCATACCAGGCACTGACTGCTGAGGTCTATGGTTAACCGCTATCAGTGATTCTAAGATACGACTGCAATTTAAATTGATTGCAGTTCAATTGATCAAACTATTTGGTCCAACTTCTTTTATTATCTCCTGCTTTGTCCACCAAATGCTCAAATAAATGGAAAATGTAGTTTTATGCCATGGGAAAAGTGAGGAATACAATTTCTATCCTACGCTTGAGCGAACCTGCTCATTCATGCATTCTCAATCAGACGCAAGGCCACGGGATCAAACAAGGGACTCAGACAAAGCCTGATGAGATACCCTGTCCAGTCATCCATGCTCCAAAACATAGTTATCATTCTTCAGGCAGCAAATCTCTTTGCTTCTAAATTTAGTTAGTTTAGTGTGAACTGGAGAAGTTCAGTTCAGTTTAGTTCAGTATATAGCGCTTTTCCAATGCCACAAAGCAGCTTTACAGAATCCAGGCCTGAGTCCCTAGTGAGCAAGACAAGGGCAACAGAGGTGAGAAAAAAACTCCCTAAAGATGAAGGAAGCAATCTTGGGAGAAACCAAGACTCAAAAGAGGAACACATCCTCCGCTGTTTGACCCAGAGAGAGACAGAGTGAGTGTCTATGGAGAGAACTAACAATAGAGTAGGTGCAGGTAAGAGTCAGTAGAGGTACTTTTATTGTTGAAGTCTGAGTGATGAGCAGTTTGAAGGTTTCCAGCCCACAGCAAAAGAAACAACAATCTCAGCCAGACCTTTTCAACAACAGCTGTCCTTGAATGGGGGAGGAGCATATGGGGAGCCAAGTGCCAGCCAAGTGTCTTGTCAAAAGCAGCCAAGTGTATTTTCACTGACCACTAATGCACTCTTGAGCAAGGATGGGAGTCATTAAATGGCCCCTTGATATCACGTCCTGGCAATAACTGATATGATTTTATTTAAAAAATGTCCTGAAGATTTACTTTGCAGGGGATTCACAACACAAGGTCAAAGCACATTTTTTGTTGAGACTCATTTTCACATATGAAAGCTTCTTTCAAGGGAGAAGCAAGAGCCAGAAGAGGAGGACAATCAATGCTATCAGGTGCTTGTCTGTTTGCTTGTCCTCAGCTTTCTTTGTTGAGCCCCCCCCATCACAAGACAGCGCTTTTGTGTTCCTTTGTGAAATGTTGGCACTAAATGCTAACAAACAACGCTGTGGCATTGAGTGATGGGGAAAAGGTAGGAGGCAGACAGGGGATGCGAGGCGCGTCTTTGTCAAGCAAAGACGCTCGTTTGTCACTGAGATCAGTTCTGTCTGAAACGCTTGCCGTCTACGAAATGCCCTTAACAAGCAGAAACTGTAAGAAGGGAAGGCTGTGAAAGTGAGCAGAAATTAGTAAACGTTAATAAAATGAACCTGTCAGTGGGGTGGGAATGTCTTAGGCAGCAAAAGATCAATCAGTTCTTGAAGTTGATGTGCTGGAAGCAGGAAAATGGGCGAGTGTAAGGATCTGAGCGACCTTGACAAAAGGCCAAATTGTGACAGCTAGACACCTGGGACAGAGCCTCTCTCTTTCCTGGAAGCACTGGTCAGTACCTACCAGAAGTGAATAAGTGTGGGAGGCCCTTCATGCACCATGATGCAATCACAATACCTCACTATAGTCATTATATTACTGTGTGCAATGTGGAATTTTCTGGTACAATGTTAGAGTTTCATTTAATTTCTGCTGCTACTAGGCATCTGAAGGTACCACTGTGTGTGTATATACATACACACAAACCAATTTTTATATAATATTTTGTAGAGTTTGCTCTATATTATACTATTACTATTGCACAGTTTTATTTCTATTGTTTATGTTGCTTCTGCAATCTACTTTGCTGCTGTAACAATGCAAATTCCCCACCTGTGGGACTAATAAAGGGTTATCTTATTATCCCCTCTTATCTTATATGATTTTTAAAGTGAGGCATTGCCATGTTTAACGGTTGACTATGCCTTCAACTCTCCAATCTTATTTAATGGAGGAAAATAGACTAGAAAAGCTACAAAAAGAACAAAAATCTCTCACTGATGCTCTCTAAAGAAGACACCACTACTGCCATCCTTTTCCATTCTCCTCCACAGTGGGGGTTTTTGGGCAATCTGGAAATGCCATGTCATGCTCTTCAAAAATAAGCAGCAAGTGTCCAGAGGGGTCGAAGTAAAAAAGGTCAGCTGGTCTATATAATCATCTCCCACACAAGAGCAGTCACAAAGAGCAGCCCCAAAGGTCAGCTGGGACGGTACCTCAGCTTGGGAAAGTCCTGCAGACAGAGTTTTAACAGATGAGATCCTATTTTCTGTTGGCTCTTTTTCCTCCAACTAAGTGAATGAGTAGCTTGTGTCCTTGTCCTGCATGTCCCACAGCATCCCCGCTTTGGGGCAAGAAGTGTCAGGGAAGGTTACAAAGCAGCCGGACTGTCAGGAACACTCCCATCTGGCTTGGTGCATTGTGGAGGCATGGATGAAAATATCACAGACAGAGAACTGCTCCCAAAGGGACCATAGGACAAAATGACAACGCTAACAGAGCCAGAGTATGCACTCTATATTCATGAAGCATCAGGTTTAATTCTGTAGAGGGCACTGCACCAAAATTGTCACCTGGTATGGCTATTAGTAGCTTTTTCACCAGATCTAATGATGGTCACTTCTCAAATGCTTGCAGACAGAATAAGACATGGGAGTGTTTTCCTATTAATCATAAGAAGTTTACATTCAACGCACAATGTGGAACTCTTCTATTTAAAAAAAAGAAATGTTAGGAAAATTCAGTTTTCCATGATGTGGGCCTTCAATATTGTAACATGGCATTAAAATATCAAATGGTGAAAGTGGTTGGTTAGCGTAGTGGATAACATCAAGCAGGAGAGAGGGGTTTGACTCCTACTCTGGGTGACACACCATACTACACCAGGCAAGACACCTAAGACTACTACTTTGTGTGTCAACAGCTGTGATACACAAAAACTGTAAGCCGCTTTGGACAAAAGTGTCTGCCAGTGATGTAAATGTAAATAGTTTAGAATCCACACCTATGAATTTCTCTGCATGCACAAATGAGATAAGATTGCAATAACAAATAACAAAAGGTGGATCCATTTTGTGGTATATAATGGACTTCAGTTGTGTCACTGCCAGTCCTGGGATTCAAACCCACAGTATCCAATCTCAGGGGCAACTCTGAGACCACCTAGCCACCAGCTGCCCCGGCTGTGAGGGCCGTGCATGGTTGAACATGAAGAGCTTTAAAGAGTTCTGAAGAAATCCATGCAAGTAATTTCACTAAATAACAGTATCTGTCCACAAGCACCACACATCATGTCTCTTGGCAGATCGTTCTCAAGGTCTGAGTCTGGGGCACTGGAGCATGAAGTCACCAGCTGACCACCACAGCTGCTGGACGCATACCAGGCCCCCGTGCCAGCGGCAGAAATTGCTGCACAAGGTCAGAGATGGCAAACTTGCAACTCTCAGCTCGTGTCTGTTGCTTTCAGCCTTATTTAATTACTCAGACTATTTCAGTATGTCCCACTCAGACAGTCGCAACTTCTCTCACTCAATCCATCTTTCTCTCTCCCTCTCTTTTTTACTCTGCCGTGGCAGTGGATCATGAGGCGTGTCATTCTGCTGAGCGTTCATGTCACCTCCTCGACAGCCTCTACTCTCCAATCAATTCCACCCAAATGGGTTTTATTGGCAGTCTCTCAATGGCCATAAACAACAGTGCGACACCAGAGAGGACCATAAAGCTGATCTGTGGGTGGCAAAAGGTGATGGAAATTCTCAGGCTGAGGACATCAATTCATCACCCGCTGCCTCTGTGCCTTGTCCTCATGTCCTCAGGCCCCGGGGGAGCACTTCTAATAACGTGCCGAAGAATTGCTCGTGTCTGAACAGAAAGTAGGACCCCAGCACAAAGGCCTGTTTCCTTTCTCCAAAGTCCAAGGGGAAATGATGTTGTGTCTACATTCTCTTTGTTATCTTCCGGAGACCATAATCAGCTGAATTCAAAATGAGCAGCAAACAAGAGATATGAGATTATTAATTACACATGCTGCACCGAAGTAAGACGGGAACGAAATTTCTAGAGCTGGCTTATGAATCATTCATTAGACCCCATCAACAGTCGGATTTCTTGCTAATCTATAAATCTGTGGACACTTATTCATATTCCTTACATGCACAAATGAAAGACAGGAGCAGAGCAAAGGCTGTCTAAGACGGGAGAAAAAGTAATATTACGTAACACCCGATGTCAGAAAGACAAAGATGCTAGAAATAGAAAACTATTAAATAACCCTCAAAAGGGTTTTGCTACTTTGCATTTCTACCAATAACAGAAATAGAATACGCAACCATCAAAGCATTTATGTAACATACAGGTCTGCAGTTCAGCTGAAGCTGCATGTTTCCTGGAACTGTATTTCCTTTAACTAAAGTTTGCACACTTGAGCAAACAAAACAAGCTCTTAACAAAAACTGCACTCATAACATTTACAACAATGGTCAGCAATGTTCCTTCTAGCAATCTGCTTTCTTGCAGACTTTACTTTGAACTGGCAACTAACAGACACTCAACTTTAAGAGGTGCAAAGGATTGCAAAGCAGATAATGTCAACAAATGATCAAAAACAAATGTCATTAGTAAATGTATACTTGAGAAGAGGTTTTACAATTTGAAAATACCCAGGAAAATACAAATAGATAAAAACGTCATTTATGCACATATATTTGAAGAAATGTAAACAATTTCCCACTTTTTCTTTATGGCACTCAAACGTAAGTGATACTGACATTTGTAAGATTTTGTGAACATTATATACGATAAGCCACAACTTTAAAACCACTGACAGATGAAGAGACATTGTTTACAGTGGCACAGAGGCATTCCTTAGAGTGGCACCTGTCAATGGGTGGAATTCATTAGGCAACAAGTGAACAATCAATTCTTAAAACTGATGTGTTGGAATCAGGAAGAACTGGGCAAGTCTAAGGATCTGAGTGACTTTGACAAAGGCCAAACTGTGACTGCAAGACAGTGTGATGGGTCTGAGTATCTCCATAACGGCAGGTCTTGTGGGGTGTTCCCGGCATGCAGTGGTCAGTGCCTACATACAGTAGCAAAAGGAAGTGTGCCCATGCCTCACTGATGTGCATGAAGGATGACGACTGATCCCAGAGAAGAGCTAGGGTAACACAAAATGCTGAAAAAGTTCATTCTGGCTCTGACAGAAAGGTGTTAGAACACACCATGCATCACAGTTTGCTGTGTTTGCTGCATATCAGTCAGAGTGCCCATGCTAACCCCTATTCACTGCCTATAATAGGCATCTGAGTATCAGAAGTAGAGCAGTGGAATGTGTTTTCTTTTACATATGGAGAGTCGAGTGTGTTTCCACTTACCCTTAAAAGGGTACTTAGAAGAGAAGGTAGCAGGATGCACAATGTAAAGAAGGCAGCAGAGTGATGCTCTGAATGATGTTCTGCTGGGAAATCTTAGGTACTGCATTCATGTGGATGTTACTTTGACACCTAAACATCACTGCAGACCAAGCTCAGCACTTCATGGATACGCTGTTCACTAATGACAGTGTCCTCTTTCAGCAGGACGATCTCCTGCCACACTGCAAACACTGTTCAAGACTGGTTTGAGGAAGTTCAAGGTGTTGACTTGGCCTCCAAATTATTGAGATCTCAGTCCAATCAGGCATCTATTGGACATGTTGGGAAAAACTAGCGCGAGGTCCCCTTGCAACTTATAGGACATAAAGGATCTGCTATAACGTTGTGGTATAGATGCCACACCATCAGAGGTTTTGTGGAGAGAGACTATGCCTCGACTGACCCACATAATATTAGGCAGGTGGTTTTACTGTTATGGCTGGTCAGTGTATAAACCTACGTAAACCTGTCAGTTTTCAGTAACAGAATGAAGATTTCATGAAAGACAATGTATACATTCTTAATTAAGAAATAAGGATTATCAGTGCATATGTGCATATCTTCATTATTTCCATGGTTGTTTTATATGTGCCAACATATGATACTATGTTCATCAGCAAACCCTTGATTTTAGAAGCCCATTTATGTTTCCCATCATGGCATATTTGCATTGATATTTTTTTTTTCCTTTGATGTGATGAAAGAGTTGAAACTCTGTTTCATCCTAAATCAATTCATAAAGTGTTTTCATTTCCACTGGCAACATAAGATTAAATAAGACTAATACAACATAAATAAAGTATGTTCCCTCAAAATGTTCCCTCAGGGCATTGACTACTGGATCCTACATCTAGATCTGTCTAGAGTTTTGAGACTTTCAACTTTTCCTGCTCTGAAGGACAGGGAGACACATTCCTCTGTGTGTAGCTTGAGGCAAGAACTAGTTCCGGTAGTTTTATACACACACACACACACACAACTGTCTTGTAACCAATTCTAGCCCCATTTCTGAAAAAGTTTTTGCAAACTATTTCAAATATTGCCACTATCTACAATACAGTACTTCAGCCACCCCTCACTTCTTCATATTTTGCTTCCAAAGATGCAGACTTTCTTGTATTTTGAATGCAGTTTAAGTTCCTGAACCTCACCACTTCCATGTCTTTCGTTTGTTAATCCACACAGTCACCTACGTGTGAATCTTTCAAGCATAACAAACTTAAGGACTGAACCAGTGAAGAAACAAGTGCAGATGATTCCAGATGATCAGGCGGTGATCAGTATACTGGAGGTGCTGAATACTGAGCGGTTGGAGCTCCTTTATCTAGACTCCTTGTAATTTTATGTAATTGTAATTTACTTTGTGTTTTGTGCGTGAGTGTGTGTGTTTGGATCAGTGTATATTGCTGTGTGTGCTTTGTGACGGTACCTAATTTATACATGGAAACCAGATATTCAAACTCTATTTGGCTGCAATTTCTTTCATTTAATCTACTCAATATGCCAAATATAAGTTTGACAGGAATAAAATAGCATTTTTGCACCAACTGTACGCTGTTACTGCAGCTCATCAAAGAACACTGATTGGCTCATTATTAGGCCAATACATAAGGCATTGGGGATCACAAAGTAAATACCACATCTGATCTAAGAAACCTATTATAGCCTTGTTTAGCTCATATGCTCCTGAAAAATATCATTAAATGGGTATCATTCAAGCCAAATTAATAGATGGATGCACAAAATGACAAATCAGCAGGGGATAAAAGCATGATGTAACCTTTCAGAACAGCAAGATAAAGAAAGGCCTATGCCACAATCTACATTTGGCAAGAAAGACAATGTTTTAATTGTATGTCTTACAATAAATACTAAGCATTTAATTGAACTCACTTTTCTCCTTGTAGCTTGTTGGTTTTCAATATCAAGTCCTGGGTCTGTTCTTTAGTTGCCTATTGAAACAAACAGATCTGAATTATGTTAAAAGAAGCCAAATACAATCAGCACATATACAAAACAACATACCACTGTGACCAATTTACTTGCAAAACAAAGAACAAATATTTTGTTTATAGTTGTTTATAATTTATAGTTGTTTATAAATGTTAATTAATCAAAACATTATTGATTTATTGGTGCTTCACGTTTTACATTTTTTTATTCTTTTAGGAAGAAGTTTATTAACATCTTACAGTCTTGATTTTCAAGGATTCAAGCAAAATAAACAAATACAATTCAAATTCTCCGTCAATATTCTGAAAAACTGTGGAATTGTTCAAGAAGGGCTAAATTAGCAAAACATCAGTGTATCTTAAATCTGTCCATAATTTTGAGCAACTGTTAGAGATAAACATTACTTAAAGTCAATTAAATAACAGATCCAGAGATTAACATTATAGCTCTTTAGGCTGGAACATCACTGAACTCATTTAACAACTTAAAGAGCCAGTCTGAAAGTATTTTCACTCCTTTTGACAAAGTGTGTGAGAGTAGGTTTCAAGGACAAGATGATTATATTCTTTCAACTGCTTATAGAAGAGTATTTTATGTACCCAGCTATGTAGCTAGCTAATGTATGTAACACTGCAACAGGTCGAGCTACTGAATGAATCAATCTATTTTAAATAGCTACTAAATACAAGTAACAAATAAAACCAATATGGCTTAGAACGTTTCAGTATATAGTGTTAGTTATGCAACATGTTAAGCTTTAGGATAAAGTTAGCTCATTCTGTCCAGAAGCTGTTATTTGCAAGTAAAATTAGGAGGTGCTTTCTAAACTGGACTGACTATATAGTGTGACTTTGTAGTTGCTATAAAGCCAGTGTTTGGATACAATGGAAAAGACATTGGTTTAATGGCAAAAAAAGAAAAGAAAAAGTGTTAAAAAATAGGTAACTCCCTGTTTATTACCAAACAGACAGAGCAAACCATGTTCATGGGCTGACTGTTTTTAATTCAACCACAACAAAAAGTGACACATTTTTTTTTATAACCGACCAGAGCTTTAGGGTTTTGAAGTCTGATTATGAGTCTGTTGTGTCTTTAGCTCCACTAGACTGATTTGCTCAGCGATTTGTCACTTTCCGGCAACCAAAGATGTGACGTCACAGACTCTTGAGCACAAAACATTTTTAAACAAGCGATACATGGCACCTGATCCACCGTTCAAAAATCTGAATCACATTTACATTTACATTCACGGCATTAGAGCAATACACCAGACACACCACATTAAAGAAAATTCCAATGCTGAAATTTTGCCAAAATTCAATATGGCCTTCAATGAAAAGCCAAAAATAGTAGGTAAATGAAAAAATAATAATAAACTTAAAAAGAATAATGTGAAGTGTGATCACACTAAAACAGTGGAGCCTATTATTTCCTGTCACTGTGACGGCCATAAGGGTTCTCTTGAGTTCTCAGATATGGATTAAACCTATTCTTAAATTAAACTGCATTATGTTTATTTGAACATAAAATGTGATGTTGTGTAGACTTGGGCTCAGTCTTGACCTGGAAAACAGACTGATTGCAAACCTTTGGAGATTTGTCTGAATGAATCAAAAGAAAAACCCACCTTTAATCTGCTGGTCATTTCTTCACAACAAGAGCTCATGGCTTGAACATCTTCATGTATACTCTCCAGCTCCTAGATATACAAAGTAGAAAAATAAAATGATGGGCTTGTACATATACGGCTTGTTACACTGCTGTCACAACTGCACAGCAATCACAGGATAAAGTAGTAATTTTAACTTAACCTCTTTCACATCTTTAAATATTCGCACAAATTCTTCATTGATGCCCAGACTGCGCTTCTCGATGTCACCTCTTAGGTTTCTTCGTGTACGTAAACTGTTCTCACTGAAGAAAACTGACAAGGACTTCAGAGCCTCCAGCATCTCCTACAGAAATAGAGAACACACATGTAGTCCTTCATACAGAGAACTGGTCTGTACTTTCACAAAGTGGGTCTTGATGAACATTACATATTTCAGATAACATTCAAATATGTCACAAAAACAACACATCCTCTGTACACTTGGGGACTACATTTGGAATTACTTCTGATCACTATCACCTAGACAGCATCACAAGGCAGAGTGTAATACCATGACAGAGTATCATACTACCAAAAGAAGGCATTTGATTGCTAAATAACAGCAATTCAGTTAGTGAAAATGAACAAAACAATAACTAATTAACAATTACATTTACAGTATTTAGCAGACGCTTTTATCCAAAGCGACTTCCCTTCTCTAATTACAGAGGACAGTCTCACTGGAGCAACTTGGCGTTAAAGGGGACATATTATGCAAACCTGACTTTAAAAAAAAAAGTTATAATAGGTCTATGGGCTATAAAACACATTCATGAATTTCTTCGCACAAAATCACTCTCACATAAAGAGATATCACCAGGTTTATTCTTCACAGTTTCAGTCCCTGCACATGTCCCCTTTAAGAGTCTTGCTCAGGAACCAAGTGGTGGTATGCTGAAGGTAGGATTCAAACCCATGACCTCTTGGTCCAGAGGCAAGTATTTTACACACTAGGCCACCACTACACACATTTAAAGAGAAATAAATCCAACGTTAGTCCTTTGTGAGTCCACTATTTTTCACTGTGAATGAAAAGTTGGTGGTCTAGTGGTTAGGGAGCTGCCCTTGTGATCAGATGTTTGTGGGTTTCATTCCCAGGACTGCTGGTGGTACCACTGATATACCCTTGAGCAAAGTACTGTCCACACACACTGCTCCCTGGGCCAACCCTGTTGGTGGCATGCTTCACTTGATGAATGGGTTAAATGCAGAATAAGGATTTCACATTGTTCACACTGTGTACTGTACTGTGGTGTGGTGTGGTGACGTGTGGAGCACTTTATTTTACTTTTAAAAACAGGAGGCAGATACGTCTTCCAGTCTAAGAAACTCAAGTGTCTCTCACTGATGGAACCATGATTAATGCTAAGGGGACAGGGCCTCCACTACAGGGGTCAGTTTAATCAGAATCAGAAAACTTAATAGATCTCAGAGGAAATTGCTTATGTGACAACTGCACAGACACAGAAACACATAGAGACAAGAACAATCACAAATATATTAAGTCAAAATAAAAATTGCAGATATCACCCTATGTATGCTATACACGTAAAAAGTGAAAAAACATGTGTAGAAAATTACAGATGATCAGGTTGAGACCAATATACTGGTGGAGCTGAATGCTGAGTTGTTGGAACACCTTTATCTAGACACCTCGTATTTTTAGCACTTTGCTGCCTGTCAAAGTAAAACATTTGTTCCCATTTCTTTCATTTAATCTACTATACCAAAGCTAGGACAGTTTGACAGGAATATTTTTGCACCAAAGCAAAATATAAAGAAATGTGGGGTGGCTCCAGTACTGTATATTTGACATGTCTTATGAATGGGCAGGCAATTCATAGGACATACTAACTACACACACGTGTAAGTGTTAGTATTTTAGGTTTTATTGATCAGGTATAGGTCTGGCTAGTAATCAGACTGCATGACTAAATGATCTACATCATTTGCATCGCGATAAATATTAATCCATTTATTAACTGACCTAATATTTCCAGCTGAAAGTGAACAGAAGTGTGTGTTAGCTTGGTGCTAGGTTTTTGAAGGTTCTCCTGCAGAAAACGAGTCTCTCACTCACTTTGTCGTTGTCTAGCCTGGTCTCCAGGATCTTGTGAAGCTTTCTGGCCAGGGGGTTGTTGGTCTGAGATGAGACATTGCCAGGGTTTGAGCTCAGAGTCGAGGTGTCAGCTGAACTTTCTGCTTTACTGTCCGCCATCGTAAACAAACCACGTCACCTAGCCGGCAACTCCAATACTGCCCGTGCTGAAACACACTGCTGCTCCACATCAGTTCCGGCCCCAGAGCGGTGCTTAAAAAACAAAACCGTAATGTTGTTGTTTTATAAATTGTTTTTTTTTCGTAATGGTCTAAAATACTTTAAACTTAAAGGAAAGGAGATAATAGACAAAGAAAAGTACTCCTGCAGAACCAAAGTCAAAAACCCTTTCAGCATATTAAAGTAGATAATTGATTGAAAAATATATACTGTATTTAAAAAAATAAAGTACTGTGTTTCAGATATGTATTACATAGTACTGCAACATTTTTACATTTATTTTGTTTATTTATTAATTCATTTATTTATTTATTATTATTACTTTTATTTTGGGAGAATGAATGTTTTTGGCATTTGGTGTCCTGGTGGTTTGGGATTTGCCAGCTCGCATTTCTTCATATTTTGGAACAGGTCTCCAGGACTTTCAAAAACAAATTTTCAGTCCAGTTCCTGACCAGTTTCAGAGGTATGTTTTTTTGTTTGGTAAGCCACACAGGTGCAGATGATTCCCGATGACCAGGCGGTGATCAGTACACTGGTGATGCTGAATGCTGAATGGTTCGAACTCCTTTACCTAGACACTTTCTATCTTTAGACTCTTTGCAACAAAACATTAAATGTTTGTTCCCATTGCTTTCATTTAATCAGTCTGACAGGCAAAAAATTTTATTTTTGCATCAACAAGGTGATTCAAAGCAAAACATAAACAAATGAGGGGTGGCTTAAGGCTTTTGCACAGTAATGTATATACAGTGTGTGTGTGTGTGTCTGGGGCAGAGGTTTAGATACAGAGTAAAGAGTTATACAAGTTTATATCTCTCTGAGGCTCCTCTGAAAACTACACAGCAGTGTGTCCCTTCTGTAAACCCCCATACTTCACTCATCGCAGTGGATAAAGAGCCTCTCTCTGGCCTGCTTTTCATTACTTCTGCACTGATCTAGGACCACCATCCTGTTCTGAATTGCCCATTTCAATCACTGTAAAGCACACAATTGGTCTCAGCTGAGGAATCCAGATCCTGTACTCAACTCCACTGCCCGTGTGTTT
Organism: Brachyalestes nurse; assembly: GCA_037974405.1. NCBI lineage: Eukaryota > Metazoa > Chordata > Actinopteri > Characiformes > Alestidae > Brachyalestes > Brachyalestes nurse. The sequence continues at coordinate 26,548,350 of JBBPCY010000001.1, read as the reverse complement.
TGCTGGCAGTAACTCTGACATGGCCCATCAAAGTCATTTTACCCATTTTACCCAGGGTGAATATAAAAATAAAAACACATAGACAGATTGTCCATAACCTGATTGAAATGACTTACTATTTATTCCTATGATAAATGTTACCCAGTACTGTGTCAAATCTTGAGCCACTCCTAATTTCCTTACAGTTTGCTTCCAAAGAGCCAGATGTTCACCAAACATTCTGTCAGTAGGGAAATATTCTGCTGGGAGGTGGTGAGTGAGCTGACAGGAGGTGTTGGTTCTGGGATAAAGATTATTACATAAACATTAGCAGCTGAGAGTTTCAAATCAGTTTTATTGGATATTTAAAACTGAATCATTTAATGTGAAAAGAGAGTTGAAGTATTCTATTAAAATGATTATTTAGAACAATTACTAAAATATATATATACACATACATATTTTGTATTACATTATAATATCATATAGGTACTTATCAGAGATGTTCACAAGTCTTTGAGTGGCAATGTTTACAAACGGCGACTCTAAATGTGGGATTTTTGAGCTGTAAATGTTGAGCTCTAAATGTTTTTTAGAGGAAATGCTAATTGGCCACGCCCCACAATTACAATTGGCTGTTGCTTAGCAGGGGGCTGGAAAACCGTTATTAGCTGAATGACTGTTATTAGCCATGTTGACTATTAATGTTACAGAGAACTTTAACAAAAGTTGCTCAATGCTGGACATCTGCGGTCCTCCGCTGCGTGTGTGATGACGTCATCAATCGACTAGTCGACTCTGTTCGACTTTGTTGACGGATGAGTCGACTTGAAAAAATCTGGAATAGTTAACGCCCTTGTGTGTGTGTCAGAGAGAGAGAGAGAGAGAGTTTGCCAGTGTGGGAAACTAGCCCGGCCCCCTTTGGGCGGAGATGTGTGTGAGTGATGGCCCGGCACAGGCTCCGTCTGCCTCCTGCTCCCCTCAGCCTTCACTCCTTCACCAGGAGAGGAGAGAAACACAGCGCGCGCGCGAGAGAGAATCACACACAAATACACATACACACACACCCACACAGAGAGACAGAGAGAGAGACTCAGCCTGTTCTGCTCCATGTGCTGCGTCCCCCGGTTTGAGGGACTTTCCTGGTTTCTGGACGCTCGGAGGGAAAGTTTGGGACCGAGCAGCGCGATGGCTTCACTGAGTTTCACCTGAGACCCCAGACAGCGTCCTGTGTGATGTGAGTTTCCAGCTGTATCTGTAACTGTAATTCTATCTGTATCGATATGCATCAGTATCTGTCTCTGTTTGTTGTTGTTCTGGCGATTAATTTCCACTGTGCTGAGATCACACAGTGCACTTCTCCATAAACCCAGATCGCTCCTGTAGTTTCCTCTCAGTCTCCTGTTCTTCTGCAGGACTCTTCTCTTCCTGCCCCTTAGATCATCAGTACAAGTACTACAGACTTGTTTCACACATCAGAGAAGATCTCAGAGCTGGACTGTGGCGCTTTCACGTCATCAGCCCAATTTCCACTCGTTTCCAGCTCGTTTCAGTTGTGTATGCATGAAAGACGATTACATTTGTAATAACAATGATAAATAAATAGCTTTGTTTGTACTTCAACTTTCAGCTCTGAGTCACTAAAACCTGCAAATAAATCAAGCATAAGAAAGGATAAACTAACTCATACATTCATTAATTAATTGAATGAATGTGTCATTTATTGAAGTGATTTATTGACATAACTCATTATTTATAATAACTTCATTTATATTGAAACTTTATATTGATCTGAGTCACAGAAAGATGCAGATTAATCAAGCATAAGAAAAAGGCCAACAAGTCTTATTAATCAATTAATTATTTGAACGAATATGCAATCAATTGAAGCAGAGAAGTAAACAATTTATTGTAATAGTAACTTTGTTTCATTTGTATTGCACCTTTGCCAGCTCTAAGTCAAATAAATCAAGCATAAAATAAGAAGCCAACAATATTTTGTTGATAAATTAATTGCCTGAATTAATATGTAATTAATTGAAGCAGATAAGGACACTTAATTTCTAATAACTTCTATTTATATCGCACCCTTTATCAGAAATGTCACAAAAACTGCAAATAAATCAATTATTAAAAAAGTGTCTTATTAGGTAATTCATTGGATTAATTAATATGTAATTAATTGAAGCGGACAAGTAAACTTTTACAAGAGTCAGCAGAAAGTAGCACAGAAGTCCAGATCTTTGACAGCGAAAGGCACTTTCTTTATGTTTTACAGTCGGAATAAGCAGTCTTTGATGACCTGAAGGTCCCATTTGCAATATAGCGTGTCAGCATTCTGTGCTGTACGAGGGTGCCGAAGCATTTATGGCATTTATGGCTAATAAGAGAGCACAAGAAAAATACATCATTTCCAGGCAAGACAGGCAGCGAGATGATGCATGAGCAACTCGGCTGGTACACTCTTAATACAAGCTGTAACCTGTCAATAGGCTTTTTAGGGAACTGTGTAAGTAGGGAATTACAATAGTCAAGGCAAGAGTGGGCAAACATCTGATTCAGCCTTTTTATCAACTGCCTATTAAAGATTCAAGACTTTATTTGTCACGTACACGCTTATATAAGTGTAGTGATATGTAACCTTGAAACAGAGTCAGGTGAGATATAGTGAGGTAGAGAGGCAGGCATGATACAGTGAGGTAGAGAGTCAGGTGAGATACAGTGAGGTAGAGAGGCGGGCATGATACAGTGAGGTAGAGAGGCAGGTGAGATACAGTGAGGTAGAGAAGTAGTGAGGCAGGTGAGGTAGAGAGTCAGGTGAGATATAGTGAGGTAGAGAGGCAGGCATGATACAGTGAGGTAGAGAGGCAGGTGAGATACAGTGAGATAGAGAAGTAGTGAGGCAGGTGAGAGAGTTCAGTTTGTGTTATAATGAACAGTTAAAGTTGTGTTGTGTCCTGGTTAAAAGTTTTATGTTCTGAGGATTGAAGCTCCTGACGAGTCTCCTGAAGTGTATTCCTGATTTCAGCAGGTCAGACAGACAGTTATTGGGTGAGACGAGTCTCTTATGATCCCGGTGTCTCTGGTCCTGCATTTCTTGTTATAAATGTCCTGCAGGAACAGAGAGATCAGGATCCTCAGAAACTTTCTGACCTGCTGAAATAAGGAAACACCTGAGGGGTTTTGCAGCCCAAACAGAGACTCAGGAGAAGCTGCAATCCTCAGCTGTTGCCAGATCAGGAGGTGATGCTCTGAGTCAGGACACTTTTTACCACACCAGAGTAAACAGTCCTCAGAGACCCTGCCTCAGCTGTTAGAGATGCTGCCTTGCCTTTTTGAACTGGGCTTGAATGTGTTCCGTCCATGTCAGATCCTCAGAGCTCTAGTGTCTTGAACTCTTTCACAATGAACTTCTAATATATCTGCAGTTTATTCTCTTGTGTCTGTTCATAGGGACCAGAAGGCAGTGAGAGGAGGACCATGGTGAGGCAATAGACGTCATTCTCCTCCTCCAAAGAAAACAAAAGGGAATACAAGTTTGAAAAACTCTTTTTGACGATCAGTATATTAGGGAATCTCAGTTATATCGCCATGGCTTCCAGTTTGACCTGTGCTGGGATATTCTGGGCCCTGGTGTCTCTCCTCAGTGCTGCAGCATCTTGTGTGGGTTTCTTCATGCCCTACTGGCTGCTCGGGTCGCAGATGGGCAAGCCGGTGTCCTTTGGTACCTTCCGGCGCTGCTCCTACCCTGTCCGGGACGAGCAGAGGCAGGCTACGGTCATGCTGGAGCAGTGCGGCCGCTACGCCACCTTCCAGGGCATCCCGAGCGTGGAGTGGCGAGTGTGTACGGTGGTCACGGGTACTGGCTGTGGCCTTCTCCTGCTGGTGGCGCTTACGGCGCTCATGGGCTGCTGCGTGTCCGAGCTCATCTCTCGCGCCATCGGACGCGTCGCAGGGGGCATCCAGTTTGTCGGCGGTGAGTGACACCTGTTCTATTCTGACTGACTGAGGAATGTGATGTCAAAAAGATTAACTTCTAATACCTTCTAATAAAAAACACTTTAAAGTCATTGGAAAACAAATACACAGTTAAAGCAGGGTCAGGACATTTGTGAGGCATGTCAAAAAGATTACCTTATAATACCTTATAATAAAAAGCGCCATAAAGTCTCTAAAGTCATTACATGCTTGCCCAGAAGAAAGGAAAATTCAAGATCTCTTCTTTGTCCAGTCTAGAAATAACTGAGCTCAGTTAAACATCAATATGAGATTTTCACCATTTTCTCCTTAACTCCTTAAATTCAGCTCCTGAGAAAGAGCTTTCCTGTAATCTCAGTCTGATCCCAATTTAAGATCTTAAAATGCTCTGTGTTTTCTCTTACTGCTCTGATCTTTATTCGTCTCAGATTTTTAGATCTTCAGATAAACCACAAGATCCAAAAGAAAACTGTTGTACTATAAATTAGCCTGTATCTGAAATGTGTCTCAGTGATGTGTCTCAGTAAAGCCAGGCTTTAATGATCTCCATATAGGACCATTTATTTCTGATGAGACCAAAAAAAGACTTCGACTTCCACTGGGCGTTTCAAACCCATATCAAGTGTCTCAGGTGTGCTTTCTTATGTAGTATTTGACACTGTGTGACTTTCTCTTATCTCTAAAAATCTAAAGGTGTAATAAATAAAGGTATTATGACTGTTTGTTGCCTGCATGAGCCTCTAGTCCAAAACTAAAGAAGCCTGATCAAGCCTTAGTTTATTAATTACATTTAGATTTAGACTTATATTGTGTAAATTAGATTTTTCACTGAAGGTCTCCAGCCTTTGAACCTCAAAGGCAGGTTCTTTTTGACATATCACATTGCTCATGAGTTATTGTTCACATTGTAATAAAAGGGTATCCGATTCTGGCCTGCATTGCCCTTCCTCTAACTCTGGTTTAGAGAGCTTTGAATCTGCAGTCTTTCCTGTTATCCAAGGTGCCTTTTTTCTCCAAATCGTATTAAGGACAATGCTGAGGTATCCTGATTCGTTTTAGAGTTGGAGCTCAGGGCTGTAATTCCAAACTCAGTTTGCTATGGTCCTGCCCACGGCTTGACATAATAGCCTTTTATTTTTTCGCCCCCCCTCCGATTCGCAGGTCTGAAACAGGCCACGCGGGGTGTCTTTGAGGAACGCTGGCACTTTTTTTCTCTTGCCTTTTCCTCGACTTTTCCAAACCAAGAAAAGTGGAGCGCGCTAATTTAAAGAGCAGTCTGGATATCCTGCTAAATCGGGCAGTGACTTGACATGAAAGTAGAGGATAACAGCTTTGATCGGGGCTGAAAAAAGATGTGTGTCATGACATAACTGTATGTCTGCAAGAATGTATGATGTTGCACTCACTTGGTAATACTGGGGTCCCAGGAATTTAATGGCAGTGGTGGTTTTGCTAATGAGTGTTTGTGTGTAGATATAATATTAGTCATTATAAGCTTAAACAGCAAAAAAGTCTCCAGGTGGCGGGAGTGGACCAAAGCACCCCATCAAGACCCAAACTAACCGTACAGCCTTTTTTTTGTATCAGTGTTACATGATTATCTGGTGGTAGCTTTTGTAGGGGATGGTGGTTGATGTGTGTGGTGATGTTGTGGTGAGTGGAGGGTGGTTAGCTAGAAGGTTTCTGTAATGTGGTTCAGTAGAGATGGGGAGAAGGTTTCTGAAGTGTGAAGATGATTGATGTGTATGGTTGATTTTTGGAGAAATGTGGAGAAGGTAATGTGTGTTTCTGGAGAAATATAGAGAATTTTTCTATAATCAGTCTTAGGAAAAATTTGTGTAGTGGTTCCCAAACTTTCTCTGCAGGGCCCCCCTTTTCTAGATAGGAACATTAATGAGCCCCCCACCCCCCCTTCAAACTACACAGGTTCAGATTCAAACTTTATTTGAAATACAGATCCCTTTTCTAATTGAGCGAAACAAAGGCAGTAACAAATGGTGCAATTTCACCACTGTGGGAGAAATAAAGAGCATACTGAAGTTATAAACACGAATAAACAACTGTCTCCACAAAAATGGCTGGGAAAATTAACCAGTTCCCAGTCAGAAAAAAAAAGGATCATCTCAAGTCTCACACTCGAATTTGCAGCTGATGAAGAGTCAGCCTCTGCTGAAGGCTTGGCTGGGTGCACAAACTTGTACATGTTTTTGCTAGCAGTGCTCGAGTGGAGCATAGGCTATCCTATTGGTGCAATACCTCTGCGCCCCCCAGTTTGGGAACCACTGCTGTAGTGTGAGAGGAGGCTGATGTGTTTTCCAGGAAAATGTGAAGAAGATTACAGTAGCAAGAAATGGGAAGGTTTCTGTAGTGTGTTTTGGTAGAAACGGGGAGAAGGTTGACCTCATTGTTTTCAGGAAGAATGTGGAGACGTTTCCTGTAGTATGTTCCAGGAGAAACGTGGAGAAGGCTGCTGTAGTGTGAAGTTGATTTGATGTAGTGTTTTTTTCAGGAAATATAGAGAAGGTTTATATAGAGGAGGTGTTTCACCAGAAACATGGAGGTTTCTTTAGCATGTTTCAGGAGAAATGGGAAGAAGTTTGATGTAGCTTATGTTAGAAGAAATGGGAAGGTTTCTGTGGCTAATTTTAGATAAAAAATGGGAAGGTTTCTGTAACATATGCTAGAAGAAATGGGAAGGTTTCTGTAGCTAATTTGAGAAGAAATGGGAAGGTTTCTGTAGCTAATTTGAGAAGAAATGG
>JBBPCY010000001.1:26518237-26534433 GCA_037974405.1 Brachyalestes nurse | reverse complement strand
TTCCGATTACTCGATTAATCGTTGAAAAAATCGACAGAATACTCGATTCCAAAAATATTCGATAGTTGCAGCCCTAGCTGTAACCAGTGTAGGCTTATACTTTACTGGTTGTATTAAAAAACAGAGACAATTAAATACTGATAATTACAGTAATTTACATAGCAATGGATTGTCAGCTAAAATTTCAGAGCAGGCCTAACTGGATCAATCACAGACACCAATGAATGCCAATTTTTTAGTGTGATTTTTAGGAACAACCACTTTTTGGTTCCCTAGAGAACCATTTAGTGGATATTTAGCCTTAGCAGATGAACAATGCAGTGTTTGAATCTTTAAAAATGGCATAGATTTGCTTTTTAGAATAAAGTCAGAATAACTAGATATATATTTATTTATGATCCTAAAAACAAATTAACCTTGGTGTAAGAAGCTGAATCATGTGTGAGTTTTTACAGTAAAAAAGAACACATTTCTAATCCAATTGACAAATATTTAGACCAAACATGTTACATTCTTTGTGGCTAGGTTGTGCTGAAAAAAGGGTACGATCACTTTTACAGTGCACATTGTTTGAGGCTTCAAATATTTGAAAAGAACAAGTAATGAAGAAACAGAAAAAAAATACCCTCAGGGTTCTTTGGGTTAAAAAGTGGTTTTGCTCCAAAGAACCCCTTTTGGCACTTTTATTTTCAAGAGTGCAGCCGTGTGCTACCTGCAGTTGCTGTCAGCCTCGAGAAGGAAAGGAGAGCAGGAACAATCTGTGACTAGGTTATCATTATTTATGGCAGGCCTGCTGGTTGTGGTGGCTGTGCTGGATGTGACGTCTCCACTCAGATGGCTGAAGACTGGGTCATTAGCTAATCTGTCACTGTGATGAGAATTCCATTAGTGGTGTTTTAGCATGCTTAGCATTCTGCTCAAAGCCGCTACCTCCTCATCCCATTCTCACCCACCCACTCCACTGCTGCAGGCCGGAACACCAGCCCATCCATCATCTGACTAAAGGGTTGACACTCCACAATAGGAACGAGGCTTGAAAGGGATATCGGACACACTGCTGATTGATTTGGGCAATAAATAAAAGATGTGGAGTTTTAATGGCTAGACTAGATTTAACGACTTCTTTCTGACTGATAGGACGCCCAGAAATATTGTCCTTCCAAATATCTTCTTAGGACTAGTTTCTTCAGTTTTGGCCAGTAAGGCTGGTCCATGTTATGGTAGAGACACTGTACCAACAGAAATCTCAGGAGATTTGGAAAACAATTCACTGCTCTACGTTTCAGTGCTTTCTCTACTTTCAGTTGTTTATACAAATAAGCCAGTACCAGGTCGATACTGTCTTTTGCCTTGATTTGTATTGAAATTTTTCACATGCCAATTATGTTGATGATCTTTTGAACGTACATACTATGTTCAAAACCTCATAAAATTGACATGTCAGAGAGTACTTAGTAAGTTTTTAACAATATTATACCATACCATACCATTTATATTGATTATGGTCAAACTATACTTGGTATCAGTATTGAAATCAATTTGGTATCGTGACAACCCTTCTTGGACTTTGGATTCATGTTGGTAAAAACTGTCATCTTTGCCATGCATGTATAATAAATGTACCTAATAAATAACTGCTCTGAGAGCAGCATTGTGAATCAGAATCAGAGTGAGAAATCCTTAGGGATCAGTACAGACACACGGAGACAAGAACAATATAAAATATAGTTAAATAAAAGACAAAACATAACCTCCAGAACCCTTAGCAGTTGCCATTATCACCACAATAACAAAAGCATGGCGTAATTTGATAGTCATTACTTCTCATTTCTCTTGGCCTGTGTTGCAGAAAGAAAAAAGATTATTTATATTATTGCCCTGTTTTTGGCATAACTCCAGATGGAAAACATTGAAACAAATGGAAAAAGTGTATGCCTAAACCTACCGATGCAGAATAGAAACAGAATGTGAATGTAATTCATTGCATAACTCATAACACAATTAAATGTTATGTAATTGCTTTTGAAGAGTATATCAGAATGGCAAGGGTTTAATGGCAAGGCGATATATTACAATTCTGGGCTGAAAATCTTTCCCTTTCCTGACCAGATTAGTGACCAGACTTCACATTTTAGTAACAGTAATATCCCACGTCCCCTAGAGAGATGACTAAGGTACTTTTTAGGCAAGCATTTTTTTAGGATGTGCTCAAATGTGGAGCCCTCTATCAGACTGGGCCACTGATGACTTAATGAGCAGATTAATAATGAGGGCTAAGAACACTCTCAGCCTCCTGGAGCGACTGATAATGCCCAGGGCTGGCCTCCCAGCCATTGTGAAAACCAATCTCCCGTCATTATATGCTTTTCAATCTGCTGAGCAAGGTTCCTTTCTTTTTTTTGCAGACATTCACTCCTTCCAGTCTCATTGTATGTGTGTGTTTTTGCACCAGGCAAAAATGATATGATGGAGGGAAAGGATTAGCACAGTGTTACTGTGCAAACACAAAATTGTTTACTCCGTGTTAGTTTGTGTAGAGTTGGGTTTTTTCTTGCGTTTAATTGGCCTTTTCCTTATTTTACAATAGAATGAGGCAGCATTGTGCTGAACGATGGGTTGTAAAATTGACTTTCTATCCGAGAGCAATTGTCAGGACTGTTCAAGACATTGAAAGTCTAAGCACCAAGATGTCAGCAAGAGAGAAAAAAAGGCGAGCCGATAGAAAAGCGACCTCATATCTAACCCGGTGGGAACGGGCGGCCAGAAGCCCCGGCCCTGCGCTACACATCCTGCCTGCCCCTCACCCCTGCAGTCCCTGAGCCCTTCACTCTGTCAAAGCACTTTTCAAAGAAGTGAGTTTTCATTCATTATTCAGTTTTGCAAAGAGCGTGGGAGAGGAGAAGAGATTGACTGAAGTACTCTTCTCCCTTAAAAAAGAAACCTGCATCCCCATTCTTCCAGTTAGCCCAGTGCAGACATTAATAAAGGCAGGTCACAACCAGAGGACACTGAATTTTAGTTCATAGTTTAGTTTGGAGTAGCATCTTAGTTAATGGGTATTTTGTCAGGGACTACATGGGAGTGGCCAATATGGTGATATTACGATAAATGATTCTTCAGTAAGCCTTTTTGAACACGTTATGGTTATCTTCTCAACTGAAGAATTTTTCGTTGAGTGGAGGTGGAGCAGCATAGGTGTTTTTGAGAGATCATTCATTCAAAGTCCTCTTTAATTGATAGTTTGCAGTCTTGAAGCCCTTAATAAAAATATATGTATATAGAAAATCACTGTACTCACAGTTTTCTCACATTTTAAATGTAAACCCCAGATAATACAAAAAACTATATCATGAAAATGTCTTCAAGTGTTTTGTTATGATATTTGTAACAAACTAGACCCATTTACAAAAAAAGTGATAAAAGATAGTTGCCACAAGCTGATATTCTATTTAAGATTCAACTGATTTTAACCTAAAATATTATTTGTTCGCTTTATTTATCATGTTGCCATCAAACACTAGCTTATTTCCTTATGTACATAATTTTGGTTCTCAAACCTTATGGCCAGTTGTAACATTTTGACAGGATTTTGGAAGTGTTTTCAGCTTAACTGCCCCTGTCGACCTTGTTGATTCGTGTGAGTCAGTAAATAGATGTTAAAATACATTTTCAGCTTAACTGCCCTTTTAGAAGTCAGCACTGTCAACTGTATCAAGTCATGTGAGTAGGTACATAAATGCTAAAAGCATGTAGGCGCAATCTTATTGCATTGCTAATGGCTGGCTAGAGGCTAATTGGATTGGCTGGAAGCTCAGCAGTGTAGTGTTATTACAGTGTGGTCATACTGGGGTGGATGATTAGGACAAATTACTGTATCGGCCTTTGCTGACAGTGTGTTCTCTTTACGAACACAAACAGTGTGTTAGCGCTGGGCGTTTTGTACGATTATCAGTAGCGCTGTCCCAGAGAGCCAGCCAGGCCGGGTGCGGGGGTCAGAGACGTGAGAATGGCTTTTATTAGCGCAACAAACGTAGCTGATGCAGTTTTAATACTGTAGTGATAATCCATATTGGACGTGCTAAGACTCGTGAGACGTTATTCCCCGAGCACATTCTGGCTAGACTGCTCGAGCGTATTGATATTTCTTTGAGCTAGTGTAAGGCAAATAAAGTTGGTTAGATAGTTCTTTTTTGCTCTATTCTACTCCAGTGGCCTATACGCAGCAATACAGATGGCAGCGGGAGGGAGAGCCAGGGGCAAGCAGGTTTTATTATGCAATGTGGTGTAATAAGTGCAGTTATTGAAGTGCACATGGAGTCTGAGCTGTTACACTTCAATGCACACTACATCTGGAATATTATGCGAATGTGAAAAACCTGTGCTGTGATTGTGTGCATGTATCTGTGTGTGGCTGGTAATATTTAGTACAGAATACCAGCCTGAGACCTTTGGAGAATAAAAAGCCCATTTCATTCATTTTATATACTGATGTCCATTTATGACATTAGTGACTTTATGTAAAAAAAAGCAAACGTTTTGCCAGTCAGAAGCAAGGAAAAATTAATAATGTTATCGGATTGGCTGCTTTCAAACCTCCCGGCTCACACTTTCTTTGCTCAGATGCTGGGCAGCGGAGGCTCATTTCATTCAGGTGTGTCAGGGGGGCTGGGGGGTGCACGCAGTATGAAGTCGCAAATTAGGCGCGCATTTGTGCTATAACTTGCGCGCATATATATGAACCCATATATATACGAAACCGAAAACCGAAAGAAATTACTAAATTATTAAAAGAATAAATCTATTATAAAACTATTACAATATTTATTTAGCATTCAAACAATGCACAATATAAAATTCAATTTGAAATAAAATATTTTACTTGGCCCCACTTATGAATAGCCTAAAAGCAAGATAGCTGAAATATTATACAATTAAATATCTTTTCTCATATAACTAGTGAATTCAAGTGCATTTTAATATTGTGAACAAAGTGCATTCAGAAGTGCTTTAAAAACTGTTGAAAGATAGAGCAACATTCTCTGTAGGCCTAAAATAAAATTGTGTATTAAAACAAAGACTGGCATAGCCAGTGCTGGACTGGCCTTCGGGCATACACCCCACTGCCCCGCCCAAGCAAATCGTGACTATGAGTAGAAACAAAAAAATCTTTTCATTTATTGACCTGTAGTAGTCAACTCATGCACCACTTCACGCTGCTGTGCTGCTGACATCCTAAACAAAGCCATGTGTTTGACATGGCCTCGAAATGTCAGGCTACATATTATCCTCCTCTTTTTCTGCTCAGTTCCTGCCAGCATCCTGATCAGAACATGTGGCTCTGCTTTATGAAGGAGGGCAAAAAAATGATCTAATGAATGATGTTAAGTATTAATATGACCCTTTCAGCCTTTTCACACTCGGAGACGAGAGAAAACGATCATAGTGAGTGGAGTGTCGGAGACTTTGGGACGAGAAGTCTGGCAGCTTATTATTTCAGCTTAGAGACTCAGTCTGATCTGTGAACGTGGCTGTCTTTGGATTTCAAATTCTCATCATTCTTGCGACTTGAGAAAGTGTTTATGTAATAAGCAGTGACTGATTCAGAAGTCTTATACACTGATGGTATATTTGAAATGCAAGCCTTGCTGTTAACCTGCTATCATGAGTTCACAGACAATGCTTGGATCCGTTTTTTTTTGTGCAGAACTACTTCAAATATTATGGGACATGAGTATTCCTCTACTTCTCCAGCGTAGTGGAGACTAAAATTTGACTCAAATTTGTGCATCGTTTGCACATAAAAATCTCTTACATCAACACAGTTGACAAAAGTAAGTGGATGGGACGACCAACTTCACTAGTTTGTAAAGTGATGGAAAACAGCCTAAAAAGACTATTTGAGAGTTTTACTTAACAACTTAATCCCAATACAGCAAGCTTTTAACTTTTCGAATGTGAGAGGTACAGATCTGTGCCGAAGCGCAACAAATGGTAAATTGTAATCATACAGGAAAATAACTCCTTACATGGAAGTTCCTCTGGTTTGTGTTGATGCTCGAGGTGTCAGACGTCATACTGAGCTTGTTTGGTGTTCCCATGTCACATAGAACCAAAGTTGTTGTTATTTTAAAAACATGTAAAAATAATAACTGCTACTGGGGTTTTAGAAATGGCACAAATTCCCATAAAGAACAGAAATGCCCAAATGTCTTTTATTTTAGACATTTAAATAGAAAAACAACAAGATCTCTGAATCTGGGCGAACTTTCAGGATAGTTTCCGCCCACAAGGGGGAGGTGGGGCAAAGACAGTGGCTGAGCAGCATGTAGGAGAGCAAACACTGACTGTTTTAGACTGTTTTATTCAGTTTTTGTTGAAATCAGATTTTATTAAAACCCTCTGATGGTAAGGGTGAAACATATTATATGATAGGATGCCTTACATCAGTACCGCATACACCAGAGTAGGGCATCTCCGGTCCTGGAGGGCCGTTGTCCAGCACAGTCTGATGGTAGTTCTCCTCAAACACATTCACTAAACCTGACAATTAACTGATGAGGTGAACCAGGTGTTTCTGAGCAAGGAAATCACCAAAACGTGCTGGACCACGGCCCTCCAGGACCAGAGTTGCCCACCCCTGCCACACACAGAACTCAGCAGATTGTAGTGCAAACAAGGCTGTTGAGCTGAGCTGGTTGAACAGGCTCAGTGGAGGGGTAGGGGAAGTTACTTATTGGTGGTGTGAGGGGCCTTGCTCTGTTTCAGGTCCCAGGAATGACACTATTGTGTCTCGAATTGAAATACATTTACATTTACAATTTGGCATCAGACTAAGCGAAGCAGCTGTCCATGGGCTCGGACAGTTTGTTCTTTCTTTCTGAAATAATTATAGTTTTGTGGCCAAATTAAAGAGGACTATACTACAACTACATATTTACAGAACTGCTTCGTCAGTATGCTCTTTTGTTCGACAAACATGACTTCAACTCATACGCTATCACTGCATTTGTTTTTGCTTCAATGTTAGGGACAAATTACTGGTAGGGAATGTAGATGAGCAAACTTTTTACTGAAAGTTTGAAAGTTTACTGAAAATTTGCAGCATACAGGACTGTTCAAAAATTTTGAGCCACCACTCATTTCTTTATATTTTGCTGAATCGCCTTGTTGGTGCAAAATGTATTTTTTTTATTTGCACCACCCATTATTTGAGGGTTGTCTTATCTTTGGCATATTGAGTAGATGACATTAAGGAAATGGGAATAAATATTTTTTTCTGCAACAGGCCGCAAAGAGCCTAAAGATACCTGTATAAAGTTCCAACCACTCAGCATTCAGCACCACCAGTATACTGATCACTGCCTGATCATCTGGGATCATCTGCTCCTGTTTCTTCACTGGTTCAGGCCTTAAGTTAGATGTGCCTTATTACGCTTGAATGATTCATACGTAGTTTAATAAACAAAAAACAGGTAACTGGTCAGGTTCATGGATTGGACTGAATATGAGAGTCTTTGAAAGTCTGTCAAGAGACCTGGAGGACTGTTCCTCAAGACTACATTAAAAATACAGGAATGTCTGGCCCTTTTGGAAGAAAAAAATAAAGAAATAGAGGCTTGCTGAAGAGTCTTGCAAAGTACTATACATAATTTCTGATCTAGGATTAAATTGCGTTTACATACTGCATATTGTTTGTTTTGAAATGATATGCACATTTAAATGAAGTGAGTTCAGTGCATTATTTTCTTCACTTGAAAAGCCCTGTAGGGTATTTTAGCATGCACAATTTAATGTACCTGCTAATGTTATATATAGTCGACCACAGCATACCATAGCAGCTCCATAATGAGCTTTCCAGAGGACACACTGCTTTTTGTCAGTCAGTAAAAGTCCATATGAGCCCTGATGAGCGAAACAGATGCCCTGTGGCTGAGGTGTAGGTGTGGCACAGACCGGTTTCAACCACTATGTAGGCATGGGCCTCCTCCTATATCCTGAAGCCATTTATCTAAAATATGATCTAATAAAACACATCTTCACACTGGTGCTGGTGTTTTTCAGGGTGGTCATGGGATGATTTCTGCTCAGCCTATCAAATACACCGGATATTTTCTTGCTGTGAAAAAAAACCCCACAATGCATTACAAAGCAGAAGACAGAAGTAGAGCTTATCTTGAAGCCTAAATTTAGCCTGCATTTGTACTTTTGTTCTTTTGTGTAAATGACAAAGTGTCATGCAGCGTCCAGAAACCACATAAACAGATCTATTACGGCCTGGTCTTGGTGGGGCCGCAGAATACAAGGAAATAATGGTGCAAAATCCCAAACGTTCTTTGTAGTTATTCATAATGTTTTATATAAACAGAAATTAAACACTCAATCACAAAGGGCCATGGCTCAAACAAGGTCACAAACAGGCAGTAGGTCATACACAGTAAATTCAGGACACATATCAAACAGCAAGTACACAAAGCAAAGGCAACAATCTGCCCAGCCTGTAGATCTGCCTGTAGGGTTTTCTGAGTTCAACTGCCAACAAATTCAGCAAAAGATGGTGGAGCCAAGCATACACCAAGGACAATCATCCAATTGTCCAAACACATGTGTGTGATTACAGGGGTTGGGTCTAAAAGCTGTCTGTCTAGTGGTTAGGGAGTTGCCCTTGTGGTCAGAAGGTCATGGGTTTGAATCCCAGGTCCCCACACGCTGCTCCCCGGGCGCTCCTTCACTTGGTGAATGGGTTAAATACAGAGAACAGTTTGTGCTTTGGTGTGGTGGCTTAGTGCGTAGGATAATTGCCTCTGGACCAAGAGATAATGGGTTTGAAACCTGCCTTCAGCACACCACCACTGGGTTCCTGAGCAAGACCCTTGCTGCAAGACAACTTGGGGTTGCTCCCTGTAGTTAGGGAATGGAAGTCACTTTGGATAAAAGTTGTGTATGGGTTTATTCTATTGTTTTGCTGCTCTTAATAAACATTTTAATAAATAAATGTTTATCTTATCTTATCTTAAGAGAGTAGGAGACAAAAGACACCCATCCCACTGCCAAAAACAAAAATGGCACAAAATGCAAACACAATCAAGGACATAGCAAGATTGATTTAAGTTTATGAGCTTCAGGCATGCAGTTAGCCCAAGAAAAGAGATCAAATCACTCCAGTTCTCAGGTCCTTGCACTAGCTCCCAGTTCTATACAAAACTGATTTCAAAGCATTACTCATTATGTACAAGTGGTTTGGGCCCTAAATACATCTCTGATGTTTGATGTTTATAATCCTGCTGGGTCTCTTAGCTCTGCAGGAGCTGCTCAGCTAGTGGTGAGGAGCTGAAACTAAACATGGTGAAATGGTGTTTTTCCACTATGCTGTCCAACCAACTGCATATCAGTATCAGATCTGTACCACACTATCGTCCTTCACCTTGTTTTAAATCTTGGCTCTTCGATCACATTTCAAATCTTAATTCATTTTCTATGTACTCTTTTATTTATTTTATTTCTTCTATTATTTTATTATTTAATTTTACCCTATAATTTTTTTTATATCCCAGTCTTGTAAAGCACACAGAATGACATTTGTGTATGATAATCTGCCAGATATATGTTCATTGGACATTTTGGTGCAACAACAGGTCCCATATTCCTGAATCCTCTGAGAGTAGAAGTGCTTATATTAAACCAATACGAAAAAGAATCTGATCTAATCCCAGATCACCACTCCTATCCCCAGAAGCTTTTTGAGCACAGACCCTGGATAATTACAGTGCTACAAGACTACAGCTACTGAAACTTTGCAGCGCGTATTATTACTGTCCCGTCTATAATAAACACCCACCTAATCCCTTTCCTTTCAGCAGAATCTAATTGGAGCTTTAAGGGTGAGCTGGTAAACATAAAGCGTGTTTGCTGTCTAGACTTCAATTATAATTCTGTTCTCTTTTCAGAAAAAATATTCATCTCACGATTAAAGTTCCTCGTCCGAAACATGAATTACAGAAGACACATCACTGTTGCTTTTGGAGCACTTTTAGTACTTTTATGTACTTTTTAGTTAGTAGATTTATTGGTTGATTTGTTGCTTAAAAGTCTGTGCAGTAAAGTGTTTGCTGAGTTTATATAACGACATTTTGGTGTCTTTAATGATACAAATGGGTAACGTTCTGGTTGTAGGATATTAATAATTCTAAGCAAAAACACTTGTGGACTATACAAGAAAGACACACCATACAGTAAAATGACTTAGAAATGTTCTGACTTTAATGCATTAACTATTGTCCCACTGAGACAATGACACTACTTCATCTTGAAGGGGCGGAGCCAAAATGCTGTGGGATAAATAGGTGGAAATATGTGTTGGTTTTCATGGCATCATGAAAACAGTGAATCCGAATCAGATTGCTTTTACAGCCTAATTTTCCGTAGCTTGACTGTATGGACATTTAGAAACTTTAACAATGTCTACATACTGCTATAATGCATCGAACTTCCTTACATCAAAAGCGAAGAAACAGGAGCAGATGATTCCAGATGATCAGGCGATGATCAGTATACTGGTGGTGCTGAATGCAGAGTGGTTGGAACACTTTTATCAAGGCACCTTTTTAGGCATTTCATGGTAAGACATGTGTTCCTATTTTTTTCACTGAATCTATTTACTATGCCAAAGATAAGACAGTTTGGCATAAAAGATTATTTTGGCACCAACAAAGTGAAGTAAAGAAATGAGGGCTGGCTTTGGAACAGTACTGTATTTCTAAAAAGTACAAAAGGAAATATTTAGTCAAATTACATTTTGATCACACGGCTCGACCTCAAAGGTTTTTTTACTATTTCATTTCACAGTTTTTGTGATGTCATGAAAACAAACACATACATCCAGGAAAAAGTGGCTTAATAATTACTTGGAATAAAATCTTGTTACATTAGTGCAGACAAAAGGTTTTCATGGTCAGAAACTGTTATTTACCTGCTAGCGGGAAACAGGAAACCTGCCAGTCGTGAGGATTCCTGACAGAGGCTTTAAATGCTCCCCCATCCCACTAAATGCTGCAGTGCCAAGGGGCTCTTCCCAGCGGGCTGCTGTGTGAGAGGAAGGGAGAAGTGGTTCAGAGAGAGAGGGGGAGCAGAGAAGTGAGATAGAGAGGGGGGAGAGAGAGAGAAAGAAAGGGGAAGAGAGAGTGAGAAAGAGACTTGTGTTAGGCCTGAGGCGGTGTAATCGTTATCAAAGCCCTCACCCTTCACCAGCCTGAGTCTCTGGTGAGAATAAAGCTCATTTACCAGAGTGAAGCTTTCTCTATGAGCTCTCATCAGCCTAACCTATAACCTACATTCCTGATTTACAAGTAAACACGTGACGTGCGACTACATATTTTGGCCCAAATTGCACGTGATCACGTTTTTTAACGGCCGTGTTTTATGTGATCACATGCAGTAACTCGAAATTCCATTTCTACAGCATGAAAGTACACCTGAGAATTTGAATGAATGCAAGGACATCACACACGACAAATAAATTACATGTGGGATTTGCAGTTAGTTTGCAGTTAGCTACTAATCTTTAAAAACTACTTTACACTTTGAAAACCACACAAACTTTTCTCCTAAGCCAGAGACTTTGTCTATCAGTCACAGATGATATAAACCTTCCAGAGCAGACACAGTTTAGTGTGACATTTCTTGACTTTGGGGAAATGTTCGTTTATTCCCTCTTGCAAGGAAGTTTTGTGTGTAGGAGAGATTGTTTTTATACATTTAAATAAACTTAAAAGAAAAAACACAGAAATTGAGTATATGGGCAGCTGGTGGACTAGTGGTTAGGGCGTTCGCCCTGTGATCAGGAAGTTGTGGGTTCGATTCCTAAAACTGCTAAGCTCCTCTGAGGTACCCTGAGCTAGGTACCATCCCCACACACTGCTCCCCATGCTGTTCACGTGTGACAGAATTTTCATATATATACAGGTTTTGAGCCACCTCTCATTTTTCTTTATATTTTGCTTTGAATCATCTTATTGATGCAAAAATACTATTTGATTCCTGCCGAATTGTGTCATCTTTGACAGACTGGGTAGATTAAAATGAAATCAGAGTAAGGTACCGTCCCCACACACTGCTCCCCGGGCACTGTGTTCCTGGCTGCCCGCTGCTTCACTTGGATGAATGAGTTACATGCAGAGAAAGAATTTTGTGCTGTTCACACTGTGTGCTGCGGTGTGTTCACGTATGATAAATGGACACTTTACACTTAAACTTACTGCAACAGGCTGCAAAGTACCTAAAGATACAAGGTTGCTACATAAATGAAGCACCACCAGTATACTGATCACCGCCTGATCATCTGAAATCATCTGCACCCGTTTCTTCACTTGTTCAGCCTTTAAGTTAAATGTGTTTTGTTACGCTCAAATGATTCTTACGTAGGCCACTGTTTGGGTTAACAAACAAAAAAACTGATAACTGATCAGGTTCATGGACTGGACTGAAATGAGAGACTTTGAATAGCACATGATACGGTTTACAGTGGTGTCTCATGAAACACAGTTAACATAAAATTATATTCAAAAACAGAATATGATACATACCTGTCCATATATATAGGACATATATGTAATCCTGTGTTTTATAGATATAGTGTGTGTGTGTATGTAAAAGAAAGGCTGTTGTGTTGTCCCCCCCAACACACACACACCACCTCCCCCGACATCTTCCCGGAACGTGGCAATTAACCTTCATCCCGTCACCTTGCCTTCACCACTGAACTTTCTAGGCTTCCTAATTGGACGGCTCGTGCTGTGTGTCGCTGTCCCATTAGAGGAGGCCGGACCATGTCTGGGTCAAGCAGGCGAGGCGTCCATACCAGCGCCACAGTCCACAGCAATTAGCTCTCCGACGGCTCGCCAAGGAATGCTAATGCTTTTAGGGCCAAGGGCGGCTGTTGTGATTTACAACAAGGCTGACGGCCAGTTACCCGTGTATGAAGAAGGAGAACAGAATTACTGCATGAAAAAAGCGCTGAAATGATCTTGTTGCTAGGAGGTGTAGATCAGTGCCAGTAGCAGGAGAACGGCTTGACACTGAATTGAGCTAAATGGGAGAAATGAAGGCACAGCTTTTGTTTCCACAGGGGGTAAAAAAGCATGAGGAACATCTTTCAGCTCTCAAACACTCCAGAGTTCTTGCTGATTTTTTCACCACGGGCAGAAATCTACACACATCGTCTCCCATACTAGGTTCTATAAATGTAAAACCACAGTAGTGCATCAGTGCATAGCCATTTGATGACACTGATTTTGAAAGATTATATTAATTATATAAATAATATTAATACAGTTAATAGTGATTTTATGGATGTTTTTGTTTGCTTAATCATTCCCAGACCTCTAAGCATGGAAGTCTAGTATTACATTCTCATCAAATACCTCAAATTTCTGATTCAGTTTCTCCAAGTACTTTTTGCAAACAAAACAAATCTTGATGTTATGTAATGCTTTCTTGTTTGTTTGCATATTAATTAGTGTATTTGCAGGGAGAAAGGCCCTCACTGCTCACATAAATGGCTTTAAACAGTTTGCACAGGAGCCTAAGATTCTTTCACAGCACTGTATGCTTTTTAGTCTCTAAATTCCTTGCTGTAATTCTGTACTTTACTAGAATAATCAAACTGACCTGAACTGTGTTGAAATGTATGATTTCATTTCATTTCATCCTAAATAAAGTGGGTCGTTGTGGGGATGTCCAGCTCTACTAGTCAGCACTGAAACATGTCCTTGTGAGCTACTAAGACACTTTCCTCCATAGTAACCTCACCCAACCCCCTCCAGACGCTCGATCTGTCCCAGGCTTGTCAGCAGTGATCCAGGCCTAATCCACCAGCCTGGGGCCGCGATCCCCGGAGGGCCATGGTGGCCTCAGGCTGCTGTGTATTACCCCATCTATCTTCAGGACACAAGGGAGTCCTTGGACCTAGGAGAGCCCAATACTGCTGACTGTTGCCTACCTGAAGCTACAAATGGCAAAACTGGGCTCCATTTGGGTCCACCAGGTTCTGCTAGAATTGATTCCGTACATGCAGAATAAGCCATTGTGTCACGACAGGCAAATTTTCATCCAGGTTTAATATAAAAGAACCCCTTTATTAATCCCACTTTATTTGTCCCTTTATCGGTTGCATTGTTAAGTGAACCGTACAGAAGGAGAAAGCAGAGGCAGCATATTCAATAAACTCTATACAATAAAACAATATAATATAAAAGACCTGTACACAGTACAATAAATTATATAAATGTGTGGATATATGGGAATACTCAGATGCGTGGTAGAAGCAGATATTGAGTGATACACAGAGATACTGCATTTGTAACATATGCTAAATATGTTAAAAAGTAAAGTTAAATGTTCTGCAGTGTGACTAGAAATGGCATGATAATACTTTACAAATATCAGAAATGAATCTGCGATCTAGAACACACTACATTCATAGTTTTTTTTTGATAACACCAAATAATAGTCAAGTCAAATTTATTTCTAGAGTTCATTATCATAAACGAATGTCATTCAGAATAAGAAAATAAAATAAATTAGGAAAAAGTTACAAAAAATGTAAAAAATAAAAAGACGCATTAAAGATTAAAAATACTTTTTTAGATCAATAAATAGCGTAAAGTCCATTTGTCATATGTGAACACACCACAGCACAGAGTGTGAACGGTGTGAAATTATAGTAATCCCCCAGTTTTACGCAGATAAGAAGATTTTTATGCAGAAATCTCCACAATAACGCGGAAACTGCAAATATTTTTAACTTTTTTGCTTTTTGTGGCAATAAATATATTTTTTTCTGGATGTTTTCACACAAGGGGACCCGTTCACCTTGCCACGGTGTCCCAATACTTTAGTCCAACTACCTTCCGAGTTGCATATCTCGGCGGGGAAAGCACTCAGACACTTCTCCAGGGGACCTTTATTCTCCGAAAATTGGGTGTCCCAGGTTTACCTTTGTTTTCTTTAAGAGTAATGCATTAACTAGGTGAAATGAAATTAAAGTGTTCTGGGAGCATGTTTGGGGGCATGTGTAGGGTTTACATTATAAAAATAGGCCTTTTTAGGCTTTTTTTTAACCAAAACACAACAACGCGTTTTTTTCACTATACGCGGGTGCTCTTGGAACGTAACCCCCGCGAAAAGCGAGGGATTACTGTATTTCTCTGCATTTAACACATTCACCAAATGAAGCAGTGGGCAGCCAGGAGCACAGGAGTTACTCAAGGGTATCTCTGTGGTGCTACAAGCAGTCCTGGGATTCTAACCTTCTGATCACAGAGACAACTTCCTAACCACTAGGCCACCAGCTGCCCCAAGTATCAGTTTCTTGATTCAACTTTAGAAGAGAAGTTGTTTGTCTATGATTATATAAAGATGATAAAAACTCAATTCTGTATAATTAGTCCAGGAGGCCAAACAATAGTAATTATGGGCACAATGTGAGGTGCTTGAAACTCATTGTGTAAATGTATCAGCTGTATTTCCTGCAAATGATGTCATTAGACGAAGCATTTTACTGCTGTTTTATTACAATTTGATGAAAATGAACTGCCAGGAGCAACATTTTATCCTCCTGAAATGATACACAGAGAAACCTAGCTAGTGAAAGAAGTTTAAACTTTTAATTATTCTCAAGCGATGTTGGAGAAGATAATAATTATTTACTCATTGTGGGATTGGGATGGGGCAGCTAATTCATACACAAACACACACACATACACACACACACACACACACACACACACACACACAAGGACTGGTCAAATGAAAACCACCCTCATCAACCTGTTTGTTGTGTATTACGCTGTGCTGTCAGGAATACAAAGACCTATTATATACTGCTTACTCATTTTATTACTGTTTGTCTTATATAATGGAGACTTATGGGAAGTACCGTGTGGATTTCCGTAAGTGGTGCACTGGACAAACAGGTCAATGATTTATAATGTCTTTCTCAGGCACAAACTCTTAGTAAATGTGGAAGTGCAAACATCTATCCATCCATCCATCCATCCTTCCATTCATCCATCCATGCATCCATTCATTCATTCATCCATCCATCCATGCATCCATTCAACTATCCAGACATCCATCCAATCCTCCATCCATCCATCCATCTATTCAGACATTCGTCTATCATTCCATCCATCCATCCTTCC
>JBBPCY010000001.1:26457459-26492418 GCA_037974405.1 Brachyalestes nurse | reverse complement strand
GCTCATAGTCCCACGCTACTTTCGCCAGGATTGGTTATCTGCTGTGTTGTATAAAATTAGCCAATCCGAGCACAGAAATCGCCATATTATTAGCCAAGAGGCGGGATTTGCCAGAAAATGGGTGTGTTAAAAAAAAGCAGCGCAGAGCTGTCAGTAACGAATGAGAATCCGGTCACACACACAGTGAGGGGAAAATCGTTGTAGTTTTAGCTCGATGATGTATCTACTCCAACGACTTAACGGTCAGAGTTCTCGTTTAGAACTGTACATCGTTAAAACGGCTAGGTTAAAGCGGCACTGACACAGTGCTGGACTGGCCATCAGGCAGACCGGGCCGATGGTAAATTTGGGCTGACCCCCACTCCGCCGGGAACGACAGTCTGGACAACACAAAATTCTGTGGCCCCCGAACCCCCAGTGACTTTCATATCCGGCCCACTTGCTATTGCAGTTGAATAGCCCTGTTCTAGAACAATTTAAAGTATTTTTCCTACAACTTTAATGGCTGTTTAGAAGTCCCTGTTTTTAGCAGATTATTTTAATATTGAAAGAGCATTCATTCCTAGACCACTGAAGAAATAGCTGTGATCTAAACAGAAGTTTAGTATCTTAATGCCAGAAGAGATTTATCCCTCTGGACGTTCAGTCAAAATCATCTCAGGGCTCAGTGGCTGCGCTAATGCCAAACTTTCCCACTGAAGTTTCTCCTCCCCCAAAACAGCTACGCTATAGATCCTTTCTCTGCCTTCCTAGAATCCCCAGCGCCCCCTCACAGGATTAAGGGAAGCGTTCTCCATCGATAATCTCACCATGGAATAAAGCCTCTCTGAGAAATTCTGCCCTGATCCTGTTAGAGTTTTAAAGGGAGATGAAACAGTTTAGAAAAAAGCAGAAGACTAAGCACTCGATGTTTGTGACTCTGGTAATCAGATCACGAAGAAAGAGGATAAGTGATAAAATAGAACAGCCCTTAAAAAATTGAGTTGTTTTTCGTGTGTGAACTTGCGGCATTTCTGTTTTGGGAGAAGATATTATAGAAAAAAATCTAGTTTTTTTTTAATATTAAAGCTTCTCACCAGCCCCATTACTTCAACAAATGACAGTTTTCGTACTGAATGGGTAGATCATGCTCATAATATGTCTCATTTAATGAACAGTCATTAAAGTGAATTATTTTCACTTTCTTTCTACACTTTTAATAACTGAGGTGCCAAAAAGAATGTTATAGAAGAGCCAGGTTCCCTGAAGAACCTTTGCATAGTTCTTGGAACCATTGCTGTTTAGAAGATATGTGAAGAATCTTTTTGAAGCTTTAGAAACTTCCACAGTTTGTAGATTTTGTAAATGAGCTAAAAGTGTTTGCTTGAATGCCCAGGAACCACCTTTAGGAGTGTGCTGCTCCTCTTCTTATTCCTCTCTTTCTTTTTTACTTTCTAGTGTCTCCAGGAGAGACATGTCTTGTCCTAAAGTGCCATTCACCTTTGCTGCACTGTTTCCACAGATCTTCTTCTTTTTTTCCATGCTTTGGTCCTCTGAGAATGATGGTTTGTCCCTTCCTTGGCCCTATTCATGTCTTCTATTCTGCATTCTGTCCAAAAACTCTTTAAAAAAGTCTTTATTTCTTTTCTTTCTCTCCCTCCTCTCTTTCTCCGCCCCTTTGAATACTAAACGTGAATGGCATTAAGGGCAAAGAGAACACAAGGCAGAGAATTCCAGAGTCCCCATTGAGGTAAACCAGGAAGGGATGACATAAAAACGAGTGCTCCCAAAGCAGTAGGATGGCAGGGAGATGAAAGAGGCCCTTGCTATTGCTATAGCAGAAAGAAGGGATTTCACGTGGTCTATATAAACCTCCAGTGACTAGATTAAGAGCTCACCTGCCAACAAATTTAACGTGCTTATATATAGGCCAGCTCTTCGTATTTTAGGCTGCTTATGCAATGCGGAAAAGGCTAATCTTTCATTTTTTGCTGTATTTTTGTCCCAAGTATTTTGTCCTGCAAACTGAGTGCTTTCACAGAGATGTGATTAATGTTTTCAGTATTTGGGAGAGCTTTTGGTATTAACTACTACATAATATTTGTCTTAACATTAGTCTTAGTATTAGTATTATCCACATGGAGGGCCACTGTTACTATTTCCTATCAAAACATCATTGACCGTCATTTTTGGTGGAACACATATCGTTCAAATAGACTGGAAATGTTTGCAAAACACTAAACAACATCATTCATTTGACTGCAGGTATTAAATTTATATTTTTATTAAACCGAAATCTATGTATTTCTTATTAGAAATCACACACGTGTACTGTACAAAATATTGTATAAATATGAACAGTTTGTGTATGTATATGGATTTATATATGCATATCTTAAATCTATACTTTTTTCATTAAACCTTAAAATTACAGGCCTGTGGTTTGCGCACAAGTCTTTAGACGAATCACAACTCTCTTACAACAGCATACCCTGATCAGACGAAATATAAATAGTATTTAAACAGGCAGTAGTGATTAAAAACTGAGACAAAGATGCTGAATGCGTTCCAGTCTCGCAGGGCCTTTTCGCTGAACTCCTCGACCTGGTCTGCATTGAGAGCGAGCGGCTTAAATCTTTAATTACTTGTAAGAACATGCGAGGCTCGCCTGCTCTCGGGCCGGGCTGAATAAGTAGCTATAAGGTAATCACTGAGAGTGTGAGGAAGCATTAACTGTAGATGAGGGCTCATTAGCACCCACTCACGGGTGCATATTGAACACTTCCCTAATGGAGGACGCTAGTGGTGCTCTGTAACGGACTCGCTCTCCGATGCTCTTTCCTCATCCAAATAACCGTGGAGTGTTTCAAAGGCACTGAAAGTTTGAGATCTGGCTTATGGTGCACAGATCTGGCTTAGGGTTCATCCCTAACCCTAATCCCTAACCCTAACCAATGGGTGCGTGTACCCAAACTTATGAGCAATAGACGATCGTACCTAAACCTTAGACCTTTGGTTAGATTTAAATGATCTATAAATCTATTCATGAAACAGAACCACTCATTCTCTGTGTCTCTTGTTCTCTCTCTCTCCCTATTTATTTTCAAAGACCAATTAAAATGACACTGTCTATGAAGTGGTGATAGCGGCACCCAAACATTGAGATTTACACAGAATTTGACCCCTAAACTGTTGGTGAGACGAGCACTGAACCCCTCTCTCTCCATATTTGTTGCCAAGGCAGCTCAGCCCAAAATTACTAGCTTTAATTGATCAGATATCAGATATGGCTGGACATTTCAGGTGTCAGGATCTTAAAAGGAGAGGAAGAGGCCAGAAAATTGACAGTTTTCTTCTGTTATTATATTATGAAAAATAAAAACAAAGGAAACTAATCAATTCACTTGATGTAACACCATCTTGATGTAGATGCTTTAGCTTGTCAGACATGTAACATACTTTATTCAGTAGAGGCGCTGTAAGTAAAGGAGCATGAATTAGAAGAGAGATTTCTGAGGCTGTGTTCGTCATTACAGCCTTCCAGTAAAAGTGTTTTAGAGGCACCCAGCATGTATGCAGCGCTCTGTGAAGTGTGTCTGTGGGCTTGTAGCAGCCCTAACCAATTTCCATTCCCATGAGGGCTGTGGTAAAAACAGAAGCACCTCTTCACAGTTTGTCAGAACCTCTCAAATGTATTTCATCATGACACGTTTACGGTCCGGTGTGAGTGATTTCAGCTGTGCGCCTTTTTTTTTTCCTTCACTCAAGTAATTGCTCATACATCTGGATGTTGATGTGACAGGAACATGGGATTTGATTTCAGGCCTGTTGTCCGCATGATGATTAAGTATATACCGACAGCTCCAAATAGATTTTAGATTAAAACTGGTGCAAAGGCATTTTACAGGATATAGACATTATGGTCAGGATACAAATAGCACATCCAGGCTCCACCAGTACGTTCTTTTCCAGGAACTGTTGCCAGGTTGGACAGGCTTTAATGGAATGTTGGTAAAAGTCTCAACCTAATGAGAAATTGTAGTTCGCCACATTAAGAGCTTCCTTTCTCCCAATCACACTGCACACATACACACACTTAACTGTTCTGCCATAATATTTAATACCCAATATTTAAATGTGAAAGTGAACATTCTGTCATCCATGAACAGCACGAAATTCTTCCTTTGTATTTAACCCATTCACCAAGTGAAGCAGCGGGCAGCCAGGAACACAGCGCCCAGGGAGCACTGTATGGGGACGGTACCTTGCTCAGTGTACCTCAGAGGTGCTTAGCAGTTGGGACTTGAACCCACGACTTTCTGATTGCAGGGCGAATGCCCTAACCACTAATCCACCAGCTGCCTATTTATTTTATACTGTTGGTGCTACTGGTTGATTTTGCACAATTATTTATTGCTGTCTACCTCCGTTTTGCATGTTTATTTTGCATTTTTTGGACATTTAATGAATCTACTGTATGTCATAATATTTTCTTCACCAGTGCTGTTACTGCTCCTACTGGCTGCACTGGGTGTTGTTAGATCGTGTATAGTGCTGTACTGTTGCTCTTGTGTTTTTTTGCTCTCTGTGTAGTCCTGTCCTGCCCATGCTTGTGTAGCCTTGTGTTCTGTTTTTGTTCTTTGTGGGTCTGTTTTTGTTTGCTGTGTTGCTCTGTGGTCATGGAGGAACATGTTTCAGTGTCTACTGACTTTTCACTACTTCATTCAGGTTTGGTAAAATAAAACTGCATTTTAGTTTATTAGTTTTAAATCCTGCTTATTTTGTTTGCATGTGAAGTTAGGCTGTGTGTGTGTGTCTGTGTGTGTTAATGAGGGTGTTCACTAAACTCAGCAGCATCTAGTCCAGTGGTGTAGCATTTTAAACTGGAAGCTCCATATTATGGAACAGCTGTACATTACAACAGTTCATTTCTCATGTTGACTGAATTTTTTTCCAGAGTTCTAGAAATCTAACCCCCCCATCAGTAGCTACAAAAGAATTGAAGGTGAAGTGTTTTGTGAATCCCTAAAAAGTGTTGCTGCTGGTCTGCCACATTGGGTTTTTATAATGTTGGAGCCACAAAATTTTCTTAATTGTATCAATAACTTGATAACAGTAATTGGACCTTAGAAAATACTATTCATGCCTGTCAATCTGTCTTATCTTTGGTATACTGACTAAATTAAATGAAAGAAATGGGAACAAATATTTTACCGCGACAGGCCGCAAAGTCCCTAAAGATACAAGGAGCCTAGATAAAGGAGTTCCAACCACTCAGCATTCAGCACCACCAGTATACTGATCACCGCCTGAGTGTCTATTCTTTTGTTAATATTAGATTGTTATTCCAAATTATGTGTGGGATTTCAACTCAATAGAAGGTCTAGAGTAAAAGAGTAATCTTCTTTAAAACTCATAACAAGGACTATTAGAGATCATCACTGTCGAAGCAAAACCTCTAGTGTGTTAAGAAATAAGAAGTGAGAACATTATTAGCTGTAATGTCTATCTACATTATCATTAATGCAGTAATATTTAATGTAAGTTTGAACTATTTCTCTTGGACCATTTTTCAGTGGCATCTTCGTATTGTATCAAAAAAAATAATTATAATAACTTTACGGCAGTAAGAGTGTCAATATGTTGAATATATTTCCAATGATTCCACTTTCACAGTATATTTTATATCATTCTGCATGAACAGCTCACTCTTACTTCACGACTTGTCGAAGTCAACTAAGGCTAAGTGGTTTTCCGGCTCTTTTCAGTTGAGAAATCTAAGGAGAGCATATAACTAAACATCTAGGTCATCCGCTTCCACATTGGGAGGGAACAATCATTAATATTCTGGCATCTGTTCAAGCAGCTTCCTACCTTGTCAGTCACAGCCTTAAAATCCACCTGGAGTCAACGGCTCCCTTCCAGAGAAACTCGATTCGCAGTCCCTTTTTGTCTGAGGGAACATTTTTGCTTTTTGGCCAGCGCAATTCAAGCCTACATGGCTGGTGCACACACAATGACACACTTAATGCTCTCTTTAAATTCTAGAAATTAATCTTAAAATAATACAACAAAGCCAGGTGTGTAACTTAAAACACACTTTTCAGTTCAGTTTGCTTTTCACCTTTGTCCATTGGTCCATTTGTGTTGCAATGGTCATATAGTGTAAAGGGCAGCTGACATATTCAAAAAAAAAGTTTTAGGATTTCTTATGGCAGCAATGAGGAATACCTTCATAATTTCCATACCTTCAGAAATCTATATATACATGTACGTTCACACAGTGACACTTCTTGCACTACAGACGTTTTCTAGAAAATATGAAACATTGTCTTGCTGTCTACTATGCACCTTATTATTTTACAATTTATTTTACTAAAGGGATGCTTATACATTTTTACTGTTTTTATTTTGTTCCACTTTTTGTACCGTGCAAACTTGATGGACGCTCTCACTCTAGTAAACTTGCCTAAAACAGCTCTAAAACACTCTGGGTTGGTTTCCTGGACAGTGATTAAGCCTAGTCTTGGACTACCCTTGCTTTTTCAATGGAAAATCTTTATTTACAGCAATACATAATCCAGAACTAGACTTAATCCCTGTTTGGTAAACCCACCCTCTATGCACATCATCTCCAGCATGATTTAACAAGTCTCTGTCATGTTTGTGGAATATATAATACCATGGACGACTGATCATTGGTTTCTAATATAAAGGTGTTTTGACCTGAGTCTGTTGTCTTCTGATGGGAAACATGTTATAGACAAACCCCTCCAAAACTCCACTTAACAGAGGTTTGAAGTACTCCTTTAATAAATAATTAGACCTGATTTTATGTATTCTAATGCTTTACATCTCTATTTTAGTCTGGTGCTCGTAGAGCTGGAAGCCCATAAAACGTACTGAGTACAGTCAGGAAATTCCAGAATATCCTTTGTAGTTTGGAAGCATATGGACACATGTGTTGCTCCGAGGCACTAGAGATTGTCTCTAACCTCAAGCTGCCGTTCATAAGTCAGCTCTCCCTCTTGGAATCTTGGCATAAAGACAAAATGTGCAGTTGCTGTTTCCATTCTTAGTGCTCTTCGCCCACCCTCATGCCCCCTCCCTCCACTATTTATCTCAGACTCAATAACCCACATAAGGAGTGTGGAGGATGGGATTAAACGCCCAAAATATTCAATGCAAAAAAGAAATCTGACGAATAATGCCATGTTGTGGAAAAATTAGCTTAAGTGAGGCACACATAATGCTTATGTATGTCTGTTTCTGTGCCACATGTTTTTACACAGGGTCCTTTTTTAATTGGGCCATTCTTATTCTAATTCCGCTGTTTCTTCCACAAGGTTATAATGGATAGTTAATGCATATTTATCATTCTGTTTGCTATTTTAGGCCTGCTGTTAAGAACAATCAGCAAAAAAGATTCTGCTTACAAGTCATAAAGCTTTTTTGGTACTACATAGGAGCCCTTTTGCAATAGGATTTACACTGTGGAAGGATGTGCTAAGACTTGGAGAGGAATGACCTTTAAGTCCTGCAGGTTCCCCAACACTGAACCTCAATAACAAAGAACAAAAATAAGTCTCTGTTACGTCACCACATTCCTTTTCACTGGGGCAACGGTTTCCCCTCCCAGAACCTGCAGCGATTCGCTGCGTTCCCTTACCTCATTACATTCCTCCGAGGAAAGTATGCGCAGAAATGTCACCAACATCTGCCGCAAGTTCCACTTAATAACACACTTTGCTAAAGGTTTAATGAATAAAGCAGGAGGACAGAAGACAGGCAGAAGATGAAAGAGTGAAGTTGCTCAGTGGCTGGATGATCATAACAGACTAGAGGTGTGTTCTTCCCTCTCATCCAGCTGTTTGTGATGAAAGAAATGTATAGGGAAAGAATCTTAAATCACACAATTCCTCCCTTTGCCAGCTGCCCCTTAGAGTCTGTTCCTTCTTCAGGGCTCACGAGCAAAATAGCTGTAAATGTCACCACATCCATAAGCCATTATGCTCTTTCTGAGCAAACCCGGAACACATTTTTCATAGATTTTTTGCAGCAGGTTTATAGGTAAACTGAAGGATATGGACAAAATACTCGCACGGAATATACCATAAAAGCCCTAAGACTGTATTTGTGAAATAAAACAAATAAAAATGGTCTAAAACATTGTAAAGCCGGTATTTGCTCTCCTACACTTTCGGCGCTTACCACTTGGCCGCTCTCCGGACACCCCTCTCCTTCTGCGGGTATCATGAAGTTCTTGTGTTTTTTGTTAGTTGATAAGAAATTTGGGCACTTTTGTTTATTATAAGCATTTATATGTGATGAAACTTAAATCCTCAGTAGCGGTTATTATTACTTGTGTTTAAAATTACAATAACTTTGGTTTTGTGTGACTTAGGGACACCAAACAAAGCTCAGCGTGACGTCTTGACACCTTGAGCACGAACTGGGGGAACTTCCATATAAGGATTTTTGCTAAATGACAGCAATTTACCATTTGTTGCACCTCCAGCAGGGATCTGTGCTGCTCGTGTTCTGAGGGTTGGTTGCATTATGGTAACGAAAATAATTTGTCCTCTTTGCCTGCATGTATATCATGATTCGTCTGATCACCCTGAGAAACACTAATCTGCAAGATTATCGTAATACATAGTAAAAACAACTAGAACACATTTAAGTCTGCTGATATCAATATTGCAAAAGCTAGCACGGTGGTGCAGTAGGTGGCTGTATCGTGTTACAGGTCCTGGGTTTGATTCCGGGTTGGGCAGCCGAGGGTTCTTTCTTTGTGGGGTTTGCAAGTTCTCCCTGTGTCCGTGTGCTTCTGGGAGCTCCGGGTTCCTCCCACATTGCACTCAATTTGTGAACATGTAATTCTCTCCTGCTAGAATACAGTATCTATGATAAGTACTCATTCAAGCTAGTACTCCAGCTCTCAACTGCACTAAATGTTGTCTTGTCCTATTGTTCTCGCGCTCTCTTTCTATTTGCACTCTGTGTATTTTGTCTTGTCTGTGCTTTTATAGTCTCGTGATGTTTTTGGTTTTGTTCTTTGTGGTTCTTTTTTGTTTCTGTTCTGCACCATGGTCCTGGAGAGTTGTTGTGTTGTTTCACTGTGTACCGTGTATATGGTTGTAATGAAAATAAACCTACATGACTTGACATCAGATATGTTCTGTGATGGAGTGGCGACCTGTCCAAGCTGTCCAAGTCTGTATGACTTCAGCCCCCCACACTCCTTGTTTGAATAAGTGGCTCAGAAAATGGGTGAATGGATATTTTACCATCCTACAACTTCTGGTAAAAAAGCACTAATTAAAGTGTGACTGCAGAGATACCCCTTCTCACAGGGGTGGCTCATCCTCTGTACCTTTAGTTTAGGAAAAGAGCTTTCTCATATTCCAATGGAGCTATGTTTAAGTTGCAGTGACTCTTGACACCCTGTCTAAAAGCAGGCTTTTATTTTTCCTCCATTCCTTCCTTCCTTCCTTTCTTTTTTCTTCCTTCCCTCATTATTTTCTTTCTTTCTTTTAAAATGTTGGGTTATGAAAAGGTACAAGTACGCACTTCTGTCCTGGGTAAAATATAATATTGCACCTTGATGAACAAAGGTGTAGGTGTACATTATCATTTTTCTGTCAGAACATCATTTCTGCACTTATTCTTGATTCTTCTGTTGTGAGCCAGTATATAGTGGTAACATATACTGTCTGTGTAAAATAGTAGTTGATTTAAATGAAGTCGTAAGAACTTGTTGAAATGCTGCTGATAAGTGGTTCTTGGCTTCGGGGAATGAAGTAGTAGCTTGTTGTTCTGTAATAACAGAGTATGGATGTATACTAAATAGCTGTTGTGGTCTGACTTTGTGCCAAAATAGCCATTAGATTAATTGCACTCAGGGGAAACGATGCACGTCCTCCTTTCTGTCCAAGTTGTGGAGAGAAACGTGGCTGTCCTCCTTTTGTTTTCTTTTTTTTCTCAGAACTGCAGGGCATTTCAAGCTCATTACACGCCTCTTTATCTCTTGACATTGCTTGTGACTTGAAAGGGAATTCATGATTTTGTTTAAAATTCAGCATGAATACATTACCGTCGCACCCTGGCTCCGCAGAGGTGTGCCTCCTTGCTCTGGCTGTGGCAGCAAGGCACCAGAAGCTCGTACCCAAACTCAGCATCTAGGTTTTTCAGTAGCGCCCAGATAAGAAGGCTAACTGCTTTTGATTTAGAATATTTCAGGGCTCGTCTTTGGAGTGTTGAGTGTGGTAGAGACCCACCCACATCTGGAAACTGGGGCAGCGATTTAGAGATGGAACAGACTCTGGAGAAGAGGCAGCGCATCTCTGATGTGCTTCTTTAATCATATTTTATGTCAGACGTGGTTAGCGTGTTTGAAGCCACGCTGCCGATTAAAAGGACGATATGTTGGGCTTTTGCTGCTTCTTTCATTTTGTCACTTTCTGGTCACATGGCCTTCCACATTTTATACCTCTAATCCAGAGGCAGTCTGAAGGGAAGAAATGACTTATGGGCCAATAATCATTAAGACGAACTCCCTCTTTTTTGTATGACCTTCCACATCTACCACTTGGGCAACATTCATTTTTCATAATGTTTCATCAAATTTTAAAAAAGCAGTTCTGCTTATTGCTCTCTTTATATTAAAAAATGAGGAAAAACGTTGTTATGAAGCCCCTGATAATGTTTGCATTATTAGATGCAAATAAAGGCTGACACCAGTGGACAACGGGTTCATCGTTTGTCCACACACAACAGCAACAGGGGTTCCTCTTCCATTCCAATTAGACCAGAGAGTCGTCCTTTATAGTCTCACAATGGTTAGTCCAGGGGTCGGCAACCCGTGACTCTTTCATCCTTATGTTGCGGCTCCCTGTGGCTTTTGAAAATAAATAATAATTTAACACTAGAACGACGGCTAACTGGCTATACCTATAACGGCTGCATGCGTCAAATGACGCAGTGCCTAGTTTCGCACAAGACGCTTCCTGATACGACGCTGCTGCAGTTTGTTCGGGCGTTTAGTCCTGCAGCCGCCAGCAGACATCCAAGCTGCAGCCAGCAGACACAGCAAGGGTCCAGTGGACTTTGGACCCAGAGCCCGTCGTACAGCGCCAGTTGCCATATTAGAGTCAGAATCAGAGTCAGAACCAGAATCGCATTTATTGGCCGAGTATGTGAGTGACACATCCAGGGAATTTGACTCCGGTCAATGGTGTCTCTCAAGCACAACAGTACAAAACAACAAAATTATGTAAAAATGCGTGTGTACATGTGCCCACACCACACCCATATGTCTCTTACAGAGCATGCTTGCTGCTCCAATAGGCCAATAGACGCGATTCTGATTCTGATGAAGTTACGTCATGATGAAATTACATCAATTGACGCTATCAGCCATTCTAGGTGTTAAGTGTATTTCATTTTTATTCTTTTTTTTTATTGTGCTTAGAAATTTGATGATTATTGTGATCTTGTAACATTAAAATACAATGTGTTTATTTTTTTGTGTATTTTTTACAGAGTTCTAAATGTTCAAAATGTTTTCTTTGAATAAGTAACATTTTACAAGCAACACACTAGCCTAGTTTTTTTATACATAGCATAAAAGTAAAAAACAATACAGGCAGTGTTCTCTGCATTTTAGATGTCAAAAAAGATTTGCGGCTTCCGGTGTTTTCTCTTTTGTGGAAACCGGGTCCAAATGGCTCTTTCAGTGTTAAAGGTTGCCGAACCCTGGGTTAGTCCCTTCAAAC
The DNA here is from genome assembly GCA_037974405.1 of Brachyalestes nurse. Taxonomy (NCBI): domain Eukaryota; kingdom Metazoa; phylum Chordata; class Actinopteri; order Characiformes; family Alestidae; genus Brachyalestes; species Brachyalestes nurse. The sequence continues at coordinate 26,480,662 of JBBPCY010000001.1, read as the reverse complement.
ATTCTTCTTACATACACTATATGGACAAAAGTATTGGGACACCTGATCATTACACCAACTTTAATGACATTGCATTAAGTTGGAGTTGGTGCCCCTTTGTAGTTTCCATTCTTCTTGGAAGGCTTTCCACAAGATTTTGGAGTTTCTGTGGGAATTTGGGCTCATTCATTCCATAGAGCATTTATGAGATCAGGGACAAATGTTGGAGGAGAAGGCCTGACTTGCAATCTCCGTTCCAGTTCATCCCAAAACTGTTGGATGGTTCTTCCACACTGAACTCATCCAACTATGTCTTTATGGAGCTCGCTTTGTGCACTGGGGCACGGTAATGCTGGAATAGAAAAGGTTCTTCCCCAAACTGTGTCCACAAAGTTAAAGCATGACGTTGTCCAAAATGTCTTGGTATGCTGAGGCATTAAGATTAAGCCCTTCACTGGAAGTAAGGGACCACTGGAAGTAATTAAGGGTTGGGCCCCAATACATATAATGTATATTGATTCCTTTATAACAAAACATAAGGTAGAGGGTGGACTATCTGGCAGGTCAAATTGTATGTCCTAACAGACCAACTTTAATATAAATTTCATTTTAATGAACATTCAGTTAAGTTAATGTGTAATTCAGTATAATTTAAATAACATTTACATTTGGTATCAGGGAGCGTATCAGCACCAAATGAGTGTTTTCACTCAGTGGAAGGGGACGGTGGTGGGAGGGGTGGGTGCAACATGATATTATTGTTTAATATTATTTTTCCCATCGCTGGTTCATGAAATTGAAGGATGTTTTAGATCATTACGTTTTGATTTTAGGTTACAGAAAAATAGAAATTGCGATTTTTAAATTGTGCTCAGTATGACAGTGAACTAGCAAGAAATGTTTATATATATTTACCACACTAGTGGATAAAAGAATACTAAATTGTACTAAACTTCGTAATTTCTCACAGCTAGCTATATGCTTTAATGATGCCCAATGTCTTCTCTTTTAGATGAGAAAAAGAAGTAGTGATATAACTGATAATAAAGAAATGTATTTATGATCAATTATTTATAATATATTTATGATAATTATTTTTGCTGCCATCCGTTCATACTCTCCACTGAGTGTTAATGAGGACATTAGAGGAGTGTAACCGTATGAATGCATCAGCATTCCTCTGGTTATGACCGTGTTTAGCTTTAATTCGTCACTCGTTTCCGAAGCTCACACCACGCTGGTGTGCAGATTTTTTTCACCCTGTTATCTTCTCCTGCCCGAGTAAGTGACGGGGTTAGTGCGGCTGTGCCTCTGTGTGCCTCTCTCTCCCTCTCTGCAACTGGCCCAAAACTGATAGAGGGGGAGAGGCAAATTGGAAGAGATTAAGCTAATGTGATAGCAAAGCCCCTTAGCTGAAGGCCTGTGGGCTAATATCCACCCAGAGCAGAGCAGTCATGGCCTTGCAGCTCAATGCAGAGACCTGTGAAGCGGACAGCAAATTGCAAAGAGCGCCAAGTATCCTCCTGAGACACCAGCGAGTGGGCTGCTAGTGGAACTGGAGCAAAAGTGGTCTTTTATGGTACTTTCAGAGTCTTACACTCATAAAAGAGTGAAAGAGATTGCTTCATTATACATTTGAAGCATAGGCAGTGGAATGTTTGGGGGGGGAGCATTAAATCCCCCCATCCCTACATACGTACACTCACCTCTGATAGAAAGGTGTCAGAACACACAGTGTCTCACAGCTTTCCGTATATGGGGCTGTGTAGCTGCAGAGTGGTCAGAGTGCCCATGCTGACCCCGTCTACCACTGAAAGCTCCTACAGTGGACACATACTGCACTGTTAGTATTGTATTTTATTTTTATTCTATTTTATTCTGTTGTTTCTTAATTTTTAACTTTGTACTGTCCACTTTCTGCCGTGGCAAAACAAATTTCCCACAAATGTCCCGCTTGTGGGACTAATAAAGGTTTATCTTATCTTGTCTTATCTTATACAATCAGGATGTGAGCCACTAAACCATGGAGTAATGGAAGAAGGTGGCCTGGTCTGATGAATCATGTTTTCTTTTACATTATGTGAACGAATACATAAGTATTACTTGCACATTTGAACTTTCCATTCTATAATAAACCGATTAACAAGCTTTTCCTGGGCTAAAGTGGGTGTGTAAGAGCAGACAAAACAGTAGAATGTGCAGATCTTCAAAAAGTTGGGAATCACTGTGGCATCACTCCAAGTCAACCATTTTTGCCATCATTTTCAGGAGCGTCCAAATAATGCACACTAGTGCTTACTTGAACGTGGGCGTCATTAAAAGTAAGACGTCCCGCAGCTCCGGTTGTCACAGGCAACTCTACGACTTGCTTTCATTTGAAGAATGTCGTAATTTTCCAGTTTCATTCCCTTGTTTCAAAGCAGTAATGTGTTGTAACATAGGTTTTTATCAAGAAAACCACATGCAGTGTGTATCTGCTCCCAGGATACTGTGACAGTTTGTCACTGCTTCCAGTGTTTGGTTAAATCCAAATCAGCACATAATTAAAACAGTCAATCATAAAGATTAGTGTGATACAGGTAGACACAGTAGGCCTGATAATTATATAGTGGGTGACTATTTTCATGCACCATAGTGGCTGGAGTAATAAAGTTATAAGAAGAATATATGAGCAAGAAAACTTTTGATTTATTACAGTGATAGGATAGTGCTCCTTTGGTCCATGCAGTGGCAGGTCCAGACCAGTTTTTGATGCTCCAGTGGGCTTAGAATCACTTGGCTGACAGTTAGGTGGGTGGCAGCTTAATATTACAAAACCCTCTATTCACATTTAGGGAAATTGTTGATTGTATTTATAGTAAACAGCTTTCACAAATACCATTTCACTGGGTGAGATTATTAACATCTTAAAACCTACTGAAGCACTTTGGCTGTAAGGGCCTTTAACACAAAGCCATATTTTATTAGATATTGTTTAAATGTGATATTTATTCAGAAAACAAATGGTTAAGTTGGTGAGATAAATGTGAGGGGTTGATCTGCTTGCAATGAGCTGGCCTTGTAGCAAATGTGTTAGTTTTTATATTTGTCACAAACACCATTCACTAAGAAAACAGTCCCACATGAAACGACATCATGGCATCTTAAAACGTTTCAAAGACTCTCATTTTAAATCCAGTACATAAACACGACCAGTTTCTCTTTTTTATTTGTTGAGACACTCAGTGACCTACGTATAACTCATTCAAGCAGGACAAAGCATATCTAACTTAAGGCCTGAACCAGTGAATAAACAGGAGCAGATGATTCCAGATGATCAGGCGGTGATCAGTATACTGGTGGTGCTGAATGCTGAGTGGTTGGAACTCCTTTATCTAGACACCTTCTATCTTTAGCCACTTTGCAGCCTGTGGCAGTAAAACACTTGCTCCCTTTTCTTTACTTGGATCTTCTCAATATTCCAAAATAAGACAGTTTGACAGGCATACCGTAGTATTTTTGCTCCAACAAGGTGAATCAAAGCAAAATGTTTGGTTGCAGCATGAATGGCACCCTCTGTTCATTGACATGTCCCTGTGACTTGTCAAAGATTGCATGGACTAAAGAAGGCTTTCAAAAATTGGTCACAAGTGACTTTCTGACTATTGGAGAGAAGGAGATTACAGGTGCTAGTACCCTTCAAGAAGGTGGAAATGTGTTAGCATAACATTTACAGTTGTTAAAATGTTTGAACGGTTCTTGGCTTGGGTACATGGTTCTTGAAGAAAATGAGTATAGCCAGTGAAAACTTTAGGAAAATAAAAGAGGTTCTTCTGTGCTCCTGTTCCAAAGAACACTTCAGCACTTTAAGTTTTAAGTTTAGGAAAATGGTCATGCCTATTTATCTGAAGATTGTTACTCTCGTCCACTCTGCAGGTCTGCTGATCGGTTCGGGATGTGCCCTCTACCCTCTCGGCTGGGACAGTGAGGAGGTCAAACAGACCTGTGACAACAGCTCAGACCAGTTTCAACTGGGTAAGAGAAATATTAACAAAAATGAATAAAGATTAAACCAATGTACAAATACACCACTCCTAAAAAGATCTCATTAGGTTTCACTATCCGCAACCACTTCTGGTGATGTTATCTTTTACTCAGTGGCATAATTATTATAATTACATATTTCACAAGAGCATGGCCAAGAAAAGAGATCACTTTGCATAAGTAGCCCCTGCTCAATTCCCCAGAAGTAGCAGAGACTGATTTCAGCTTTTCAGGCTCAAATAACTAGGCCACTTAGAACTGGAGCTAACTGAGCTAATTCAAAACTTCTTTCTTATTTATTTCTTTTTTCTAAGCATTTTACAATTTCGACACATTTGGTTATTTGCTGGTCTTTGAAAACTAGTTTATTAATGGAAATGAAAAGTGAAATGTCTTATTTATTAAAATATTGAAAGACACATTGCAACATGTTTGCTATTCTCCTCTAACTCAAGGCCCCTGAATATTTGCAGAATAGCCTCTGATAAAACATTTAGTAGTTTAATTCCTGTTTATGAACAGCACAGAAGAGTCCAACCTAATGCCTCAGTCAGGAGTTTTTGTTTTTTTTTAATCGGGACAGCAGCAACACAAATAAAATTGTGAAATTAATTTATTTTAGCAAATTCTGACCTTGCTCTTGGGGAGTGGGTAGTTTAGGTCCAGAAAATAAAAATACACCCCAGAAGTTTGTTCTAGCAGCTTCAATACCTCTGCTAGTAGTTTCCGCAAAAGTAGAGAAGCCAGGCAGATGGAACAAAATCCAAAATACCCTCTTGGGCCATGGTCAGACCCTGTCTGCATTTCTGAATGGCTATTAAGGAGTTAGAGCATCCTATCTGAGCCTACTAAAATCATATTTGCTAAAAAAAAATAAAATAAAAAGGTTTTATTGTGTATTTTCTGGAACACTGGAACTGTTTCTGGAACACGATTCATTGTTTGTTGAAAGGTTAATTTTAATAAATAAATTAAGCAGAATCTCCAGCAGGCTGACCAGCTGGCAGAGCAGATATCATAGCCCAGTATCGTAATTTATCACAGGCTGTAAGAAAATGTATGTATGACTCATAATGGGGTTTATATGGGGAAGTATCTACAGCTGTCGAAATGACTCGTAAATACAATAATTACAATAATAAAACAGTTATTTTAAGCCTCTTAAACTGTCCTCTGTTCCTTCTAAAATACAGCATGGAAGGAATGCAGGGAATCAGTAAAAGGGATTTAATCAGTTTTGGGATTTCAGAAATGCTCAGATTTAAAAAGTGTGTCTGATTGAGAGATCCATAAATTACAAATGTAATAGGCTTGAGAGGTTTGTCAGTTTTTAAAGAAATATATATATATACCTACTGAACTAAGGAATATAGGGACTATTGAATTGTCCCTAGAAATAATTTAAAACAAAACAATCAAATAAAACCACTGTTTTCTGTCTGTGTTTGGAACATAAATAGTTAATAGTTCTGTTTCTTTACTGCGACACCCATCTTCCTATCCCAGTCTAAATCACAAATCTAAATGTGTAGAGAAACAGAACTATTAACTATTTATGTTCCAAACACAGAATGAAAACAGGGGTTTTATTTGATGGCCTAGTGGTTAGGGCATTGGCCCTGCAATCGGAGGACTGGGGCTCGAATCCCAACTGCTAGTGTCACCGCTGAGGTACGCCTTGAGCAAGGTACCGTCCCCACAGTGCTCTCCAGATGCCTCATTGGGGGCAGCCCACTGCTTTACTTGGTGAATGGGTTCAATGCCGAGAAATCATTTCATTGTGTGTTGTACTTGTATGACTATGCATGTGATAAATAATCTTAGCATGGTTTGAAAAAGTAACTACCTGCTGTAAAATAAATATAACTTGAAGGGTCCAATTAGATGACAAATTCAATTAAAATATTTCTTGTGCTCTGTGATTATGGTACGTCGTTACTGATTACGTGGACGACAGTACCAGCATGTAGGTGCCGCCTGTATGTACTTTATGCGCTTTGATGTATAAAATATGTTAGTGATTGCACTACGGCTGGCGTAAAGTTACCACTTTTGTGTCCCCACCTATTTCAAAATCAAACATACAACCTTGATGTGAGGGGTTTCTGCAGTTTTCTTGATTAACAGTGAATAAAGAGAAATATATTTCGTCCATCAGTGCCTTTTTTTTTTTAATAGAAATAATGCAACCAAAACTCACACTGGCTGAAATTGAAAGCTCAGCAGAGCAAGTGGAGATAATTGATGGTGGTGTGGATTCTCATTTTATTTTATTCATTTTTCATACCCTCATAAATACAAACCCCTCCCTGGAGAAAACACTGGATTTGGTCCCAAAGCACAAACGCTATTCCTCTTACTAAGGCATGCAGTGACAAGCGCACAGCACGGAACAAATGGCCAAGTGTGACTTCCTGATGAAGTGTTTAGTCCTCAGAGGCCCGTTTTGGATGACGTGACTTAAAGGAAGGCCACCAGTGCTGTCAAATCTAAGCAGAGCTATGTGGTTTCATCATGCTTGCATTTCCACCATTAAAAAAAAAGCATAAATAATATCTGCGTTTGATACCGTTGTCAATATCATGGGACAGGGTGTCTCCTGTAGTCCCTGTTTAAAGGTCATCAGGAAATTGCAAGTTTGATTTGTTGACTCTGTTGTCACATATAGATGAAACATCTTTGCCAGTAATGAAACCCCCTCAAAGTTTGTACAGTAAAACAGCATTTTACAGATAAGCAGAATACTAGATACTAAAATGTTAAGACAATAAGATTTCAAACAACACATGGTGACGTCATGCTAAATGGGAAAACTTGCACTCAAACACCTTGCAAAGACTGCAGCAGTGGGATTTGGCACCAGCCTGTAAAGCTGCAAAACTGCACAGTACAATGTGAGAGATTCATTGTTTGAATTCCGTACAAGATATTAACTGTAAGTTGAACCTACTGTTTAAAAAAGGGAAAGTTTTCTTTGATGCTTGGAGTGTGAAAAGGCTACTAAAATGAATGTGTGTGCATTAAACAGTGCATATTCATAATTATTTTTTAAAAAGATGATGAGCATGCTATTTTGTGTTAGTGTGTTATCTGAGCACATATAGAGATGTGTCTTTCCACTCTGTGTCTTTCTAGAGCAATCTTAAATATCACCTCATTGGGAATACAGAATTTAAATATTGTTTGTAAAACTTATATAGATAATTAAGTAGCACAAATAAAACACTACTAATTGCACAGAAAATGAGAAAGAGTGGGAAAGATCAGGTAAAGACAGGATCAAAATGATGAAAGATGAATACTGGGATTGTTTCAACATTTCCAAACTGATTTGATTAAAAAAATCTATATATTTGACAACACTATCAAAAGCACTGTTCCAGAACTGGATAGTTGAAGTGAATGCCCTTTTGTTCATAGTACCCACTCAACATATCATCACCCTGCAAAAATAATATGACCAAGGCATAAATATTCTTAACTTTTAGCATGAAGTTAAGGTAATTGTCACAATTGTGACAGAATTTTTATTCAAAGTACTTTGGGAGCATTTCTGTTGGTCCATGAAAATGTTGTGTGAAATCGAAACAAAAATAGAGCTACACAGTTTTTGGACAGCAAAGATCTGAAAGATGTTATTCATGTTGTCTTAGAGATAGCTCATGTCATTTTGGGTTGTGATATCATTTGAGATCCTAAACTACTAACCAAAGCTGACTAAAACTGCCCAGTTCAGTTGTAACAGAGTCTGATTTTGCACTGGCTATTTTTCGTTTCTCTGTGAAAACCGAGCTTGTTCCAGTTGAAGCCTGGCTTATTATGCTGTTTGTTTGAAAGGACACTATTTTAAGCCAGCACTGCTCGCAGCAACAGCAAAGTCTGCAAACTGCAGTCAGGCACACTTCAATACTCCTTTCATAGAGCGACATCAAGGACTCCTTTAAAACTTTACTAGAGGACTGAGAATTCTCAAGAACCGGGAATGAGCTGCCGAGCACTTCTGCTCTCGCTCAACGTAATTTCTTTGTCTTCATGGACGCGCAGAATTCACAAACTCGTGACGAGCAGAGCTGAAGTGTTTGGTACAGCATGCGCGTCTGCTGTAGCAAAAAGAAAAAAAACGTGTCAAACTCAGTTGAGCCACATCCATCAGCTCCTTCCCTCTCTTTCTTAAAACGAGCTTCACTGGGCTTTAGCTCCTTCTTTCAGTGTGTTTGGCCATTTTTCAGACCAGGGAGCGACAGACTGAACAGAACTTTTAAAAGGATATTGCTTGGCATTACTAACACTAACATGGGAGGCATCAGAATCAATGTTTTAATGAGCTGTACATTAAAAAAGTCAAAAAAGCCAAAGTAAACTTTATCATCTCAACTATAAACATGTAAACGGGGAGATGAGACAGTGTGGCTCCAGATTTGACAAAAAGATGCATAGAATACACATAAAAACAATTTGTGCAAAATTTGTGCAGATCATACAAATAAAAAGTACATTAACTTTTCTTTTCGTTTGTGTGTATTTAGTATATATTTATATTTTCACTTCATTCAGATGAGCACCAAACTCCCAAAATAAAATTATAAAAACAAAAAAATTACATTTTGAGTCCTCATGTGGGCCTGGTGGTGATGCTATTAGGATGTTTATCAATTTAGCAATTTTTGTGTGCAAAAGGTGAATCATAGCTGTGTCTAAATGCAGCCTGGGGTTGGTGATTTCAATAGTAGACTGCAATAATATTCAAAAACATTTCTTTAGCCGAAAAACATGTTTCTGTGAATGTACTATGTCCTAAATTACACTTAACTCTGTGCGACATTAATGAAAAGCTGGACATGATTTGAGTGTGTTAAGAGGAGTTTTGGGATTTGATATACACAAAATATTTGCGTGACTGTATATGTGCAGTCTCCATCAGCCCCACATGGGGAATCTACATCTGTGCTAAGTGGGGAATTGTGTAAATGAGATTTCTTGCTAAACCATTCCTTTACGGGATAAAGCATTTAAAGCTGTGGGTTTAAGTGCAATTGGTCTTCAAAGTTCATGAAGCCTCTGGATCTCAGAAGGCCCCAGATCTACACCTCTAGGGTTCAGACTTCAAGCCATGAATAAGCTGCACCTGATTGTTTTCCTGATTGTTTTCCAGGCTCGTGTGAGATTGGCTGGGCGTATTACTGCACCGGAGCGGGCGCTGCGTCTGCCATGCTGCTGTGTACCTGGCTGGCCTGCTTCGCGGGAAAGAAACAGAAGCAGTACCCTTACTAAAGAGAGCCTGCTTCATTTTCAGCTTCAAATTCAGCTTCAAGTTCTGAGCTACCGCCAACAGCACACAGCAGAGGGAACAGGCCTCGGTGTGGACTATAAAGACACACTCTTTCAGCTAAAGCGCAGCCGTTTACTTCATTATACAACTGCAGTGACCCTCCACTATCTGGTCTCATGGGCTATAGGCTCTCATGGACATCTGTTGTTGGGATTTTGACAGATTGATCACATTACTGACTGTTGTTCTCTTATGTAGTGCGTGTCTTCAGGATGACTATTGGAAACTTCAGAAGGACCAACCTCCCTTTTTTATGTCTACTCTTAGTCCTAAGAGTGCTATTTTTCCCCTCCCTGTTTGGTGATGTACTAGTGTTAGTGAAGTCTGTTACAAAAAGCAAGAAAAACAAAAACATGTGCATTCTTGTTACGGATCGTTTATATCTCCATATCTTTTCATTTTAACTTGGTTTGCACCACACTATAAAATGCAATAATTGTTATATTCGCCCTCTACACTGTCAAGACTAATTCGTAACTCATGTTATGCTAATGTATACTATAGGGACGGTATACAGTATATACATTGGGACAGTGTATGCATTTTTGCCATACATATTTTGAGAAAAGGAACATACCCAAGACATGTATTGTTTTATTCATCACGTTTGTAAATAAATTGTTTATAAACAATATATTTGTTGATTTCAAGAACATTTTCACCTCTTTTCTGTAGCTACTATTTATACAGATGTGTTTTATGCGGTTTGGAATGGACCGACTGACCAAGGGTCAAGTAGCATGAAATACTAGTTCAGCATCTCAGAGAATAATTACCTGACATAAACAGTTAGGGGTCAGAAAGGTCTACAGGTGTGAGTGAGGTAAAGGCCAGCCATGAAAATAAAATTTAATTTGCCATAGGGGAATTGCTTCAAATGGTAAAGCTCTTATTTGGAGATAACAAAATTGCTACACAGATTCCTATGATGACCCATAGGGGTTATTGAGAAGTAGAAGCTTCAGCAAAATGTCTTGATACCCTACCCCGTCTGGACAATAAAGGATACATCACTCAAAATGACAAACAATAAACTGTTTAAACAATATATTTCTTTATTTCCAGACCATTAGTACCTCCTTTGTGTACCTGTACTGTTTTTATACATTGTGACAGTTTATATATTTATTTATATTAAGAGAACTGTGCTGTTTTATTCTGGAAATGTCAATTGTTTTCACAGTGAGAGGTTCTTATATTTCTCCTTTCACCTCTAATTCCTCAACACATAGCAAATGTTACACAAACAGAGAGCCCCTAGTCAATCTGACAACACACTATTAAAAAAACACCCTTAAGAGAATAAATACTGAGATGCTACCATCAAGGGTATATATTAACACCGAGAGAGAGAGAGAAAGACTTGAGGAACATATTTAAAACCTGTTTAGCTGAGCAGTATATGCCTTTAAAAGCTAATCGTAGAATATATACCGATCCTGTACCTACCATCTATGCAGTACTTCATGACTGCCTTCAGTGTTTTGTGGAGTTTGGATTGGCTTGACTGATCAAGGGTTAAGTACCATGCAATACTGGTTCACCGTCTCAGAGAATAATGACATGAAATAAACAATAAAGGGTCAAAAGGGTCTGCTGGATTTAGGTCAGGTGCAGCCGTGAGGATCCAGTTTAATTTGCCATAGTGGAATTGCTTCATTTAGTTCTTATTTAGTGTTTCCGAGGTAACAAGATTCCTGCACAGATTCATATGATGACCAACAGGGTCTACTGACCATGCAGAAGCAGGACACTTTCAACAAAACATCTTCTGATATCCTGCCCTGTCTAGACAATAAAGGCTGCATCACTCAAAAAAGTCAGTCCCTCTTATTTGAGCAAAACTGTTCCTTTAAAGGTCCAGAGAATTAAAAACTATGCCGTATATAAATTACACGCTCCAGTGCTGCACTGCCTCAGGGTCCACACTTGATGCCCTTATTAGCATCTAAATGCGACCAGTTCAGGTACAGCAACCAGTCTCAGAAAGCCAGTCTTGCAGTGCAAATGCATGTTAAATGAAACAAAATAAAGCTCCACACAAAAATGCTAATTTTTTAAAAATCCAGCCAGTGTTGGAGGAGAGTAGCACATGAATAAATGGCACATAAATACAGAATTGTAGCCTTAATCCTTCAGAGTTTTTAGGCCTACAAATGCACCACGGGACTGGAGCTGGTATGACAGCCATGCATCCATTTCATACAGATCCCTGGCAAGCTGTACTGTACATTCAAAGGAATGCTTGAAATGTAGGACTTTCTTTAGGGTAGAGAGGTTTAAAAAAGTCAGTTCCACCAAGATTTGAACTATGGCCAGTTTAGTGTACTGTTACATCATGGAGTCATGGTTTTTATCAAGGGCAGACTTTGTTGTAAACACATCAGATTTATAATAAACACACAAAAGACCAGCATATGCACACATTTCCAAAAAAGGGAGGGTGTTTTCTTCTGGAAAAAAACAAAACAAAACCAGATCAGAAACCTTCAGTTCTATCCAAGCCATGCTTTTAACAAACTGGCTAAATAGCTCCACTGCTGGAAGACAATGTACCAGTACTGAGGTTATATTGCTAATATGCCTTACCATATATTAATCATTTTCAGAGATTTACAAAATCCAAGACCAATGACATTTATGTCTTTATAGGTGAGTAAGCGAATTGGCATTTATAAAGTTGTGTTTAAATGTGAGTTTGTTTGTTACTATGGGAGAAGTACACGCTTTTTTGATATCAAGAAAGCTCCAGCTGACAGTATCCTTTTTCTGTGAATTGTTTTCACTGTAAGGAGTTTTCATGCTTCCCCTTACACCTCGTATTGCTTACTAGCAGCTCAACACACAGCACATAACATACAACACAAACAGAGAGCCTGCAGTGTCCAAGTCAATCTGACAAAACACTCTCATGAAAAAAAACTGCTTCAAAAAGTTTTAGACAACTGGGAAAATTATATTAAAACTTGTTTAGCTTTAAAAGCTTAGATTATAAACAAATAATATTACTACAATAAATAGGATTTTATATATGTTTGCTAAATCATTCCCATACCTCCACATGGAAGCCCAGTATTACATTGTGGCTCTTGTCAAAAACCTCAAATACCTGATTCAGCTCAATCGATACTTCATTAGATTTTATCAGGAAAACAGAGGTGAAATCTAAAATGGAACCCGTGTTCTTCTTTACCAGCTTACAAAACTTTAAGTTTTACAAACAAACCTTGTTAGTTTGCATTTATTCTAATATTAACTTCTGTATTCTGTATATGCAGAAGCTCCTCACTGCTTCGATAAACAGGAGCCTAGGACTGCACAGTGCTGTTTATATATTTATTTGCACTGTTTGTACTAATATTTATCCAGATTGTAACTTTTTTTATCTGATTTGCCATTGTCATTTCCTTTTGTTGGATTACAATATTCCCATAGCAACATTTAACTAGAACCATGATTGATCGAGATGCTCATACCAACAAGAACAATGGGATGGTTAAAGAGGCTTATTTATGTCCTGTAGTCTGCAACCACATAAACACCAAATGCTGTGATAACGATGACCAATTTATGTATTTTCCAGCCCCTTTAGCCATGAGATATAATGGCTTTTGGAAGCGGGTAACCATTCACTGTAAAGCAGTGTATAGGCATGTATATCTATATAATAAGCATACTCAGCATTCATATATTCAGGGTTCTGGAGATGCTGCTCGTTAGAGTGAATTGCAGCTTTCATCTGCAGGCTGATCCCACCGTAACGATGCTCCTCACCCATGCATGAGTTTTATTTCTCCATCTCAGGCATGTTAGCTCTGTTCTGTCGGTTTCCTTTTGTGTCTGTGATTGTTACTGAGCTTCTGAATAGCAGTGTGGCGTGACATATTGGGGTCTGTGAAGAGAGTTACTGGCTCTTCCCCATTATCTCAGCCTGACTTCTTCTAGCCTGCAGTGAAAGATGGTGCTCCTGCAAAATCTCCTGTGTGCCATAACGACATGCAAGAGATTTCATACTGATAGCTGTGTTGACTGTGTAATAGCACATGCTGCTCAGACTTATACACACTTCAAACGACCACCCAGAGGGCAATTCATCTGTCACATTCTTCTGTCATATTTTAAATAAACCATTTATGCCTATTTCAAACCATATGCAGATGATTCCCCTGCTTATATAGCATGCCGTTAAAATTCAAGCAGTTAAAGGCTAATTAAAAGGAATATGATTGATCGGGCTGTAACACTGCTGTCAGATTGATGTATTCTGACGACTTATGTTACTGCTGTCTGAAGCATTTGATGTGTTTCAATCCCTTGGATTCTTCACAGAAAACTTTAGAATTCCATATATGTTCTACATCTATTTCCCCTCCGAGGTCCATTAGCCACTATTGTGTGGGTTTTTGGGTTTTGTTATACACCTGCTACACACCATCAGGTCTGTTTTATAAAAGAAACTCACATATACTTTAAGGCTCCATATTTTTCTTATACACTACTAGTTAAAAGTTTTGGCACACACTGAGATTTTCTACATTTGTATGTTACTCACTTAATATTAACTGAATAATGCACTCAGTATTCATTGCTATCAAATAGACATACAGTATGTTCCCCATTTGAGTACCTTTAGTAGCAGAAAAATGTAATTTTTTATTAATCACTACTGACCCACATAAGCCACCTAATATAACTGTAATTGTAATTTTATGTGGATCACCAGACAAGTGTTATATAAATGAGCTATTAAATGATAAAACAGTAACTAGTACATTTAAAGTTAAAGGACAGTCTAGAATTTGACTCTGCATCACCACACAACCAGTTAGAGGATATCAGACACGCACTGTTACATATTCTTTCATCTTATAAAGGAAACATGTTTTATTTGACATATTTAAATTTATTGTTGTTCACTTAACAACTTTCCAAGAATAAAATCTGCAGTTTATGAAGAAAATAGATGTGTCACCACTTATCTAATTATTTCATAAATGTAGAAAACTGTTGACTGATAGTGTATATATTTTATTTTTGCATGACCATTTTCTAACCTCTTTTTATCTGAATGTTTTTTGTTACTGTGACTTTTAGACCAATATATGTAAATGAGCTCTGTTCTGGTTGGCTCTGCATTGTGAATCTTTTAAAAAGCAGTACAAGCTGAAACGCCCTTCATAATTTTAACATGAGTAGTCAACCACTGTGGACTGAAGAGGTGAAAATGCATTAGTGTGACAGTGAAAGACCTGTTTTTCAGGGAAGTTTTCATATCTGGACAGGATGAAATGGTAATTTTTTTTAAAAACAGCGTGTACATCCTACTTCAAACTTTTTTTTTTTAAATTACATTTGGATTATATTGGTCCTTTAAACCTGCATAGACAATTGGTAGGCATAGGCATACAGGTACGTTTCTTCTTACATGTAAATACAGGAAAACACATTCATAAGCAAATTCATAAATATTACTACAAGGTTTATGGTAAAAAATATATATATATATTTTTTTTTTTCTTTAATACACAGAGTCGCAAAGCAATTTCTTTAGGGATTCAGGCCTTGACTAATACGATTTAACCTGTCAGTTTCTTACAACCTCTGAATTCACACATGAAATAATTAGCTGTCCTGATATTATGGGTGCATACACAGGCCAGGACAGTTTTTTTCCATAGCTATTTCCACTAAGTTGATAATGGAGTCCATTTGACAGTCCCTAGCCAACAGCTATTCACTGAAATATGCAACATCTGCTGCAATGATGGTCACTTCTTAATTCTCATTCAGGACCTCTAAGGCACTTAAATTCAAGGACAACTGTCCTCTGAGGTATACATTTGCACTCATTTTAATACACAAACTGTAAACTGTAAACTGTAAACTGTGCTCCCAAAGCCAGGGGTAACTTAAGCAATTGTACTTTGCTACTATAGCAAAGTACTTGCATTTTGTATACTAAGTATTTGTACTTTCCAACGTATAAACTATAGTCCTAATATTTTTTCTCCTTTTCCCATGCCAAACCAGTTGGCCCCTGGTCATGTTTTGTGAAAGTAAGTACACTGGAAAAACTAAAATAAAAAAATTAATAATGTGCTAGCCTGAGAAAGGGTCAAAACACACTAGTCAGGAAGCCAAAACTAATCCAGAGCCACACACCCAGAACAGCAAGGGAGCAAAGCAAAGGTTTACTAAAAACTGAAGTAAACAGCATCCAGCCCACAATGGTGTCACTTTAATTAGAGTGTCCTCTCTCTGCAAAATCCTTAACTGTCTGGAGAACCTCAGGTTTTAAAGTTTTCTGGCTCCTCCTCTTTTTCACTGCAGCTGTCCCTTGTTAGGGGAGGGTCGCTTCAAGCATAGTATGGGGCTCTGACAGCAGTTCCATACCCTTAGAGCACACCCATCTGGTTCAGCAGTGATGTGAGGACAAGTGGCGGGACCAAAGCAGGAACGTACGTAAGATAAGACAACCAGGGCAGCACTGGGTGCATAAGGCATCCTTTCTCTAGTACTTTGCAGAGTGCAACATAGCACTGAGTGCTGCTGTGTGACAGAATCACAGCTTGCTTGGGCATTCCGCAGCACTGGATTGCACTGCAAAGTCAGTGCTGTCGACAAGGTAAGATTTGGGGGCAGAACTGTTGATGCTGGTCACCATTTGCTGTTTTTGGAGCACTGGGCAGTCCTGTGTTGGCTCTAGGGTTGTCTCCGGGTCAGGCAGGAGAAATCTTTATCCTCCACCAAGGGCACAGGGTCCCAAGGGTGTCTGGGTGCAGGCAAGAAATTAGAAGGGAGGAGGAAAGGACTCGTGCAGACCAGGCTTATCCAGCAATGCACAATTAGAGGGAGATGGTAAAACTAAAAGCATGTTGAAAGGGAAGAGGGTTTATGTGGTGCTATGTTCCCTCTCTCACCTTCATTCTCTAAGTCCTCTAGAAAGACACAGCAGCAACAAAAGCCAGGATCTGGCCACATACAAGCAAGATCCTGGGTAGTGCCTTATGCTGGGACACCATTCACCCAAATCCAGAGCAGGTGTGCACAGACTGGATCAAAAAATTAAGCTGCTCGAGCACCCAGGGGCTGCCTCAATATTTTTGAGTCACACTGTTGCTTAGTTCTTTTCTTTCATGCAGAGATGTGTTCTTTTTCTCTGGTCTCTGTGCTGCACCCACACCAGCACTGTGGTATCAGGCAGGCGGGAGCCACCACCTGGGGTACTGCCCGCATTCTCCACCACTGTGCTGATTGCATGGGGAGGGGCCACCGTACACCAGCTAGAAAGCCACACACAAACCCAAAACTACACACACACACATACAGTGTGGGTGCAAAGGAGAGCTTTATTTCTAAAACCAAATGCTTTAAAACATGACCTACTCTCCAGCCAGAGTTCAGCCAGAGCCTCAGTTTTTAAAATGTTCTGGCTCTTCCCTAATTCACCATAGCAGTCCATTATTAAAGGAAAAGCCATGCGCAAACACTAAATACTTATTTGTGCATTAAAATGAGCAGAGGTGTGTTTTCTGTCGAGAATATATATTTATTTTTGCATGTCACTGCAGTTATGCAGATAGATGAGATATAAATACACCTGTCCCATTAATTCTATTTCATTTTATCCATTGTGTGGCATTTGCTATAATTAAAATGATATAAAAGGAAAGATGCAAAAAAAGCATTGTCTATACACAGAAGGGAAACAAAAGAGAATGACCGTCATCCAGTCATGGGGCAGACTAGCATTTCTGTGAATAATACAGCATTTATTTTATCTCACATTGTCAGAAACTGATTATGCACCTGGACGTGGCTGTTACAGTCATCATACAATCGGCCTAATAAATGAAGTAAATCCCTGAGCAAACACAGCTGCGTCTACACAATCCCTTCCCCCAGCCAGCAGCAGAGAGGGAAACAATGTATTTTCTCTAGAAGCGTTTGCTTGTGTCTAAGTATAATCATGCAGTATTCAAGTCACAGAAATAAGACAGGCAGACACCATGACCTGAAAAGGCCTGTGTCATTTAGGATGTAGATTCAACTGTAGAAGAGACAATAGATGTTTATAATGAAGCAGTGAGATGTCCTGGCCGCAATGTTTCACTGTAATATACAAGGGCCAGCTGAACATGTCACCCATACCTTCAGAACAGTAGTCATAATCATATGACTGGACCATATACTCCCCCCCTACAAACTGTTTATACTGACATTACACTCATGCACAGCCATTTTAAAAGATGTAGGTAAGCCTTAAAACCCAAACCTGCTATTTAACCTGGTAATACTGTTATACTGTGTATACTGGTTATATTGCCATACTGTTCATACTCTTTGCACAATTCTTGGGACGCACAGAAAGAATCCATTCTTAAGCTGCTATTTATGCTTGGTCATACTGTTATACTGTGTATGTGTATACTGGTTATATTGTCCATGTACTGGTCATATTGTCTATACTGTTTACACTCTTTCAGAACACACAAGCCTTTAAGAATGTATACTCAGGCTGCTATTTTCACTTGTCTCATTCTGTTTTATACTGTTACATGGTTTATACTGGCTATAACGGTCATACTTTTTGCACATTTCTTCAACTGTTGCACATTTTGTCTCACTATACAACACATAGTGAGCTGCTTACTCACCTAATTTTATACTTCTCACACTGTTTTGTTTCATTTCACAATATCTTGTCTGTTACACTATATGTATACTGTGGAACCTGAGCTTCACCATTTCGTCTCTCTTGTATATGGTTGAGATAAGAATAAAGTTCACTTTGACTTTGACTTTTCACTTTGACAATTAACTCCTGCTTGAATTTAAGCTAAAAAAAATAAAGACCCACTCTTTCAGATTATTGCATACAGTACTGTACAAAAGTCTCAGACACCTACATAAGTAATATTTAAAAACTGTTTAGATGAGCAGTTTGTAGTTTTTACAGCACTATTATATACCTAAATAAAACTAAGAAAATAATTAATACAAATAACATTGTACAGTAAATACTGATTTTATGTGCTGTATATGAAAATGTTTCTTGTGGAAGTCCAGTATTACTTGTAATTTCCATCAGAAACCTGGTTTGACTCCTTCATTAAATTAAATCAGGATCTGCTGAAGGAACTTTAAAATTCCAAACAATGGTTGGAGAAACTGAGGAGAAATCTGGAACAGAACCTGTGTTCTCCTTACCAGCCAAACTACTTTTTTTAAGACTAATCCTTATATTTTTTTTACTACTTTCTTGTTTGTTTATCGTAATGTTAGCTTTGCTGGCAGAAAGACACTATCACACTGAGAATAATGGCTTTAACCAATTAGTATAAACTTTTGCACAGTACTGTACCTCCTTTACAGTATTTAATCAGTTATAGGAATTACTGGGTAATATTAAAAGTCTTTAGTTAAATAATAAATGAATGATAAAGCTGTTTGGTTCGTTTTTAATGTGTTTATTCTTTTTTAATTTAGCTTTTTTTCATGGATCTTATATTATAGCCTTTAACACACCAGCAATAAAAAGGCAGCAGAAACCTACTTATCTGTTTTTTCTGAAATCATAGATATAAAATTGGGAGTTTGTACCACCTTTTCTTGGATAACACAGTCTCTGAGAACACTTTACACCATATATTGGAACATTGCTTGTGAGGATTTGATGGCATTTAGCCGCAGGAGCATTAGTTAGGTCAGTCACTAATGTCTTATGAGTGTTTCTGTAACACAAACTTCCCTCCAACTCATCCAAGAAACTTGAAAAAGCAGATGAACTTCAGTACTTTGGGAAACAGGCCAATGCTTTTCTTCTCATGGCTTTTCTGCCATCTAGTGGTGAGAAAACATGACACAACTTTGATTGACTGAAATTTAATGTTTTTGTTTGTTTGTTTGTTTGTTTTCAGACCCTTTAAACTCACCCCAGCTGGATTAGGCTGAGTAAGGGGTCGTTAATTAAATATAGCTGATTGTTTATATATTGTTTAATTAGAGTGGTCATTTTTGTAAATCCCACTTAACTCCACTGAACAGCATTTGTTTTGGACTAATCACAAAATCACATGGATTAGATATAAGACAAAGAATTATTGCCTTTTCTTACTTTTTATCCTTTTCGTTTTCTGTACATTTTAAACAATTGACCCGTATATGTATGTGTTTTGTAGGCAATTTATTTTTATTTTATGTGAATTTTGGGTGTGCAATAAAATTTGACTGATTGATTGACAGCGTAAACGTAGCTTTTTAAGTTTTTATGTTTACCGTTGCACACGGAAAAAATACCTCAAAAATACTTGACTAAAACATTTTATCTACTACCCGTAGGAACAAGACAGGTCTCATTACCGTGTAAACTGTAATAGATGCCCCAACTCAAACTGTAGTACCTTATATGACAAATATCTAAGGAATTTAGAAGAACATTGTGAGACTATAACCATTCAAAAATTATTTTCATAACACTTAAGATCTCTCACAGACACAGCGATAAAGTCGGAGTAACTAACTCTACATTCTGTTTTACACATATTTAATACATTTATAAATAATGAAGGCGAGAGTACAATGTTTATATAGATTGTACATTTGTATTGGTCACGCGGACGAAGTACACAGTGTGTTTGCAAACCGTACACTGTGTTTACAAAAACCACACACTGTGTAGGGCTACACGGTGATACTGACAGTAATATATTTCTATACATGTAGTAATATATATTAATATAGTAATATATGTATTTGTAATATAGTAATATAGGAATATATATATTTGTCCATATACTTTTGCCCATATAGTATATATACAGTAAACCCATGGGGGTTACATTGCAAAAGCACCCAGGTATAGTGAAAAACCGTGATGTTGTGATGTGGTAAAAAAAAAAACAAAAAGCCTAAAAATACCTATTTTTATAGTATAAACCCTGAATATGCCCCCAAATACGCTCCCAAAACACTTTAATTTCGTTTTAAACTCAGCTTAATACATTACCCTTAAAGAAAATTTAAAGGTAAACCCCTGTTTGTACTGTACAGAACTCCTGCAGTGCTAGAATGTATGATACCATGATGGGCCGTGCACCGGACGGCTTTTCCAGAACGTACAGATTTCCAGTCCTATCCTGTCTGTTGTGCTGGCTCCGGGTCTATTGTGTAACCGACGCCATCAATCAACATTAAACCTTTACATACAAGGGGGCTCTGGGCAGGCTGTAGCCGAGGGGCCTGGTTCTTGGTGAAAGCCCCCTCTTCTGAAAACTTCCATAAAAATGACTAAGTCAAAATTCGGGCGAGTGGCATGAGGAGAACCAGGCATAATCATCCAGGCGAGTAAGCCCGAAAAATGCTTCCCTCGCCAGCTGCAGCCTACCGTAATGACACTAATATCACTGAAAAGCGCAGCTTCTCTGATTTCGGAAACCGTTGGATTTTGTTTTTGCGCAAAACATTGAAAAAACTTGTCTGCGGCGACAGCTTCGGTTTGAAAGGCATTTGAAAGCCTAACATGGAACAGGAAAATACCGCCGTATAATCCATTTATTTCAACAAAGTAACTGTAATCTGACTATCACCTATTTAAACGGTAACTGTAACGGCATACAGTTACTCATAATTTGTTGTCTAATTACGTAACGGCGGTACATGTATTCCGTTACTCCCCAATACTGTATATATATATACGTACATACATACTAGGGCTGTCAGTAGATTAAAATATTTAATCGTGATTAATCTCATGTTTGCCATAGTTAACTCGCGATTAATCACACCTTTAATCGCAGTCCTAAACATACTGTTTTTAATACTCTTATCAACATAGAAGTAGACAAATATGTTTGCTTTGTGCAGATTTATGTTTATTAATGACAGTCAACACTGTCAACAACATTCTTGCAAAAATAATCTTACACATACACATATATACATAAATACATACATATCTATATACATATAGAAGCTGTAAAGTGGGAGCAGCTCCTTATTAAAGTCTATGTATCTGATGTAATTTAATCAGAATCAGCATCGCGTCTATTGGTCTATTGGAGCAGCAGCATGCTCTGTAAGATACATGGGTGAGGTGTAGGCACATGTACACACGTATCTTTACATATTTTTTTACTGTTGTGCTTGAGAGACACCATCGGCCAGAATCAAATTCCTTTTATGTGTTCGCTCACATACTCGGCCAATAAACATGATTCTAATTCTGATATGGCAGCTTGTGTGGATGTCTGCCCGAAGGCGGCAGGACAAAATGCCTGGCTGGCAGACTCGGCTAGTTTTCGGTTGAGTCAGAAGTCCCAATACTTTTGTCCATATTAAATAGCTCAACGCTAGCATTTGGTGAAAGTATTTTTAAAAACCTGCGTGATAAAATAATTGTCGGTGTTAAGTAAATAATAAGTTGACACAATAATAATACGTTAACTTTCCCAGCCCTAGTAAACATATTTGTGTCCAATAATCTGTATTCAACAGAGATCTATATATCTTCGGTAGTAATTTAGGGGTGGAAAGCATAAATTTGATTACCCTTATCAAATTTATTTCTTCTTGCACAAATTTAGCTTTTATTTTGGATTTAATTAGTTGATATTCAAGAAATGTACTACTAATTTATTACTGTACTGTGATAGAAGTTTTTGAAATGGAATAAAGTTTCTGCCTTGGATACTGTGCTTCAGATACCTTATGCCTTTATCCTTGCATAATGTGAAATGTATTATTTTTTATGTAGTAGGATGTCAGGATTTTTAAAGTGATTCATGCTGGTTTTGTCTTTCCATAAAAAATCTGAAGATAAGGGTCTTCCAATTTACCCTATCAAATGCTGTTTCTAAAGAAATGATTGTGGTTTCTAGTTTGTTAATAGTAGAATAGTCTGTTAAGGTAATGAATCTGTTTGTATTAGTGGCTGAGTGTCTACTCTTGATGAAGCATGTTTGATCTGGGTGTATTATAAAATTAATTATAACAAATTATTTTAAAATCTGCATTTATAAGCAATAAAGATGAGATGGTAGCATAGGGTCTTTGCCTGGCTTAAGAGTTAATATTAGCTGAGTGTCACACTGCTTATTTTCTTGCAAATAAATGTCTATGAAAGTCAGAGCAGAGCCAGAAACAGGACCTGCAAAGCCACATCCTTTCGTCCGTCCTTGGACAGAAACATTCTGCCTGAAAAACAACTTATTTTGTCCAAGAATTGTCACATCTTGTTCAGCTGCCGGCGCTGCTCAATCATGCTTCTAGCGTGTCTGTACTGCTACTTTAGCCACTAATTCTAACTCCTAGTGATTTAACTTAACTTTTGGGCGATTATTAAAGCATTTCCACCGGTCCACAACGCCACCAGCCCACCAGACCACAACCAACAGCCACCCTTACTCGAGACCAAGGAACCAGGGAGTATAGCCTGAAACCATTAGCAACGCTAATAGCCCATTAGCTATCACACATTTATTTTCTACATCTATTATCTCTGTTCTAAACACCATGCTGGTTATGTCTTCGTGTCAGGACCACTTCCCACATTTCGGCGAGGAGCCGAGCGGTTTAGTAGACTATTTGCTTATAATGAATGGTTACAATTTTGGTGGCAACAACAGAGATTACCCTTTGTTGATAACTGGAATGTTTTCTGGGAGCGTCCTCGGTTCTACCGCACTAATGGCCTGCACCCTAGCAGAGCTGGAGCAGCGGTCCTCTCAGACAACATCTCCAGGACACTTCGAACCATCTGACTGGCGGTAAGTCATACCTTAAATTCCAGTCATATCTTAGACTCCAATCATATTAGCCACATTACAACTCTCCATACTGATAGACGCGCACACATAGCTTGTCCTATAGAAA
>JBBPCY010000001.1:26444764-26457359 GCA_037974405.1 Brachyalestes nurse | reverse complement strand
TTCAGACTGAGCCAACAAACCATTTTAATAGGATAAATTAAATATTAACAAAATGTGTGGGTCTAGATAAAAAATGTTGTTTTCCCGGAATATATATATATATATATATACACACTATAGTTACTGGCACCCTTGGTAAAGACAGATAAAAATTAATTAAATTAATCTCACACTGAAATATGAGTAAAACTGCACTTTATTTAGCTTAAGAAAACAAAATCCCTAATTATTTTTTTCCCAGCCATACCACATGTTTACCTCTCTTTTGCAAAATTACAGCAACAACTCTCCATCTATTATACTCTATGAATGGAGAATCCCCAGCAAGCAATCCGACCTCTTAAGTTCATGCCACAGGTTTTCATTAAAGCTGAGGTTCGGGATGTTGAAACTTCTGGTCACTGAATCACGTTTGTGTGGATTTGGATGTGTGTTTTGGATCTTACTGGAAGATGAGCCACGGCCCAGTTTTAGCTTTCGGCAGCCAGACTTTCATTTACAATCTTCCGGTACTTGATGAAGTCCGTGATGCTATTGTGTTCCAATGAGGTTCCCAGAGACCTTGGAGGAGAAACATAACAGATTGTTCACTATATTCAACAGTGAAGAGCATAAGCAGGCTTCTTTTACACCCCGCCCACCTTGTTGCTCATCAGAAAGCTCAATTTTTGTCTCGTCTGAATACAGAACCCAGTTATAGTCAAAGTTCTAGCAGCAACTCCAGGTGCTTTCATTTATTTGTAGGCTAATATTATATCTCCAGTTGAATCCATTTAACACCATAAAAGACCACTTATGCTTAGGCTTTGTAAATCTTTGTAGTAACTGCCAGGCCAACAAAACAGAATTCGTGACAGTGTGAATGTTTGTGAGTGTGTTTGTGTGCTCTGGTTACTCTCACAGGCCTGGGGAGTGTACTGTTAGAGTGATAAGATAAGAACTGTGTATGCAAGGCCAGTCTGCTTGGTTAGTGTGAAAGACCTCTGATGCTACATAGCATTCGAAAACACTTTTCATTTCTGGTACGTGCAAAAACTACCACCCAAGTCTCTCAGGAGAGTGTGTGTTAGAGTATGAAAAAACATTGTATAGTCCAATTCATGTCTGGATATTGTTCTACATACTGTACTGAAGTTCAAAGTACAATCACTTATTTAGTGATATGACTTCAGATGCATGTATGGTGAGATATGGAACCGAGGGCCCAAATGTAAATTTTCAGCTCAGTATCTGCAGTGTCTATGCAGTACTACTGAAGGACCTGTTCCTTTGCCTTAAAATACAGCCAGGAATTAAAATCATGATTTGATCTGTTTTTCTCAAAGAATCTAACTGATGAATATTTGTGATGGACAATGGTACTAATTTTAAGAGGCTAAAAAATCCAGCTAATTTGATTTTAGATTTAATTTATATACTTTTTGTGTTCATTTTATACTCCAGTTTTGGTAAAATGTTGGTTTACTGATAGAATTAGTTATCACAGGTCTTAAATGCAAATAAGCAATAATAAATAAACAGTGATATAAATAATATAACTCTAGGGGTGGAACTAATAATTTCTCCTTGCAGATTTATTTATTGTCTCTTATTTTATTTATTTATTTATCTATCATTATTTTTCATCAGTTTTCTTCATTAAAAAATGGAACATATATGTATCGTAACTTGCCCTAATGCTAAAATTGCATCATCAGTGGTGTTTTCCCCTAAATCCTCAGTTTTGGTCGATATTATCAGTCAAACTATATATAGACCAAGACTCCCTTTAGAAAAGCACTCAAAAGTTTATAAAATGACAAGAACGCATGTAATGTCGACATTCTGAGCATTATCTGTTGACCTCACCTTAACTGAAGGCCTCCAATCTGCTCTGTGTTTGTCAGGGGGCAGCTTGGTGCACTTGGTGGTCAGATAAGAAGTGACCCACTGGCTTCAGTTCACAATCAGTGAGGTCTTTGTCAAGTTCCCAAACTAATGGGGAGAAACAGATGCCTCATACCAGTTTAAGACTTACATGCATTCTTGTTCTCCTGTAATGAGCCAGACAGGAGCACTGATGTGACCTGATTAGATTTGTTTAAGAGAATTATGTTGTCTGCAAAGCATTAGGTTGGAAAAAAATAAGTCATGATTTAGAGAAAGAAGAACAGGGCACTGCCAGAGGAAATGGTGTTTCTGTGATGTGCTTCAGTCTCAGTTTGCCATCTGCACTGAGGCCCTCTGAGCTCCAGTTCCTGTCACATGATTATTGAGTCTTTGTCGCAGGTGGTGGTGAAACTGAATCCTGGATCTGTGTGCTTTATCGGCCCATCCAGTCGATTACTCGGCTGCACTTTCTCACACAGAGAGCGCGTCAATAACCCCGTTAATCTCCTATTAAAGATTAGAGACAGCCAAAAACAAGAACTGTGGAGTTTGGATGAGCTTCTCAGAAAGGGGGTGTTTTTCCTGGTACAGGGTGTAGCCAGAACGCTCGCTCTTGGACGGACGGCGGGCGATGCTCTTAGAGTTCAGAGGTTGCCATGTTCAGACTGGCCTCTTTGTTTGGTTTCATCCTTCCACACCCTAGCAAATAATCTGCAGTTATGCAATAGACAGTAGGTAGTGGCTGCACCCAAGTAGGAAATACAGCTGAACAAACCTGAAATGAAACCATCCTCAGTCAGGTATAGTTGTGCATAAGCTGCAATAAAACTTTGTCTCTGATACTGATATTGCCTGGACAAGACTGACTGTAAACCCTACCTTCTCTCAAAGAGAAATTAGATAAGAATATTCAAAAACTGTTGAGATTAGCAGTGTTTTTTTTACAGTATTACATATTACAAAATATACTCAATGAAAGTAAAAAGAATAATATTAAGCAGTAAATAATAATTAAATAAATAGTACAGCACATCATTGTGTTCCTTGTAGAAGCCCAGTATTACTTGTAGTTTCCATCAGAAACCTGGTTTGACTCAATCAGTCCTTCGTGAAATTAAACATGGAGCTGCTGATGGAATTTCACAAATTCAAACAACTCTATACTACTTCAAATACTACATATATATTCTGTATATTCTCTAACAGAGAAGTCTTTTCATGTAGTATATTTGCTATAATTGAAGTACAAAACCCTTGCTGGGAGAACTGACCCTGTGGGTCACTGAATAGGAACACCAAGATCTTTTGAAGGCCACAGTGCGACAGAAACCAGACCAGAATGGCCAAACAACACCAGAGCGCTACTGGACCAAACAGCCCCCTTCCTGCAAAACCTTCCTGCCAGGAAACAAGCCAGTCAGCAGCGCAGAAAAAGCAGACGGGGTTCGGTTGGGTTTTCAAAGCTTTGATGTGGCTCTTGAGAGCTGTAGTGCTGAGTTATTGATGAGTTGTATGGTAAGTTATTGTATGGGGTGAACAACACCCCCTGAGGTTATTTATACAGTGAGCCATCAAATATCATCAGATAACCTTTCAACACTGTCTTTGGATACCATTAGCCATATTTCTTTTAATTTTACATATAAAATCATGAAAAGGTACTCTTTCAAGTTCTGTTTTGTATTTGGGCGGGGCAGTAATATGACATGAAGTATGATTCCCAAGAAAATATATATTAAATGTATTATAATATAAATATAATTTATCCAGTCAGTAAAAATGCTAAATTGCATCACAATAAATAACAGAAATACAAATATAGAAATACAGTAAAACATAAAAATAATAATAACTAATAAAATAACAACAATGAAAAACAAGCTTGGTTCATGTCCACTCTAACCATTGCACTGATTTGTTAAAATCCTGATTTAACATAATAAAGGACAGATCGGATAAGCTAAGTACTGGAAAGTAACTTTAAGTACTGTGTTTGAAATGGTTAAACTGATTACTGCTCTCAAGGTACTGCTTATGATACTCCTTCTTAGGAGGAGCATCACCCTCCAACCATACCCTGTATATGATTCCTGTACCTTCATAGTGAGCATTATTTCAGACAGTTGCCTTTAATATGTTCACTAATACAATAGATAGATTAAAATGGTTTGTAATCAGTCAGTTCTTAACCAGTATATGACACTATTATAAAATAATAAATAATGTGAATTACTTACAAAGTGAGCTCTTCTCTTCTCTTCTCTTCTCTTCTCTTCTCTCTTGACTCCGACCTGCTACAGACTGGTATTCATTTGTTTCAGCCACAGTAATAAATCACATTGATGCACTAAGACCAAAACAGAGTGACACTGCTTTCTCCAGCCACTCCCTCCACACTCACAAGGGGACTTGCTTAGATGCAATGACTGAGCCACGGACTGCCAGACGCTTTGCTTTTGCATTAGTTTGAGCTGATTTTGAACATGCAAGAGAGGCGAGCATGACTGGCAGTATGAAGGCATTGCAGCCGTAGTTTCCTCTTGCACATTCTTCCCGCATGTAATGTCATGGTGGAGGTTAGACGCAGAATATTGCAGTGAAAGTTTGCTACGAGTGTAGAGGCCATTGTTTCTCTGCGTCCATGTCACGTATCTAAATGCATATACATGCTCTGGCTTATGTGTGTAGGTATAAAAGATTAAAGAGATTAAAGCCAGCCATTTGGAGTAAAGGCTTGGCACTGAGGCTGCCAAGGAAGACACTCCCTTCTAAAAGTGGTGACATAATTTGTACTCTCCTGTCAACTTACACACGCCCAAGGCTTTTCCTCAGTTCAGCACAGTCCTCTTATTTCATGAAGGCCAAAAACAGTTATTGCGCAACAATGAAAAAAAATTAGCATGTTTAGTCATGATACACTATTTTAATTCTCACTTATTTTTTTCTTAGAACCCATTTACAAACAGTCCTCACATATTTTGATCTTGACTCAGCTTTTTATACACTTCGGTATTAGGATAGGTATTAAAACAGGTTAAAACTGTAATCAACACTGTTCGTTGCTTTATGACCGTTAAAACATTTAAGGAACTTTGTGAGAGGTTTCATAGTTCTAGTGTGAATTTGAGGAAGTCTGTTTAAAAAGAAGTAATACTTCTGCATTAACGTTTTTTGAATTTTATTTATTTTTTTCTCAAATCCAGATTTGTAACAGAAAAACAGTGCGTAAAAAAGTAAAACCAAAGACAGTGCAAACTTAAAACTGTAGTATAAAGTGCTAATAAAAGTTTTTTTCATTATTTAACACTATGACACATCCAATACCTCATGGTTCTGACTTAGCAAAAAGCAAAATATTAGCAAAAACACACTCAAATAACACATCCAGTCAGTCCTTGAATCACTGACAGGTTTGCCCATTGCAGTTTTGGCTAAGCTGACTTGGTCATTTATTTTCTTTGTTAGCTTGAGTTTCATTAAATATCCATAATATGCTGATAAAACATGCTTAACAAAATGTAAGTGCAGTGTAAGTGCACTCACTTTTATACAGTAAGAAATGATGGTCTATTATATTCACAGTCAGATAACTACAGTTCATATATCTGAACAAAAAGGGAAAGCTTTTCAACAGCTAAATAGTAGAGGGAGACGTTAAGCAGTAAATCCGTTAACGAGAACAAACAAAGATGTCTAGTATTGACCTGAAGTGTATCTTTGTGTGGTGTACAAACACCTACCACAGGTCAAAGTCCATTAATTGCTTTGCGCTTGGTTAAGAGATACATAGACTCCTCTGAACACTTGTTTAAAATGCATAGAGTCAGTGTGGTTTTTGGTTTGCACACTCTGTAATCATTTGAAATTATGCAGGTACAGTTTAAGCCATTGTCTCCTCATACATTGGACTCATTAAAGAAGAACTTGCTTTTAAGGGACCTCAGACTGAAACTGAGACTGGAGGTCGTCTCTGACTGCAAGGCCTCTGAGAACTTTGCGTCATAGGTACGGTCAATCTGTGACTTTCTCCTGATGGAGTTCTGTATTGTCTCTGAGGTGAAGTAGTAGATGACAGGGTCAAAGCAACAGTTAGATACAGCTATGCACAAGGAGATTGGATAGATGGTCCTGACCACAGACTCTGCTGCACAGCCTCCCAAAATCCCGGTGCGCACCAGCGAGTAGAAGACCAGGTTGACATTGTAAGGGATGAAGCAGAAGCAGAAGATCAAAAGATGCACCACAATCATGCGCAAGATCTTAGTCTTGTTCAGCCTCCCTCCTCGAGCAACTGAGTGCGGCCTCTTTAGGGTCTGGAGAACCATAGCAGAGCAGATCACATTGAGGAGGAGCGGTATGAGAAAGCCAACTGTCTCAATGAAGATCACCACCTTGGAGAGATGGACCTTCCACTGACTGGAAGAGAAGTTCTCGAAGCAGAACTTTGCAGTGGAGTTGCTCTGGGAAGTGGTAGAATCCAGCAAGAAGCCAGTGGGCAGGCTCCCCGACAGCACAAGCACCCACACAGCTGCGCACACGATCTTGGCATTGCGCTTGGTTCGAAGTGGCCGTGAACGGAAAGGGTAGACGATGGCCAAAAAGCGGTCCACACTGATGCAGGTAAGGAACAGAATGCTGCCATACATATTCGTGTAGAAGAGGGAGACTGAAAGCTTGCACAGGAGGCCGCCGAACGGCCAGTCCTGCCGCATAAAATAGAAGACCCGCAAAGGTAACGTGAGCACAAACAGCAAGTCTGACACCACAAGGTTTATCATGTAGGTGGTGGTTTCATTGCGGAGTTTGAGTGAGCAGCTGAAGATGTACATGGCTGTTATGTTCATAATGAGCCCCACCACGAAGACGATGCTGAAGACCGTACTGTAGAGTGGGTACTTGAATTGATCATACTTGGGACACGCAATCATGGAATCACTAGTCACCGGCAAGCTGTTATTATGTGTCCAGTGGAGAGTTGTATTGTCCATCTGCATGATGATGTTGTGGATCTCTCCAGGAAGTATAGTGTTGCGTAGAGGTTATGCGAGAGTAACACAATGGAAGGATTTCCCTTGACCCCGGATCCTAGAGGAATGCTCAGTTGAACACAAAGCAAAAGGCAATAGAGGCATTCCTTTAAAGTTCTTCTCACAAAATAATCTCGCTCCCAGGGACACAGGGGTCTCTTTCATGTGTTCAGTTCTTTGGTTGCAAGCCTTCAAAATGCTTTCTCTCAGGATTCTACAGATGGGTCTCTGGGGCTAAGCTTATGGTGAAAGCAGTCCTCCCCAGAGACAAGAGACAAGATCTCGCGTCCTCCTCCCCTCCCCCTTCCTCTGCCCTTTCCCAGCCACCTAACAGGACCCCAGCCCGAAAGGTAAGGGAGTGCCGTACTCACTCAGAAACTCGCACAACTCGTCCGTGCTGATTCATTTTGTGTCTGAGAACCAAGCAAACCCCTGTAAGAAGCCACTTAGGTCCAAAGTGGTCAGCTGAGTTACAATCCACTTGAAATGTCTCCCCAAGTAGAAACACATTAGTTGTGTTTAAAGTAATCCAGAGTGGGTGAACAG
Organism: Brachyalestes nurse; assembly: GCA_037974405.1. Taxonomy (NCBI): domain Eukaryota; kingdom Metazoa; phylum Chordata; class Actinopteri; order Characiformes; family Alestidae; genus Brachyalestes; species Brachyalestes nurse. The sequence continues at coordinate 26,449,917 of JBBPCY010000001.1, read as the reverse complement.
TAGATGTTCCTTCCTTGCATCTTCAAAATATTCCAACTTTGAAAGCGGCCCCTTTTGTTGTACGGAATCACACAGCTGGTTCTGTTTAAGCAAAAGCAAGCTCGTAGCACCTGTGGAGTCCAGCACGCTGTGACCGCAGCATGAATCTAACACACTGCTTCAGTTCTACTCCCTGAGTGTATGACAATGTGAAGGCACAGCTTCTTTCAGAGACTATTTCCTGCCCCCTCCACTCGCTCTCTCCTCTCTCTCTCTCTCTCTCTCTCTCTGTCTCTGTCTGCTTTGGGATCTCCGCCTTCAACAGCCTGAGGGACATTCTGTTGTTTGTATGTTGGAACTGTGTGTGGGGGTGTTGGGGAGTGAAGTTGGGGGGTGGGGGTTGCATTAGCTGGAGTGTTATCACATCAAGTGGTTTTGAGTTTTTTCATGGCCCATCCCACAGCCTCATGCAGCGCTCCCTCTCGATCTTTAGAGTAGAAACAGACACTGAAAGATCAGACTGAAGGTTAGGAACATGTGGTACAGTGGGCAAAGTTCACATTTTTTTCCTTTCTTCGTGGCGGACATGAAATTGAAAAGAGTTGGGAGGAAAACCCCTTCTTTCTCATGTGTAGGCCTTTTCTGAAAGAAGAATTAGGGACTCCAGGGAAAAGTCAATAGTTGTTAACAAGCTCTTTTTCGTTTGTCCTGCTTTTGTCAGGGTTAAGATAAAAGGACAGTTCAATAGTCTGCCAATAACTTCATCAGGTTGTTGAACAGTTTTATCTTTGTTTCTCAGCTAATACAAATCAATCCTTGTTTTTAAGTGAATTTACTGACTTAGCTGAGGACCCCTTGTCCATGCAAGGTGCTAGCAGATCCCACAGACATACTTTCATTAGGGCAGAAACATAGATCAAGCAAGTACATTTAAACACTTAAAGCTACAGAAAAACACAGGTCTGTGAGTTGTTTACCTCTTAAATGTGCTGCAATGCAATTCGTCAAGCAAGTCCAAGCTGAGGACTGTATCAAGGCACCTAGCTGTCTTGTACCATCATCATGGGTTTAATTGGTCAACTCTCAACAAAGAACAGTTTTGCCATTATTAGAATATATGGTTCCTCTTCATTTCATTAGAAGTAACCCACTCTCCCCTCCCACCAGCATGTCCAGTGGTTCTTTATGGACGCTCTGATTTGTCCACTATTGCCCCCTTGAGTACCAAGTGTTTTTACCGCCACAGAAATTGAGACTTTGAGCTTCAACAGCTGGACCATGTGTTCGCAATACCTTTGCACTTTGTTGACTTAGTATTAACACGGGTCAATAACTTCAAATGTTTTTCACTCAGAAAAGGCATTTGGAAAGTGAAGCCTACATGTTACACACATTTTATGGCAAGTTGCAGCTTGCACAGATATTAACCTGCAAGCCCACATACCCAGAAAGACAGAGAACCAGACAAACTTACATTCTTACATTCTGCTTAAAAATACAGTATACATAAATATATCTATACAATTTCCCCTTGAAAAAATACTAAAGGAACCACCCCTTCAGACACCCAAACACACACACAAACAGAAGCTCAAAAAAATCAAAACGCACAGTCATACATGTCTGTATATGAGCACAACGTCTACAAAAAAAGAGAACAGCAAGCACCAACATCAGCACAATCATTTGCAGTTCGCATCCTCATTTGGAGTTTACACCACTCCTTCATGACTCATACTCTTTAGTTGTTTAGCCAGTTGATTAGTAAACATCAGTGCTATGAAGGTGAGGACACATAGTCACAGTAGTAATATTTTGTGAGTTTAGTTGTGTTTGTATCACTGGGGTGACTGCGCTGTGACTGGCGTGAGCTCAGCCTTAACTTGATCAGCTCTGACTTGCCCTCACAGATGTTAAGGGTGTGTCTTGACCTACTCTTGCCAGACTTACGTTCAGCACAGTTTGAAACAGTGCCAGCGTATAGTCTTTCATACAGGCACCTGGGATTAGTCACTCATCCCGTTTTATTTATCTTCTTCATTTTAGAAACTGGTTTTGTTTGTATGTGAATGCAAAAGTAAATAAATAATAAAACAGTTGGTATGTAATGTTGTGCTAAACAACGCTCCCCCCCCCCAAAAAAAAAAAACAATAAAAAAAACAAATCTATCCAATTTCCTGTAGAATTCTGAATACTGTTACTTCGAGTGCAATCACTGTATTTTTCACAACAGTGTAGTAGCTCTCCATCAGTCTGTCACACTACAGATAGAACATCACACTACAGCAGTTATTGAATATATTGAATAAATATATTCAAATGTATATTTGGGTTTGGAATAATATTACGTTGTTTTTCTGTCTTTTTGATCAGTTGTATTTAAAGATTACTGCTGTTTCCATTGTAAATACACAATTGCAATTAAAGCGCAGTTTGCTGTTGTTTAAGATTAAACTGCAAGTTTGTATTCTAAATAAGCTCAAATGTTGTTTGGAATATTTTTGTGCACTGTCGTAGTCAGTTTAAATGATTATCATTATGTGCATTATAATCTTATTATTATGTGCAACTGTCTTACCATGTGAAATATCACTATATTGCTTGTATACTACTGATCTCTATTACATGCAATAATAGACTCCTTACCACTATTCGTGTGTTCGTATTCACTTAACTGTAAGGTGTTTATCTATAGTATTTATTTTCTGCAGGGTTTATTCAGACTTTTTATGTTATATTGTTCTTGTTCTTGTGTCTCTGTGTGACTGTGCAGTCAAAATAAAGCCATTTCTGCTGGGATCAGTTTTCTGATTCTGATTCTGAATTACCCCTGAATTTCAGTCAGTGAGGACTGTCCTTTAGAAACTTTGTGCACTGATGTAAGTTTGTTTAAATGACTGAATAGCATCAAAATCCAAATAACAAAAAAAAAAGGTTTGAAGCATGTGCTATGTACCAGATGTGTTTTCTTTTCAGGAGGGGGTTGCTTACACACTCTGGTCATGAATGTATGAAGTGATGACACCATAAATCAGAATAATAGCTGTTTTGAAGTCTTTGCTGACAAAGTGAAACATGTAAGACGTTTTTAGCCATTGTTCCTTCGCTCCCGTGGTTTTCCGTGTAACACATACCACCGGGGTCAAGGAGATGTCGCCCCTAACTCCTACAGCACCGCTGAGCGCGACCACTAAATGAAAGACATGTGGTTGAAGTCCCAAATCAGTTAAACCACCTACAATGGCAGGAAACGCCAAGGCCAAGACAGCAACCCAGGCCACAAATTTACTCTGTGATGACTTTGCTGGAATAAAGAATAAAGCTGAGAAAACGGTTAATGGAATTGTGTGTGGTGCTTCACAGCATATTTTATCACTTACATCCGTGTGAAGTGTCGCAAACTGTTCTTGGCTCTTAGTTCTAAAGGAAAGTGAATCATATTCATAAACGATAAGGTGGCAAACAGCATAACAGATTCACAAATCCAAACATACTCATACATTCTCCGCAGTTCGTTCCATTACATTCTGTTGATTCAGAATCAGAAATCTTTTCTCGAAATATCAGATCTGGAAATGATTGCATAACTCAAAGGTGTGGAATTTATTGAAAAGGCCAACATTTACTACTGCTTTCAGAAAAGAATGCATATCAGTGGTTAATGTATTGGATAACGTCCCTGTCTTCCAGGCAGGTGAGTTTTTATTCCTGCCTTTGGTGACACACCACACTACCAATTCATTGTGTAAGGATCCTAATCCTACTTTCACCTACAGCTGTGATACACAAAAAAATTGTAAGTCACTATGGAAAAAAGTATCTGGAAATGTCAGTATGGTGAAGGAAAGCTTAAGTTCATATTAGGTTTTTCACTTGTTTAAAGGAAAATCCGATTTAAACAAGTCAATGCCCCACATTCTTTCAAAGACCTTGGCTTTTGGTAATATATAAAGCATGAAGCAAGGTCTGTATACCATAAAACAGTCTGTGAATTCTTATCAGTTTACTTTTTGCAAATCTAATCATGTTCGTGCAACAGTCATTCAGATGCAATCCTACCTTCCAACTAATTCTCTATTTGCATGTCAAATGTCCCAAAATACCACCCACACTCTCTTATCACTGCTACTGTCTTATCCTCCACTCCTTGACTTTACAAAGCTGAAGAACTGAGGTACAGTAACTCCCGCTTGTTTCCAGATATTTGAGGACATTTTGTGGACAATATACAGTGTGACACTGTATAAGTTATGAGCAATCTTTTGAGGCTGCAAAAACCACAGTCAAATGACAACTGATCTCATCACTATTCTGTGTGGTGCTGTGGGTAAGCTTTGGAAAACACATACATAAGTGAAGTTCAGAAAAAACCCTTCAGACCTGTCAAATGACAGACGTATCACTTATGTAAACCAATGAAAAGTCCCGTGGTGATAGAAGTCAAATCTTTTGTGGTCATTCTGCGATTCACAGGCTGCAAACATGTAGTCACTTCCCCCGGAAGTGAATTCACTTGCAGCTCAGGGAAGGAACCATTTCCAAAGCATCTTGCTTCAGGCCTTCTTGTAGCTCAAGTATTACGACTATAGCATTGCTTCATCTCTTATAACTGGTTGTGCAATGTTCTTTAGCTGAAAGGCCTCAGCAGAAAGGCTGTCTGTTTCGTAACTCGGAAAACAGGCCAATTCATTTACCTGAAAGTAAACCACACCTCCAATTATTTCTGTAAGGTCAACTGCAGTAAAGATTCATTCATAAAAACTCTAATCAGTGCTCATTACCTGTCTTATTTTATGTAGCAGGATGGCTGTAGACCCCTTGATTGTTACTGAATATTTCCCAGAAAATCCTTCTTCCTCACTGCCATCATACTCTATAACTCCTCCATATCACACACCAACCCATCAGACTCTATAACTTCTCCCCCATCACACACCAACCCATCAGATTCTATAACTCCTTTCCTGCCGCACCCACCAACAGACTCTATAACTTCTCCTCCATCACACACCCACCCTTCAGACTCTTTAACTTCTCACGCAGCACCTACCCACCCTTCAGACTCTATAACTCCTCCCCATCACACACACACCATTAGACTCTATAACTCCTCCTTCATCACACACCCACCATCAGACTCTATAACTCCTCCCCTGCCACACACCCACCAGCA
>JBBPCY010000001.1:26421311-26437893 GCA_037974405.1 Brachyalestes nurse | reverse complement strand
GTTTAGCCATCTCACTTACTTTCTATTAGGTAAGACTAATATTAATTACTATTTTCTATTAATAACACAAGATGTTTAAGTTGGTTTTTGGTCATCTATACATGAAAATATAAGCAAGAATGTGTATTTACTGGTTAATACACTGCTGTTTATTTAAAATAAACGAAAACAAACCAAGTCTCATGCTTTAGAATTTTTTACTTAACTTCGCTGTACTGAACCGTGACCCCAAAACTGAGGTACGTACCGAACCGCTACCTTTCTGTACCGTTACACCCCTAATACATATAGAATTCAAAATGAGCCGGTTTTGCAGCTTTTTTTTTTATATATTAACTGGGGTAATGAACAGTAGATTCTGACCCTTTAACAGTGTATACATCAAACTTTATTTTAAGAAAGTGAGAAAAATTCAGTTTTCCATCACATGGGCTCTTAAACATCAACACAAACAGGTAACTGTATAAATCAGGTGTACATTGTTCAGAACTCACAAGCAATTAAATATATGGAGTTAAAGTGGGAACCAATAATGGAGTGTTCATTCTAGTTTTTGTGGCATCGTAACAGAAGGTTATGTGGCAGATGCAGGAGGCATCACTGATTCGTCATTACTTTCTTCACCAGAATTCTGAGAATGAGCATGTTTTCATTAAACGTGATGGAGTCATTAGGATGAGGCAAATGACCAACAGAAAGTACAGTAAATATAAAAACAGTTTAGGACATTATTATGAATGTAACAGTAAGACATTTCTTACAATAGCCGTATGATTTAAAAAGAGAATCTGCTTCAGTTCCTGTTGAATATTTTGAAACATGATGTGGAGGCCAGACACCATCACCATCTCTTGGCGACTGCCTGGTATATAGTAGTGCCAATGTCATGTTGACTCAGGGCAAAAACAACTGTATCCATCTTAAGGGATTAGTGTAACCAATTCCCTCAAGGTGCCAGCAAGAACTATCTGTAAACAAGATGGCTGAGAACTTAATAGCTTAATAACCTATTTATACCTCAGCAGTTCAACATTTCAGGTCAAATAGTAAAGACCGTCCAGTTGAGTGTGATGTCAGATGTAATCTTGTAAAATATTGTCTTATTTACAATTACAACTATATAAGCCGATTTCCTTGACAGGAGTTAAGCCTTGACTTTATAGACTATGCCTTTCTTTCAATGGAAAATGTCCTTACAAAATCCTGTTTAATCCCTGTCCAGGAGCCAGCTGTATAAGATTATCGGTTTTATTGCAGTCTTGGCATTAAAAGGTCATAAAGATTTAGAAGGTTGTGAAGACCATGAACATTTGAAATACAAGGTGGTGAGCATACTGTTCACAAAAAGTTAATAAGTGAACAAAAGAGCACATAAGGCCCTCATAACCCTCCTTTGTAAACACTACCCACTGATCCATATCTTCATTATTCTAGTGTGTTCTGATTAATGATGGTGCAAAAAATATATATATATCAACAGGTGCAAAACTACAATGACACAAATACTGACCTTTCTGGCAATTAAAACAACAAAATGGTGCAAAATGGAAGAAGTACAAATATTTGCCAAGTATAACCCTGTTACTGTTAGTAAAGAAAGAGAGCTTGAAGCACATAATGGCAGAATAATCGCAAATACAAACTAAGCTGACTGGTTAGATGAAAACATGGTGTGATGCAAAGGTAAAAACGATCCTCTGCAAAGTCAATATTATACCATTAAGATTCATAGTCATTTAGTGTTGGTTAAACCCAGAAGTAAACAATAATACCCTTTCAAGGGCGTTCAAACACCAGGACGCTGACAGTGAAATGGTTCTCAATTATCTGCACCATGTATTCAAATTATGGTAGAGCTACCCAGAGGCACTAAAGTAATCTGGAGAGGTTTAACCAGTTTCAAAGCAACTATTGAAACTGTATGAGAGTTACCTTTAAAAATAACTATGCACTTTTAACTGATAACCTTAACTACAGTAAATGAAACCTGAAGAACCTCAGAATCAAAATAAAACTATGCTTTCCATTATGCATAAACTGTTGTATTAGTACATATAGGTGTTGGTATAGCATAATGCATCTCTATATACATTACAGTATACATTACTGTGGAGTAGAAACCTTCCTACTGGAGTGGTGCCATTCTTTTCAACATGTTTTGTCAATGTTTTTTCTTACGCTGGACAAACCCAAGTTTCAACATACAAGCACCTGTCTAGTGATGTCTCTTAAACCGTATATAAGGTTACAAGTTTCTCTATGCTCTTTTGCACTAGTGGAATGTTCTTCCCTTATTTAACGTCTATGCAAATGACATCCCTTTCATAGACACCATCTGTTCTTTTGCATTCTCTCATCTCAAGCCCACTTCCAAGTCCCTTTAGAACTATGAACGACATCTCCACCTGAGAAGTTGAGATATCATGGCCCTTTTAAAATTCATTTTGGTGACGTTTTGGAAGTGAAGCTTCAAACCCGTTGATCAGCCAGTGCAGTGATTTTCATGATCTTCACATTCAAACAAAGGACTTTCCTCAGCCTGTTTCACATGCCCCAAGATACACTTGTCATCTGAAAAAAGTCAGTCCAGCATAATTTTCCAGCTTTCTCGTTTTTGCTGATGCCACTCTGCCTTAGTTTTTAAAGGCCCCATAGCGACTGGCTTTGCTAATGAAGTTCTTCAGCAGATCGTGGTCCATGTCAGCAAAGGCCTGGGTCTGAGTGACAGCAGTCAAGTGGTTGACGCAGAACTTGAAGCAAAACTCTTCCAGGTCCTACAAATGAAAATTAAAAATGTGTGTGGGTATGACAGTTTAGAAATTCTATGTCACAGGCTTCACCTTACATTGCAATCTAAGACACGTTAGTAATATTAACATGATGCATGTTCATGCATCACATTAAAGCAATAAGCCACTTAAAAGCATACAGTGGTTTTACCACAGGGAAACAGGGAGTTAGGGAAAGCAACGAACGCTTTACCTTTATGTATTTTAATATTGCTATCTTTCTAGCATGGTATTTACAGATCAATATGAATTTATTTAGAACTCAACCCTGCATGGGTGCTGAATATAAATTAAAATATAAGGCTGTGTGTTGCACCATGGTCCTGGAGGCATGTTGTTTCGTTTCATTATGTACTGTGAGTATATGGTAGGAATGACAATAAATCTACTTGACTTGAATTGATGTTTCCACTTACATGCTCCCGTGATATACACATACTCATAGGTAACTGTGCAGTTTATGTAATTATACGAACATGTGCTAAAACTGTTTTGCTACTGAATTACTAAAGCAACAAATCAACAAAGCATCAACAACATCTATGATTCATTCCACTTTGATCACTGTGCACACGTCTTGAGCCACCCCTCCTTTCTTCATATTTAAATCACCTTGCTGATGACAAAATTCCTTTTTATGCCTGTCAAACTGTCTTAAGTTTGTCATGTTGAGTAGATTAAATTAAAGAAACTGGAACAAACGTTTTACTGTGACAGGCTTTAAAGTGCCTAAAGATACAAGATCCCTAGAACAAAAAACATTCCTCTGAAGCTGGTCGGGTTTAGGGACTGGAATGTCCTTCAGGAAGCCTGGAGAACTGTTCCTCAAAAAAGACAGGACAGACTGAATTTTTGAAAGCAAAAGATAAAGAAATGAGGGGTGGTTCAAGAGTTTTGTACAGTACTGTATGCTTTAAATGTATGTAGGATATATGAGTGGAGAATAACAAAATTTAATTCAGTTTTCAAAACCACAAGTGTAACCTCACATCATTTATATTATTTACTATTATTTCACATGATGTACACACACGCAGAGGAGTTTGTGAGCCTACCCGTGCCTCATACTTGACAGCAGCAGACAGCAATGTGATTGCATTCTCTTCTGAAATGCCCCTTTTGATGGTCTCCTGGCACAATCTCTTTAGGCGAGTTTCTCTGTAGTAAGTAGCAAGATCTAGAAGACCTTCACATCAGACAACTGAGAGTCAGTTGGTGAAAATTTCTCTCATTCAGTCAGATTATGAATTACATTAGAAAGGTAGTAATCTCCATTTGACTAGTATGTATAACATTTCGTTATATTTCACTAATGGTTCATTAACCATTCTCTAAAAAAATTCTGATTGTATCAAGCGCTGTTGTATCTAACGTCAGAGCAAAAAACCTGTTTAAATTCAGTGTATGAATATAATGAATAAAAACAATGAAAAATAATCATTAAACTGAGTTTACCGATGGCATCCTCAGGTGGCAAGTTGATAGTGTCTGTATAGAGGTACTCCAGGAAGGAGCGGTACACCAGGTAGGAGAACTGATGGATCTCTATGGCCTCCTCATCAGTTTCATTCAATAGCGCTCGAAAATGCTCACACCTTTTAACAGCAGAACAAAAGCATGCAAGAAATGCTTCTTCAAGACTGTCTCAAGCATTCTTATGAAGTACACATATTTAATAAATACACAAAAGTTCAATCACAATCTTGTCACAGCTAGAAGTCTGTTTGTTGTTAAAATAATATGAACTGAAAAGCACATCTAGCTATTCAGCTGTGATCTTTTCCTGAGAAAAGTGCAGTATCTGGAGGGTGTCTCATCTATCTGAGCCATTTCGCTGAACGATTGGAAGGTGGGTTTATGGGAAAGAAAGGTTTAACATTATATTATTGGTTGGATTGTTTTCCCCCACTCGCTGGTGCATGGTGATGGTTGAGAGGTGAGCAAAAATAAAAATATTTTAATAGAAGACTAGGTTAAACCAAAACTTGTCACTTTACACTATGCAATTTACTTCACATTATGCACCGACACTTAACATTATTCACATTCACATTATGCAACCTGAGATTATTATTTATTGCTGCAGCACCACTGCAGTCTTCTGTGTCTTTTGTATATCATGTCTTATGTTCTGTCTGCGAAGGGTGGGGTTTTCAAGTAAGCATTTCATTGTGCTGTAGTTTGTACATATGACAATAAACCTCAACTTTAACTACTGCTAAACCAATTTCTCCCAAAAATGTTAATATATGATTTAGGGGTGGGTGATATGACAATATGAGATCATGAAGACGATCTATGTACTGACGATCCGCCAAAGCAGAGAGATCGTAGTATCGTCTATATAAACTACATTTTATGTATCTATTGCAGTTCTCTGCTCTGCCTCATTTTTTTCCTCAACCAATTTGCTATTCCGCTTAATGCCCGCCTTCTAGAAACAGAGCTCAACCAACCAAAGTGAACTGAGGCTAAAATGAAGCTGAAACTGAGCTAAAGGCTAAAAACGAGGGTAAAATGAAGCTAAATTGAAGCTAAAGGCTAGAAATGAGTCTAAAATGAAGCTGAAACGGCGCTAAAGGCTACAAAAGAGGCTAAAATGAGGGTAAAAGTGGGCTAAACGGAGGAAAAAACGGAAGTAAAGGGTAAAAACAAGGCTTAAATAAGGCTAAAACGGAGCTAAATGCTACAAAAGAGGCTAAAATTAGGCTAAAATCTAAACATGAGGATAAAACGAAGCTAAAGGCTACAAAAGAGGGTAAAACATAACTAAATGTTTAAAAAGAGGCTTAAATAAGGCTAAACGGAACTAAAGGCTAGAAATGAGGCTAAAATGGAGCTGAAACGGAGCTAAAGGCTACAAAAGAGGCTAAAACGGAGCTAGCTGTTTAAAAAATGGCTTAAAGGAGGCTAAACGGAGCTAAAGGCTAGAAATGAGGCTAAAATTAAGCTGAAACGCAGCTAAAGGCTACAAAAGAGGCTAAAATGAGGCTAAAACAAAGCTAAAGGCTAATATAGTGCAAAAACTCCTGATCTAACCAAGACATGCAATCTTATTTTTAGCCTAAAAGTCCTCTTTATCTTGTTTTGGGAATAATATACTATATGAGAGCAGATTTGTAAGATTATTAGGATTGTTGCAGGGAGATATTTACGCTTGGTTAGATTTTGTAAAATAGGAAAGAAATATCTTAAAATAATCTAAATAATCTTACAAATCTGCTTATGTATAGTTTATTATTTTCAAAACAAGATCAAGAAGACTTTTTAGGCTCAAAATAAGATTGCAAGTCAGGAGTGGTTAGGAGTTTTTAGTGTAGAAGAGGAAAACAATCTTTGAATCAAGTCGTTCCTGCTGTGTGTTCTTCCTCAAAGCTTCCAGCAGATGGCGCCATAGCATTACAAAGTAAAATAGTTTGGTTGTACTGTTCAGTAACGTGCAGAATAGTAAAAAAAAATCTATAGTTACAAATCAATAGAAATACCGCGATAAAATCGAAATCATGATTTCACTATAAAAAAATAGTGATATGATATCTTGGACATATCGCCCACCCCTAATATGATTACTTATACTTAAGATGAACTAACAAAGTAAAAAAGGTACATTTTAATTTCAGATATTTTGAATGAATTGATGAAAATCATTATAACACTCAACCTTGCACAATTAGGTTACTGAGAGGTACAGTCAAACCCGAAATTCTTCATACCCCTGGCAAATTTTGACTTAGTAATTTTGGCTTAGTTACAAGCAAGTTTCTTCTTGACTGGAAATGACACAGCCGTCTCCCAGAAGATAATAAGACGATGTACAAGAGGCATCATTGAGGAGAAAAATATTTCTCAGCTTTTATTTACATTTGAACAAAAAGTGCCATGTCCAATATTGTTCATACCCTTCTCAATAGTCAATAAAAAGCCTTTTTTTTCTATTACAGCAATCAAACGCTTCCTATAATTGCTGACGAGCTTTTTGCATGTCTTCACTGGTATTTTCCCATAGACTGTGACAGTTTGCTAAAGGTATGAATAATGGACTTGCCACTTTTTGTTCAAATGTAAATAAAGCTGAGAAATATTTTTTTCACAATGATGCCTCTTGTCCATCGTCTTATTATCTTCTGGGAGGAAAAAAAAAACATATATATATATATATACATATATATATATAAAGATTGTGAAATTGATTGTGTCGTGAGTCTGTTAGGTATTACTTCCTTGAGCAGGCTATGACATGTTTGTTTTGATTAGCCTTGCTACTCACAACTTGCCAGGTGTACGTTCATCCAGTCTGAGCCAATAAAAATAAAACTATCCTCCTACTCATTGCAACAACAAGGAAATATCTTGCATTGGTGACAGCATGTCTGGCACTCATTAAAAGAAGCAGCTATAGACACTTCTCAACTTAAAGCACCAGGAGGGGGAGTGTTTTTTTAAGCACGACAGCCAAACTGACATCAGCATACATGCTTTCATGTAAAAAATGCCTCGGTGGAATAAAGACAAATAAAAGCCAGAAAACTATTTTAGCAGCCTTTCTGTAAGACTGAATGGAGAAAAACTCAAAATACCTGATTTTGAGCAGGGCTTTGTGAACATGGATGCATTTCCCATCAACAAGAAACTTGAGGTCTGAGATTTCTGGGCTGTCAAACTCTCTTTTGAGGGACTGGGCCACAGTCAGATAGTCATCTCCATCTAATAAACAATTTTCAGCACAGCTGTCATAACTTTAACTGGCAAGTCACGAAAAAAGTAGAAAGCATTTGGGGTTTCCAAAAGGCTAAGCATAAGTTAAACATTTGGAATAAGATTTAAGGATAATAATCAACCTAGGTGTTGTCTGCTACCCTTCTTACCCACAGCGAGCAGACGCCAGGTGACGGCAGGAGTGGCAAAGCAGGCAAACACATCGTCTGTGCTGGAAAAGTGTGTGATGTGTGGGTGTGGAACAGCCTGACCACGACACTGACCCCACATCAGCACCTGGCCACTCTGCGTCTTGGCTGCTGACGTGTGGCTGGTATGACACGCTGCCACCTCCACCATCCTGGTGCGAAAAAAAAAAGCACACAAAGAAGACACATTACCTTTACTCAAAAAGAATAAAAACAACAGTGGCATAAGCAACAGCAGAGGCCTGTTTCTAACAGACTCAATCCACTAAAAATAGCTGCACTCAAATCAACTTGTTTTGGCAGAGTAGCAGCTCTGTGACAAATTACACCCTGACACTTTGTTTTAAAGCTGGATGAAAAACTGATTAATGACCAGAGCTGAATGTAGAGATGAACCATCCACTCTCTTTGGTAAAATCGAAGGATTCCGTTACTGTTTATACTTCTCATTTTAGTCTCCATTTCAGGAAGCATGAAAATAATATATTACATATACATAGTATATTATATATAATGGTAACATTTTAGGAGAAGGAAAAATAAATCTCAATTGTGCCTTGCAAATTCATGCAACCTCCTTAAGTCATGAGACGTGTCTGGATTACAAAGAACACTTGGATATTCTGTGATGTATATTATTTCAAATGGCTGTGCCACAAAATCATCCCGGTGCTTTGGGAGCTCCAAGTTTATAGATAAAAGATACTGCACAAAAGTTGGCTTATACAGGTATCCTATGGACCTCAAGCTAGAAGTTCACATTTTCTGGGGAAAACTGATCAACATTGTTCAGTGTCAGGTTCACTGTTCCATTAAACACCATCTCAACAGCGAACTTTGTGGGGTTGGATGATGTTGAAGAGAACTGCACACCCTGCTGAAACTGAAGGATGGATAGATACAAGAGATACAAGAGCCTGGACGAAACTTCATCTTCAACACAACTAAGATCTTAAGAACAAGGCCAAAGCAACACAGGAGTGGCTGAATAACAAAAAGGTGAATGTTCTACAAAGACCAAGTCAAAGTCCAGATCTCAATCAAGAATCTGTGGCTCCATTTGAAAACTTGTGTCCCACAAGCATCCAACCAACCTGAACAACCTCAAGCGATTCTCCCTGGATGAACGAGAATATCCCTCCCAAGAACTGCTGAAAATTTATTTCGAATTGAATATTTAGGAGCACATTGGTTCGCAACAAAAATACTCTCTAAAACAATGTGTCATTTATAATGCAGACAAAACTGATTACTTTTATTGTTTCCTTTTTTATTTTTGTAAGGTGCTGTATATTTAGCTGAAGCAGGTAAGTGCAGGTGTAAGTGAAGTGGGAATTCTCTGTAACAGTGCCGTCTTGTTCTTACCTTTCCTTATCCATGTTGATGAGTGTGGGTAATGCCTGGTTATTCTTGTTCCCAGTGCCCAACTGGCCATAAGAGTTGGCTCCCCAAGCATAAACAAATCCCTCATCTGTAAGTGCCAGTGTATGTGCATAGCCGCAGGCCACCTGATAAAAACATACATTTATATTTCTGTTAATGGTAGCGATTAACTAGGTAAACAAGTCTTAGTCTTATCATCTCACTTGAGTAGGGCAAAGAGTTCCGTGTTGTCAGTGAACTACAGACCTACAGGTAAAGCACTGTGCTGAAAAACTGAACTGAGTACTATATGGAGGATACAAACGACTTGGGTGTGTATAGTCCTTATTCAGATCTCATTATTTTTAATGCCTAATAAAGTTGGTGTTGACACTTTTCAAGAAAAATGTTATTTCCTTATTATTTAGAGGTTTACTTCTAATCCTATGATAATAACCTTTTTAAGAGCTTAAGCATATGACAAACAATAGTGATAAAGCTTGAAACACTGTTGCCTCACCTGTACAATGTTGACTCCCTGCAAAGCAGCGATACGACAAGGTGTCTGTTGGTTGCCATTATTGCCCAAACCCAGCTGCCCATTACAGTTATAGCCCCAGCCATAGATCTGCCAAACACAGCATTCAGTCAGAACATGGCACACATCCAGAATCACTAAGAGCAACAACAATACCTTTAATAACCCTTTACTTGTGGGACAACCACAATTTTTTTAGGAAAATAATATCAACAAAAAATCTGAATCAGCTCAACCCAAAATGACATGCTAAACCTTGGCATCCTATTAGTCAGACAAATGTAATTTATCATGCGGGAAAAGATTAGTCACCTCTCCATTGTCAAGGACAGCCATGGAGCAGAGCTGCCCGCAGGCGATGTTGACAACCACCTTGTTCTGCAGGCAGCTGCTGACCCTGCGTGGGGTGGGCTGGTTGGCTGTGGAACCAGAGCCCACCTGGCCAGAGTTGTTGTAGCCCCAGGCATACACCTGAACATGGGGAAAAAGACAAAGAGTGCAAGTTACGACAGAGACAATACAAACAACACAACAGACACCACAACAATGTAACGTAATGTAATGTAATGTAATGGAACAGTATAATGTGAGTGGGATGTAAACCTTCCAGAAAGACTATAGTTTTGCACCATAATTATGATTATTGCGCAGGAGGCAGTTAACAGCAAGACAGAAAAAATATAACAGACAATTCTGAAATGTAACAGTAGCATGAATGGGATGTAAAGAGTAAAGTGTTAAAGGGATGTAGCCCCTCAAACTAAGTAACATGGCATAAGTGTGCCTGTAGTGGCAGTAAACAGTGGTAAAGTGCATGACCTATTGATTATTATTTTACACTTTGAAGCCTGTATCAATCACTCGGTCGACATCATCTCATCGTGGTTATCTACATCTGCTCCTTACCACTCATAGCACTACTGTTCTTGTACATGTTTTGGTTACATCTGTAACTCTGTCCTCTCTGGTCTTACGCACAAACTCCTCCACAAACTTTAGCTAGTTCGAACGCAGCTGCTCAGAACCCCTTATTCCTGACCTCCAGCAACTTCACTGGCTCCCAGATAAGCACCGTATCGACTTTAAGATTCTGCTTTTCACTTTCAAGACATTTCGCACTCTTAGATCATCCTCTTCCATCAATCTAACGACACCTCCTTCCCGTTTGAGTTCAGAGCCTTGAGTCATGCTGCCCCTCGCCTTTGGAATGCTATACCACAAGACATCTGTAGTACTCCCATTTAAGACTCTCTTTCAATCTTTAAATCCAAACTTACACACACCTCTTTTTTGCTTATTCTGTCTGACGCTAGCATCAGAGGTTTATGCTATTATATTATTTTAACTCATGCAGCATTTTATGTCTTGTTACACTGTCCTTGAGTACCCTGAAAGGTGTCTATAAAGAAAATGCCTTATGATTTTTATTATCATCCCTTTGGGCAAAGAACTGCAGGATAAGCAGATAAGACGAAACTACACCACAAGTGTATGGACACTTACTACAGTTATTTTATTTTTTTATTATTACAAGACACTGAAGCTATGAGATAAGCAGATTGATACAAAACACCAAAATCATCAAATCAAAACTTCTATTTATTTTTTTCTCTTTTGCCTTGATTGGGCCTTTGTATACCTTTGGTGCCTGAAGCAGCTTCATGAGCAGCCAACCTTTCTGAATGACTTTTGTTCACTTAGTCACTGAGCATTTCAGTAATTCCTTAAGCCCTTTTAGCTCCAAAGCTACCATTCATTCTCCATCATTCCTGAAGGTTAATCACATGGAACACAGAAGATTTGGTTCTTTTTGCCCGAGTTGCAGACTCTGTCCTAACTCTAGAGAGACAAAGAAATTGATGAACGTGTGCTTACATTTCCCAGGTGTAAGCATAGGTGACTTGTGGTATATTTAAACAGAGCTTTTTACATAAGTTCCCAATTAAGTCACTTCATGAATACTGGCATGTGTGTTTAGAAACTTTCATGATCCCTATTTTACACTAATCTTATGCATTTTGCTCCATTTGCCCTCAAACCTATAGTGCTTGTGTTCCAGCCCTCAACTCAACTTCTCTGTGATTTCTCCTGGGTGCTCATTTCTGCTTGGTTGTCACTTCCATTAGGAGCTCAAGAGGAGCCACCTGGGTCACTTTTCTGACAGAATGAGAGAAGTTCCCAAATTTAAATACAACTACATTTGTCTTTTATAAAAATATATATATTTGAAATAATTTTTAATTTTTAATATATATATTTTTAATCAAGCCACATCTGTAGGATATGTGACACAGTCTGACCAGTTAGATCAGATTTCATGATGATTTTTCAGTTCTGGTGTTTCTTGTGAGACAAGACTCTTGTGAGACAAGAACATCAGTGCTGCATACGGACACTCACATACTCTAGCCAGGATCCTGATTGTGGTAGCTTAAACATGAAGAGCTGAATATTTTAACAGACATTTGGGCAACATAATACTTAGTTTGTTGTAGATTTACAGTGACTTTCAGTAAAGATTTGAACTTAACCTGTCTCTGAATAGTTATGATATTAATGCATTAATGAATTAGCCTTTAAACTAATATTTTCTGCTGGCTTGGTCATCCTACTCTAATGTTAGGTTCTAACTGTTAAAAAATGCAACACTGTTGTGAAACATAACATGATCATTCTGCAGTAAACAACAAGATGTAAACTTACAAAGGAAAAATCAATATTATATCATAACACACTATATGTATGATCTTTAGGCATGGACAAAAAGTAGAGTCACATTTGTTATTGTCTGTTATGAGAAACTCTGTGTACAGTGTTGTATATATTGTCTGTCATATCCATGCTGCATTAAATCCCCTTAAGCAGGATGAATTATGGTCTCTTTGTAATGAACTCGTTACTTGTATAAAAGACACCTGTCCACACACTCAATCAATCAGACTCCAACCTCTCCACTATGGGCCAGACCTAAGAGCTGTCTAAGGACAACAGGGACAAAATTGTAGATCAGCCCAAGGCTGGGATGGGCTACAGGAGAATAGGCAAACAGCTTGGTGAGAAGGCAACAACTGTTGGCGCAATCATTAGAAAACAGAAGAATGACAATGACCCGAAACACACAGCCAGGGCAACTAAGGCTCCGTAAGTGGCCTAGCCAGTCTCCAGAACTGAACCCAATAGAAAAGGGTGCTGAACTCTGTGTTGCTCAGCGCCAGCCCTGAAACCTGAAAGATCTGGAGAAGATCTGTATGAAGGAGTGGGCCAAAATCCCTGCTGCAGTGTGTGCAAACCTGATCAAAAACTACAGGAAATGTCTGACCTCTGTAATTGTAAACAAAGGTTTCTATACCAAATATTAAGTTCTATTTTTGTATTGTATCAATTATGTATTTCATGCAATAAATTCATGCAAATTAATTATTTTCAAATCATACAACGGATTCTGTCTCTCACGGCTGAGGTGTACCTATGATGAAAATTACAGATCTCTCCATTCTTTTTACATGGGAAAATTTCGGCAGTGTAAAAAAAAAAAATCGGCAGTGTATCAAATACTTATTTTCCCCACTGTAGGAGGCTACTGTTTTGTACTAATGATATACTAAAAATATCATACTGTCACAATAAAATTGATCTAATTTTGTCATATTTGCCACCTTAATGCACTTTCAAAAGCATTCACACATTTTCAAATGCATAAATTGTGGATATGTGAGCAAATGTGACTATATTTTGTTACTCTAAATGTGACAGGCTGTAAGTACTTAAAGATACAAAATGCCTAGATAAAGATGTTCTAACCACTCAGCATTCAGCATCACCGCCTGATCATCTGGAATCATCTGCTCCTGCTCCTTGCTTTCATTGGTTCAGGTCTTAAGATAGAGGTTTTGTTATGCTATGTGTCTTAAACAAAATACATTCCTCTAAGACTGGTCAGGTTCAGGGACTGGACTGAAAATGAGAGTCTTTGAAAGTCCTTCAAGAAGTCTGGAGAACTGTTCTTCAAGACTATATTAAAAATACAAGAATGACTGGCTTTTTGGATGCAAAATATGAAGAAATGGGCGGCGGCTCAAGACTTCTGCAGACTACTGTGTATACCACCAAACGTGACATCAAATAACAGGCTAAGCATCTGATTGATTTTTAATGAACAGCACCTCTCCTTCAGTGGTGAGAGCAATGGTGTGATGGGAGCCACAGGCCACCTCAGTCACTCTCTTGTTAATAAGGTTGGTGGAGACCAGGGCAGGAGTCACGCCATGGTTGGTCGTGCCATTTCCCAACTGGCTGTAGCCGTTGTGGCCCCACGCAAAGACCTCTCCTTCTGCACAGAATGAAGAAAAAGACAGAAAAACATTTCAGGTATTATCTTCTCCAAGGTTTCCTTGAAAACAGGAGTCTGTCTTGAGCCTTGTCTTCTTGACCTACAGTCCTGAAGCAAGTCACTGTAGTAATGTCATTCTTTCAAAAATGCAGGAAAAGGAGAAAAAAAACAAAAAAATATGCAATCATACTGGGCGTGTGTAAATACCACTAATTTAATAAATGAAGGATTAAGTAAACTTATCACACCTGCAGTTGCAATGACCACATGTGGTCCCGTGCCATAGCTTAGGGACACAATCTTCTTCCCACACAAGACGTCTATCCTTCTGGGCTCAATGGTGCTCTGCAGGTCCCCCAGACCCAAACAGCCGCTGCTGTTTGTTCCCAAAGCAAACACCTGTAAACACAACCTGAGAAATTACTGGACTACAATCAGATAAATTTAAAATTAATTAAACAATAAATAAATACCCCTCCTTCATATCCTATTAAATCCTCTATACAGTGCATACCCTGCACTTTATACACACTCTAGGGTGCCCGGCAATCTACTTAAAAAATATGAACTTCAGGATTTTCAGTGTGGTACCCCTTCAGGTTGTTATCCTTGTTCTGTAAATAAAAATAGCAAAGTTTCAGAATTATAGATCAACATTTACTGGTTGCTCAACACAAGGTTTCTACTATATTGCGATTCTTCGTTTTTACTGTGCTATGGTAAGCAATTACATCTGTTACTTATTTAATAAATTACAAGATCTGCATAAGTATTCTTTGGATGCCATGTTGTTTTTAAAGAAAACAAATGCAAACAAATACTTGAGTTCAATCTTTTATTATAATTAAAATTGCTTACAAGCTGTGTATATTGTGGTATGTAACTGTCGATTGTAACGTACGGCCAAAATGTAAGCATTCTGAACCGTATTTTATTAGAAACCTTGCATGCAGCTGCTGCAATGCATGCTATATAGTTTTAATTGTTTTAAGTTTAATGCAAGGTTTGTTCCATACCTACAAAGGACATTACAATATTAACCTTGATTTATGTTGTGCTGGCTGGCACAAAGATACAGTGCAACACTACAGCGGACAGCCATTCCTTAATTTAGCTATTCCTTATATTGCATTTAACTGGCATGTCATGATTATTGCTTGATAACTATCAAGTGATGCTGTGTTTACATTTCAGCATTTAGTTAACTGCAGCGTCCGCCGTCCACTATCCACTATCCAGTGTACTTATTAAGTCTAAAGCCAATATGGCACATGCGCCTGATTCAAGCACTGTAACACAAAGTAACACCAACATCCAGTAGAAGAGAAAATACACGAAATGAAACTTCCAACTTACCGTCAGCTCTATTTTTTGAAATTTGAAGTTTTTAAAATATGGTCAACATGCTTTAAGAGAAGATTTAGACAAACTGTTTGATGTAGCATGCAGACGACATGTCAATGTCAAAGATGTCAAAGACATGTCAAAGATTTTTATATGGGTAGTACTAATGCAGCATTAGCTGCAAAGAAGGACAGAAAAGCAAAGAGACTGAAGTGCCAGGAATATTTAAGATATAAAGAGGATAAAAGAAAGAAAGAAAATGTTGCAGCTGATGAGTCTGAACCTGCAGCACATGAACCAACATCAGATGAAGAATTAACCATGATGATGGCGACAGATGATGAAGTTAAAAAGCCAAAAAGTTGCTGCTTGTTGGTGCTGGAGATGATGCAATATAGTTTGGAAAGGAGTGTCCATAGACTTCATTAAGGCAGTCTTGCTAACAAACTGGTTCAAAGTATTGTTGCTTCAGTTTGTTAATAACATTTGTCTCCGTAGTAATTATACTATACTGGAAATAGTTAAACTGATGACAAAATTAAATCTATCTATATGCAATAAATCTGTTAACTTTAGACATGTTGTGCAACCTTTAAATGTGCGTTAAAAATTCGAAATAAATTACCGTGAGCTCCTGTCATATGACATAAATTGAGAGGGCACCACAGACGAAATTCTGAAGTTCATTTTTGACTGGCACACTAATACACACACACACACACACACAAACAGCATTTTGCACATTTAAGGCGTGTCTTCAACAGCCTGTTTGTGGTTTCACAGTGAAGTGTTGCTGCTTATGTGATCACACTACAAAACTGCATCATGTTTTCTAAGAGAACGTTGTATTTTTTCTTTCTTTTTATGCTAATTCTCCATTGGATCTTCAAAAAGTCGATTTACATCTAACGTGGCCAAGAGCTGAATGACAACAGAGAGCTTTTTATTGGCCTATAAACCAACCTGCAGGCAACAACACTTTTACTGATAGCTGAGTGCACCACAGCCAAGGCATGCACTCTGATGCCAAATTCTGAAAAGTCATTGTACTTGTTTTAAACATTAAACAGTTTATGTTACAGTGTGTAAATGCCCAGAACCTTGGTGTTGTAGTTACCTGTTTTTCAGGATTAAATAAACAGGAGATAAAATTGCTCTAGAGATCTCCAAGTTGTTCAGGTCATATCAACCCCAGTCAAGGACGACTGGTATTTAGAATTAAAAAGCCAAATGAACAAACAAAGATAAGAGCACTGTTTTTTTCTTTAAAAAAAAAAAAAAAAAAAAAAACCCAAAGGGGTTTTCAAAAAAGGTG
>JBBPCY010000001.1:26405279-26421211 GCA_037974405.1 Brachyalestes nurse | reverse complement strand
TAGTCCAAAATCCATGCAACTAGGGGGGCATGCACCTGCATAGCAGACAGTTTGCTCCCCAGCCGGGCTGGCTGAATTGTGTTGAAGGCACTGGAGAAGTCAAAGAATGTAATCCTCAGGGATGCACTCGGCTTGTCAAGATGGCTGTAGGCCCGGTGTAGCAGGTAGATGATGGCATCGTCCACTCCAATCTTGGCCTGGTAGGCAAACTGGAGGGCATCTTGTGCTGGCCTCACCAGGGGGCAGAGAGTGTCCAGGACCAGTCTCTCGAAAACCTTCATACTGTGTGAGGTGAGTGCTACTGGCATGTAGTCTGATGGGGCACTGGGTCTCACCTTCTTTTGAACAGGAACCGAACATGATGTTTTCCACAGCACGGGTAATTTCTTGGTACTGAGGCTCAGGTTGAAGATGCTCAGCAGTACTGCACATAGCTGAGAGGCGCACAGCTTGAGTACTTCTGTGCTTAAGCCATCTGGGCCTGGCGCTTTAGCAGGATGGAGTCTACAAAGTTCTCTCCTAACTTGGTCCTCGGTGATGGTGATGGATGGTTTATGAGTGCCTGGGTCAGCAGTGGCAGGTGGAGACTCTGGCTGGTGCAATGGTGAGAGAGGGAGTCGGAGAGAGGAAGGACGGAGGGCTGCAGTTTGGGTTGATGGTGATGGAGGGTACAGGTGCACTGGGTGCAATATAGGCTGTGCTGGACCTGGAGATGCTGAAAGAACAGATTAAACTGATTGGCCCTCTCCACATCACCATCAGTCCCAAGGCTGCTGGTTTTGAAGCCGGGGACGTTCTTCATGCCTCTCCACACATATCTGATGTTATTTTGCTGCGGCTCTTGTTCCAGTTTTCGCCTGTATCTATCCTTTCCCTCCTTTAACCTCACTGACAAGCACCTCTGTACTTCCTTGGCTGCCTCCTTGTCACCTGACCTGAATGCTTTCTTCTCGTTCAGGAGGGCTTTAATATACTTGGTGACCCATGGCTTGTTGTAGGGGAAGCAGTGTATAGATTTCACTGGTACAGTGTTATCCTCACAGAAGTTGATGTACTGAGTGACACAGTCTGTGAGGTCATCAACGTCCTCTCCATGTCGCTCGAACAGGGCCTCCCAGTCTGTAGTCTCCATGCGGTCTTGCAGGGCTGCACTGGCCTCCTTTGACCACTCCCTCACTGTCCTGATTGTAGCTGGCTGCCTCTTGACCAGTGGTAGGTAAGTAGGCTGACGGTGCACCAGGTTATGGTCAGATCTGCCTAGAGGTGAGATGGCTGTGCAGCTGTATCCATCTTTGACGTTAGCATACAGCAAATCCTGTGTCTTGGTAGGGCAGTCTACAACCTGTGTGAAGGTGCACAGCGTCTTGCTAAGGGAGACATTGTTGAAACCGCCAGTTACTAAGACAAAAGCACTTGGGTGAATTGTCTGCAGTCTAGCAGTCGCGGAGTGAATGACGTCACAAGCTGTCGTCGTGTTGGCCGATAGAGGAATGTAAAAAACAATGGCGATCACATGTGAGGACTCTCTGGGCAAATGGTACGGACGTAGTCCCACTGCTAACAGTTCAATGTTCGGGCTGCAGATGCTTTCCTTGATCACAATGTGACTCGTGTGGCACCATCTCTCATTCACAAAGAGAGCAACTCAGCCCCCCTTGCTCTTTCCACTCTAATGCCAAGTTCTGTCAGCCCGAGCACACGAAAAGCCAGCAAAGTCCACGGCAGAGTCAGGAATATGCTCGTGCAGCCATGTTTTCACAAACTGCACTCATGAAATTCTCTGTTGTGTCTGACCCATGCCATAAGCTCGTCCATTTTGTTTTCCAGTGACCTCACGTTGCTCATAGGAACAGATGGGAGGTATGGTTTGTATCTCCTTCTCTGCTCACCAGGCTGTTTCCCATTCCTAGCTGCTCTTTTCCCATGTACCTTTGCTCCACCACGGCATCCTCTCTTGGTCTTTCCCCTCTGTAACTCCACGGGGATGTCCGAGAGGACCGCGCTGTGCTCCGGAGCAGCCTTCGAGATCAGCTGGTCGCGCGTATAGACAAAGCCCGGGTCGATGCTAGCTGCATTAACATTGGCAGCGTGCCAGCCAAAACAAAGACTCATACACAAAAGAAACGTTGAATAACACTCTTTATTCGCATGATTAAAGAGGGCACAGCTTACTACTACTAAATAAACTGAGTTAACTGTTGAAAGTTGGGGGGAAAAAATTAAAACACTAAAATAGCCATGTATTTGATTTTAGCACGTAGAGAGTGATATGTTTTTACTAGTTTCTTCCAGGCGTTGGTATCCTAAATGGTTGAATTTGGACTAACGTAACATTAAATCACTTAAATAAAAAATCATGGAAGGTATATTCATATCGCTCCTACTAATTGCAAGACGTATGCAAAAATCGTGCTTTTTCATGTATATATTATATATATGGATATATTACTGTACACAAATACTGTTCTGTAAAGGTAAATCACATTATTGCACGAATAATAATAGTAATACATTTTATTTATATAGTACTTTGCATTTTACAAAAAAATCTCAACAGGCATACAGACCGAGAAAATAGACAAAATAAAATAACAGGACATCCACGGCAAGAACCCCGTGCGCGACAGCCGAAGTATTGGGGACCATAAGCACAGTTTAAGCTCCTTCCCTGCGGGTACGGCGGGCCAGCTGAATATCTTTAGGCATGATGGTGACTCTCTTGGCGTGGATGGCTCACAGGTTCGTGTCCTCGAACAGATCCACCAAGTACGCTTCGCTGGCTTCCTGCAGGGCCTTGATGGCGGAGCTCTGGAAGTGGAGGTCGGTCTTGAAATCCTGAGCGATCTCACACACCAGGTGCTGGAAGGGCAGCTTTTGGATCAGCAGCTCCGTGGATTTTTGGTAACGGCAGATCTCTCTCAGTGCTATGGTGCCGGGCCTGTAACGGTGAGGTTTCTTCACGCTGACAGTTGCCGGAGCAGCACAAGAAAAATAGTGAAAATAATAGTAAAATATATAGACTAAACAATACTATGCATTGATCGCATTATTATTTACAGTAAATCATACATTTTTTTAAAAATGCCACATAAAAACAAGCCAGACGGAGCGGTGTCAGTCTCGCCAGCGTCCCCGTAACCTAGCAACAGAAACAATAGAAACAAGTGTGAAGGTAAATTGAGGGAATTTTTTATAATGATTTTCATAATAATAAACAGATACTCAAATCGGTGCACTTTGCAGTTGCAGTGAGAAACTGACTGCACGAAATGAAAATATATTATTATAAAAACTGTTACAGGGTTGCAAACTCTGCTGGAAATGAACAACCTCGGCATTCATGACTGTGTTTGTAACCAGATGGAACACACTTGCAGCACAGCAGGCAACGGACAAGCATTAATTAGAATCATACTAAATATGCATTTCATCAGCCACACTTAGGCCATGCTGGTCCTTGAAAAGCCTTGCCTGAATCATTTGCCTAAAAACCATGTAAGGGAAACCCACAAGTATTTCGAATAAAATATTTCCAGCCTTATATAAGCACAAAATACCTCGGGTTACAACAGTCTTGACATACGACGTTGTGAGTTTACGAACACACTCCTACTCCCACTCCCATTCGACTTACACTGTTTGCCTCGTTCTTACGGACTATGTGGGCAAGAAAGAATATGCAGTAACGCTGCGTGTTATGATTTTACAACTGTGTTAGGATCTGTAAGTGACTTAGGCTAACACCAAAATTTGGGTTACATCACTGTTGAAGGAACGGATCTGTGTCGTAACTCGAGGACCCCCTGTACACACAATGCATATAATCAAATGCAAAATGTTCAAATATTTTATCCTGCTGTAAACTGCAGGTGCTATAAAAACTTACTGAATTACAAACTATTTAGCAAACGAATGGCCTCCGTGTTCATCATTGTGCTCGTAATCAGATGGAATACACAGTTTACTGCCGTAAATTCTTAAATCTTTTGTATTTGAACCGTGTTGTGAAGGTACCCATATGCACCATTAATGCATATGGTTCAGGTAAGGCTTTCCACAGCTGATGAACTGCATATTTAGGTACAACTTTCATTCATTTTTGTCAGTTTTCTGCTGCTTTGGTCAGGGTATTACCTCCATTGCCCCAGTTTTCCATATTGTACCTGCTACACCCTAACGACCACTTTCTTCCAACGCAACTCCAAACACTTCTGTTTCTTGGGCACTTTTCTGCAGTGCCGTGTCGGTACATGGTAAACAATTAAAGAGGAACAAATACTAAGGAACCTGAGCCCTGACTCACCGAGGAGCCAGAGACGTCAGTGGCTTACAGTGGTGAACGCATCGCCATGACTGGCCCATCTCCAGGGTAATAAAGCCTGCGCTAACTGCTGTGGCAGTGTTTGCTGATCGCTCTTGCTTCCCCCTCTCCCTGACAGCCTTGTGCTTTCTCCCCCTGCAAGTTCACTGTGTCCATGACGCCACAGAAGGAATTTCATGTCCCTGTATCTAATCTCTGTGTGCAAATCATTCGTCAGTCACAGGTCTGGATTTTGACATTTTAGTTCCACAGATTTAAAGTCTAAAGTTATTACAATAATTAGAATGTCATGTTTTTCTTCTTTTGTGCTTCTCCTTCAAGGCTGAATGAATATCAGAATTGTGTTTTTACTGCTTTAGATTCTGCCTCTCAATATATTAAAGGGTCATATCACTTTTCTAGAGTTAAAAAGGCTTAAAGAATGTACATATTCACTGCTTTGTCCACACAAGTCATAAATGGAAGCTAAGAAGCAACGATTTTCAAATCAGTTTTTGTGATGTCACAAACCCACATATTTCCATAAGTCTCCTTATTCAGTCTACAGCAGTGTAGCCCCGCCGATTCATGGTGATGTTCTAAGGAGTTTTTCAGCTCCATGCTGTCTTTTGCGTGAGCTGCAATTCAGGGCAGCCAATCAGAAGAGAGATCCGGTTACATATATCAGCCGCAGTATCAAAGCCTTTTGTCTGTGGTTGGAAAGTGGTCATGTAATAATGAATTATGACGTTATAATGAATTATGATGCTTGATGGGCTTTACAAGCCGTCAGGGAAAAAATTAAATGTAGAATCCGAGCCCTTTAAAACACCTTGGACTGTCAGTGTCTTTAATAGTTAAAGATTGGCTTGAATAATTAGACTTTTGTTGTATTACTTCTTTTTGTTGGAACCTGAGTACACATAGTAACTCACCTGCGGAACTCTGTGACCCTGTGTCAGAAACTCTGTGACTCTGAGGCTCATTTACATATTGCAGCCATCTGCATCTGCCTTTCTTTTCCCTGCAGAATTGCTTGCCATTTCTCTGTTTAGTTTTTTGTTAATCATAGTCTGCTGAAGTGTCTGCGAATTGCTGCTTTGAGAGATAAGTGATTGCCTGTTGCCTTGAGGTGTTACTGTCTCAGAAGGTTTTTTGATTCCTTGAACTTGTCACTCATTGCTTGTGTGATCTAAGCGATCTGAAAAGAACTGTCAGCTTCTGGCCTGGTTTGTGTACACAAAAATAGTGTACAGTAAGGATCTGCTTAGAAGCTGTGGTTTCCTTTGCCATTGTTTTTTCCTCTATGCCTTCTTCCTTCAAGACTGGCACATACTACAGGATGTCTGCAGTCAGTTTTAAGCAAGACATAAACAGTGACTGAGAATTACTCCATTTTTATGTTGGAGCAAACACAAATACCTTCTGAGAAAATGTATCCCTGGTATATATATTGTATGATTTTGGGCTGTTGGGCTGACAGTTGTGAAACAATAGTGGACGTTTCTTTGATCATGGCTCCTAAACGGTGGCCCTGCATCATACTGAGAGAGAGAGTTCAATGACGGCCCTTGTCACAGTGGCCAAAGGTAACTTATTTTCAAACAATGTCAGGAATTTAAGACGGCCATCTCACAGTGTGCGTGCTGCCATGACCTACTGATCTGCTGACTGATCTGATTAATATATGTGCAACATATTTATCAGCGCAACCTCCAAACAGTCCAAAATCCAAACAGCATGGTGGGGACACAAAGGAGCCTCTTTTTTGGATTTTTCTCTGCACACATTAAAAGCATTTCCAGAGTGCACATTGTCTTGTTCTGTTGGCGCAGCACCCTTGCTGCTGATATACACCTTCACACCCACTATTGTACATCTACACACCTTCACGCGTGCCACCGTACATCTACACACCTTCACGGGTGGCACGGTACATCTGCACACCTTCACGGGCGCCACCGTACATCTACACACATCATAACCAAGTTTATTAGATCCATGTTGCACCGTGTGTAGAAGGCCTTTAACTGCTATTGGAGAGGTGAAGGCAGAGGTGGTCCTTCAGCAGAGAAGCCAGAGAAGCCCCTGATCCTATTCTCCTTACACATCGATCAAAGTATTAATAGAAGCTGTGTTGCATGTCCCTCTGCAAATGGAAACAGCATGGGGGAGGGTTAGGGTTCGTGTGTGCGAGTGAGTGACCGCGCACATCAGGCACTGAGGGGTGTGTAGGCCTGTCACACAATTTTTTATTTTTTCTGTTGATGTAAAAGGCAAAACAAAGCCCCTTTCTCGATGGCCTTTGGTCTTTGACCCATTATTTCCTTGAAAGGCACTATATTAATCTAAGTTATCATCACTGTCTTTAGAGATATCTTTTTACAACACCCTTCATAGTGAGTAACACAAGCACACACACACAGTCACGACTCGGTGCTGCTAAGAGACCAAGCCGAAAGTGAGAACTGTAAGCCTTTTCCTTCCTAATCAGAAGGAATAGACGGAGGGCGGTGTTCACTCATCCATGGCCTTCCCGTGTTGCTTCCTTTTTTTTTTTTTTTTTTTAGTGGGGTTTTTTTTTTGTTTGTTGTTTTTTTCCTTCCTTCCTCTCGTGAGCGGAGCGCAGGTGATTAGCTGTCCTCCCTTTTCCCGGCTTGGCGCTGCGGACATCACCACGGCTTATTTGTTGAAGGGGTTGCTGTGGAGACTGGCGCTGACGGCGAGGCAGAGGCAGAGCTGGAGCCAGAGAGAGAGAGGGAGAGAGAGAGCCATCCATCTGCTGCAGAGAGAGCAGGCGAGGAGATAAAGCTGAGAGAAAGAGAAAGAGAGAGCAAATATGGGCTGTGCTCCCTGTTTCTAGTAAACAGCTTCCAGGGAGGAGCTTTACATCTTCTTTTATTTCGGGCTGTGGGGAGCTTGAAGGTGGGGTTGGGGTTCGTGGGGGGTTAGGAGTTCAGGAGGGCCCCCCCCCATATACCGATCGCACAGCAACTGTCAACTGTCCATCCAGTCTCATGGGCGGTGGGTGAGAGAGAGAGAGAAGGTGACTCCAACCCCCCAGAGCACTGCGTGTATTTGGGGGGGGTGGTGGGGTTTGTATTAGATATTTTTTTTGTTCCTTTTTTTTCTTCTTTTTTTTTTTAATAAACACATGGGCCAGCCTTGCTGAAGCTACCGTGTCTGAATGAAAGGCAGAGATGCGGGCAACAGTAAGTGACAGTTCATTTCTTTTCTTTTCTCTCTTTCTCTTTCTGTCTGTCAGTCTCTTGCACACACACATACAAATGTTACTGTGTCCAGTTCAAGGAAGACGTGCAGGATTGATGTGGATGGTGGTGAATAAGAGAAAGATGGATGGCTGTTTGCGAGAACAAAGGAGACGGTGCGAGTAAAATCCACACACATTTGTGCGCACAGCCGAAATGAACGTGTAGCACCTTGACTTTAATTCAGTAAGACCGCCCTCCGCCGCCCCTCGTAGCATGGTCTCTCGCTCATGCATCACTGTTTACCGCTACGCGTGTGGGTGTTTGAGAACATGCTTGTGTGTGTGTGTGTCTGCGCGCGCGTGTGCGCGTGCACCCCCTGCTTGCGTCTCTGTTGCATTCATGAATGGGAACTAGAAGTGAGAAGGAGGCGCAGAGTATGGCTGTGCTGGGGGAGACCCTCAGTCGGACCCCTATGCCGTGGGAGTACAGGCAGTATGAGAGCAACAAGACTGAGGTAAATTGAACACACACACTCAATGTGTGTGTATTCATTCATAATCCTTTTTCTCTGTGGATGAGAAGATTCTGTTTACGGCTTGGTGAAATTGAGGGTTTTGCCTCATAGTGGCAAATTAGATTTTTTGCTATGTGAATTCATCCTGTCGCACCTTTCTCTGAGAGATAAAAATGAAGTCGTGTATTCGAGGATGTCGTAGCAGCTGTGCTTGTGGTTTGCTGAGTACGAGCTCTTCCTTCTGGTGTGGTTAGTGGTTCTTTGCAGCAGCGTGAACCTTGGGGTCTTTGGTGTAAAACCTTCTCAGCTTTGTGGGCTTGTTTTAAGCCCATCGACCATCTTTCAGTTGTGCACTCGAAACAGAGAATGACTTCTGCTTATTGCTGGCATTGTTTTTGAAAGTGGGAAAGGAAATCAGGCTAGATATTTTCAGAACACTGTGATACGCAGGCCCTCCTGTTCCTGTTTTACAATCTCGGAAAGAAACGGAACCTTTCTGGGTACAAATGCTGTCATTGGGGATGATTTCCTCCCTTTAGTTCATTTACTTGGGGAATAAAATTGGACCATATTCTGTTGTAGTTTGCATATATCTTTTTTTTTTCGTTTACATAATACACCCTGTCTTGACTCCAGGTTTTTTATTTATTTTTTCATCCGTACATTTCAAAACATACAAATATGCCTCCTTTCCTTAGTAATTTCAATGTCATGTACCTTTAAAACTCATTTGAGGTACATAATTGAACCTTTGCTCAATTATGTTGTGTGTTTTACCTTTTAGGGTACGTTTACATTCTTTATATGCCAGGGGGACTAAAATTTACCTACATAATACTTTATTTTCTGACAGCATATTTGAGTTTTTTTCCCTGTTAGTTAGAAAATCTAATTGAAAGTCAATATATTTAATACGTTTTTTCAGTGTTGGTTCATCTTGGGTGATACCAGAAAGTTTCTGTGTAAAGTTGCTACAATAACTACTATTTCTACATCACTCAGATCTCAGTGTTATGATGTGGTGTGATGTCCTGTTATGTTTATTTAGCAATAAAATAAATTTGTCATGAATAGGGATGGGAATCGTTTGAGTTTTTTCGAATCCGGTCCCGCTTGATCGATTCCGATTCTTATTGATTCCCTATTTCGATTCCACAAAGGTAAAAAAAAAAAAAAAGAGGACAACTGTTTAAATAAACAAAACAAACTTTATTCAGAATAATTCAAACCAAACGGTTAACTGATTTGTTAACAATAAAACAATTTGCAATTTTACATTAGATAAATAACTGAAGAAAGTAACATCATGTAAAATAAATATGTATTTTATTTTATTTTATTATTATTTTTTGTTACAAACTTGGCGAATCTCCACTAAAACAGGTCCTGGCAGATAACCACACACGTCCTAACGCTAGAACGGCTGACAGCGTCAACTGACGTAATTTCATCTGAATCAGAATCAGTCTATTGGCCTATTGGAGCAGCAAGCATGCTCTGTAAGAGACATATGGTTGTAGGGTAGGCTCACGTATCTTCATATGTTGTTGTGTTTTATACTGTTGAGAGACACCATTGACCGGAATCAGATTCCTTGTATGTGTCGCTCACATACTCGCCCAATAAATCCAATTCTGATTCTGATTCGGCAACTGGGGCTGTACAACGGGCTCTGGGTCCAAAGTCCACTGGACCCTTGCTGTCTCTACTGGCTGCAGCATGGATGTCTGCGGGCGGCTGCAGGACTAAACGCTGAACAGACTGCAGCAGCATCGTATCAGGAAGCGTCTTGTGCAAAACTGGGCACGCAGCCATTATAGATGTAGTCAGTTAGCCGACATTCTAGTGTTAAGTACCGATTTACAGAACCAAAATAAAAACAGAGTGGGTACCCGCTACCGGTATTTTCGAGTCTGTTCTTATTTGGAACTGAATTTCGGTTCCCATCCCTAGTCATGAACAGAGAGGGAGCTCTGAATTTGTTTCTGTTTTTCTGGTCTGACTGAATAGATCCATGATGGTTTCTTATCTGCTGTGACAAATATAAGCAGCTCGCAAAAGCAGAATAACGCTTCAGTTACACTGCATTTTATTCACCATGGGTTCTTTGATGTTGCCGCATAGCCTGTATGCTTTTTCCATATGTAAAAAATCTCAGTTAAAGTCTGGATGACACTTCAAGATTCAACCAAGATTCAACAGATTGTCACATACACAGTTATATGTGAACAACGTGCAGTATAATGTTGCCCTGAATTAATTGAGACACTGCAATAACTAGAAAATAGAATACATTGACAAATATACACAAATGTAAGCAATATAATCAGAATCAGAATACATTATTGATTCCAGAGGTAATTGCTTATGCTGCGACTGCACAGTCACACGGAGACAAAAATATGGAACAAAATAAAAGATAATGTCTAAATAAATCCACTAAAACCTCTGCAGAAAATATGAAATATACTATGCTTTATTCACGATCGCTGGGGACTTAATACTATAGGTAAGTAACTTACAGTTAAGTGAATTACAAAGCAAATTTCCCACTTGTGGGACTAATAAAGGTTTAGCTTATCTTTAGTATAGAGTATACCAACAAATACAAACTAAGGAGTAAATGCATCTGAATATTTGCAATGAAGAATAAATAGATGTGCAAATGAGCCTGTTCCCTACATGTTTTTTCCTACTTGTCGATTAAAAAGATTTCCTGGTGAAGGCCCTCAAATCAGGACCCCTGCTTTGCTGAAATAGATGCTCCTGCTCTCCACGAAGGCAGATGTGTCATGAATGCTCCTTAACAAAGGCTCTGTGGAAGACTGACTCAGACTGATTTCATGGAACAAGTGGCCCTGTGATGAGCACCGTTACTGTCTTTCAATCTCATTGCAAGCTGACGCAAGTAACGTGGGTTTGGACGTCACAGTGAGCAATATTGCCATCCACTCCACTCAACTGCCATTCCAGAATGATCTAATGGCAGCCCAGGGCACCAGGTTTATTAGAAAAGGAAAAAGTGCTTTGTTGAAGGAGTGGAATGTCAGCTTTTTGCTTTTCAGTTTCATTTAATGGCATTTCTAAATCAGTTGAAAGCTTTAATTAAGCTTAATTAACCAGCATGTTGTACCATTTAACAGTATATAGTGTCGTTTAAGGCTAATATTGATTTGATTTGCAAGGGCATCAAACAATATGTTTTGTACAACGAGCTGGAGTCGGATTGTGCAGAAGTCTTGAGCCATCCCTCATTTCGGTATGTTTTGCTTTTCATTACCTTTTTGGTGTAAAAATACTATTTTATGCCTTTCCAAGTACCTTATCTTTGGCATACTGGGTAGATTAAACGAAACAAATGGGTCAGGCAACAGGCTGCAAAGTTCCTAAAGATACAAGGTGCCTAGATAAACGTGTTCCAGCCACTCAGCATTCAGCACCACCAGTATACTGATCACCACCTGATCATCTGGAATCACCTGTTTCTTCACTGGTTCAGGCCTTGAGTTAGATGTGGTTTGTTGTGCTTAGGTTACAGTGTGGCTTAACAAAGAAAATGGGTAACTGGTCATGTTCAGGGACTGGACAGGAAATGAGAGTTTTTAAAAGTCCACATAAAGTTCACAATGATGACACGCAACCTCTGAGGGAAAAAAGCTCACTCTATAACTTATTACAGGGAAAGAGGCATTTCTTGGGTGATACTTTGTGGCTGGTGGGTTAGCTCGTGGCTTTCTTGTGGTTAGATTGTTCGCCCGTTCCAAACTCATTTTCACCCCCTGGCGTTTTCAAATGCTTGTAGTTCTGTTAAAAAAAAAAACCCCTACATCTTAAATTCATGGCTTTTTCCAAAATGGCTTTATTAATCCTCTAGTGGATTTTGCTGAGTGTGTGATAAAAAGAAAAATAAATACGACCATTTATACCTAGAACCGTCGAGGAGTCATTTTTACCCCCTCATTTAGATCAGCTGGAATTTTTCACGCCACCCCCCTCCCACCGGCCCAGTTACTTAGCAACGGTAGACGCTTGTGACGTCATCCGACTTTGACAGCACACCATAGATTAAAATACTGCGAAATTTAAGACATGGACTCGTACAAAACATATATGACGACCAAAGAAGCCTGGCTATTGTACCAGGATCTGAGCGAAGGAGAGTCGGGAGGAGGAGAGATCGCTGTGGATGGAAGTGAAAAAACCCCACAAAAATATATACATTTTAAACACTTAATTTGTCAAGTCTCCATTATTATTTAAAAAAGATGATGGGAATGAGCCACTTCACAGCTTCTAGAAATGATATCTTAGCATCGCTGACGCTATTGCAGCAGGGGGTCAAAATGGCGGTTCTAGGGGGGGATTGGAATGTTGTCGGTTCTAGTGTTAAATTAGAGCGATCATATTAACTTGAGGCTCAAGGCTAAAGCATTAGCTCATAGCTAGTTCTCTTGGCTAAGGTGTTAACTCATGATTTTAGCACATTTCTGCAGTGGCTGTCAGGAATTGAAGGTCCAGCACAGTATTTATTTTTTTAGGTAGGGATGCACCGATGCCCCCTGCCGCCCCTTGGGATACAGTACCCGATTTTAACTCAGCCACTACAGAGTATCAATACTGACACTAACTTTGCCCATGAGTGAACACTCAAGTGCCTCTAAGTCCGTAGAGAGTAAGCATTCTATTAATTATGGTAATTTATTCATAAACATTGTTCAAGGTGTTAAACCAGATTTTGCTGGAACGTTTTTCTTCGTTTAAATTTCATTCCAAATATTTTAAGAATGCTTAGTTGTTTTCAGTCTTGCTTTGAATATATCTTAAGTGTATCGAACCATGAACACTGAATCGTCTATCAAACCGAATCTTAAGTCGATTTCATCATTACACCCATAGTAAAGCACTGTTCAGAAGCAGTTGTACATCTTGTAGCCGCACAACCTTTTATTTGCTGTTGAATTCTTCTCTTTGTAAGTTGCCTGTGTCTATTCAGTTTGCACCGCTATGATAATGCATATAAAACCAACAGTGAACATTGAACTTTCACACATTAATTAATGTCTTATGATTGTATAAAAACTGTGTTCTCTTTGGGCTTGTTTATATACATTAGAGTTATACTGTGTATGTATACATAACAGTTTTGTACCCTGTGCCATACTGAACTGAACTGCTGCATTTGACGCGGAGGCAGTCTGATCCAATCTACCAGAATCAGGCAGAACTACCACTTGCTGTTTTCTTTAATATTGCATTTTTAGGATGTGAAATGTTGCAATTTAAAGGAAAACATCACCATATTAACATAAGCTGCGTTTTCAGATTTTTCTTATATTTGAGACATGACTGCATCTCATCATACTGAATTATTTTCTCTATTTCATTAATTTCTTTCATAACCAGCTTTCTAAATATTATTGTGGGCTTCATGGTCCAATCGGTTTATCAGTACTGGTATATACTTGGTATAAAATGTGTTTTGTGTTGAGGATGCCATTACTGCACAGCCCGTGTGGGAATGTAAGGATTATGCAGGAATGGGGTCTGAACACATTTAATCCTTCAACAAAAGCAAATCTTGTTAAGAAAAAGCCTTGTTATACATTTAATGTATGATTCAGCTATTTGGATTTTACTGTGTTCATTTTAGAGAGGGATGGCTGGAAGACAGTTCATTGTCCTGCTTTACTGAAGTATTCTATTGTACATGTAAAGCTCAGAACCACAAAATGACAAAAGCTAATCTGCTTCATGCCTCTTAGTGATTTTTTGAAAACAAATACTCTCACCACCTTTTTTTTTTAATGTGGTTTGGAGTGTGTATGTGATTAAGAGGAAGACTTTGTGTCACAGAATTATTTCTATTTCCTGCACTCTTCAAAGGTGATTCTTGTCTATTTGTGAATCGCTCATGTACTTTTAACTAACAGGAGAAGAATAATAGTCATGTTTGTGGCTGGCTGGGTGACAGCTTGTCCGTCCATTATTGTGTTCCAGCTTCGACTAAAACTAGGTTGCAGAGGTTGTTTTATATGCCATTTAAGTCATTTATATAAAATATTGCCCTTGTCAAGCTCTCTTTTATTGAGCTAGCTGTGGTCATGGAAATGGAAATCGCACGGAGATCTAAAGGGATATTGCACCGTGAATTTAAGTGAATTAAAGAGCCCTTTCTTTTGCTTTTCTCAGGTAATCTTGGTGCAAGTAAACCCAGGTGAGGCCTTCACAATCCAGAGAGAGGATGGTCAATTTCAGTGTATCACAGGTAAGCCTTCAGCAGTTTTTTTTTTTTTGCTGTGAGAAATTTTTATCAGTCACTAAAATGAAGATTTAAGATTTTCTTAATTCTTTATGTATTTTCTTGATCAGAAAATGTGAAGGCGACAGGGGTCTCTTTCAAGCACCAACAGTGATCACACTAACCTGTCTATTGTCACTTTATATTTCACTGCATCATACTGTATGTTCCTATTAGCAGCAGCTCTGAAGCACAGCAGCTACATCACATAGTTATTCTTCATCTAGAAACTTGCACAATATACATTTTGGCATATCTGTTATTCCTTAGGATTAGGCATATGGAAAAGTAGACACGTAATAAAACGTGTAATGTCATGACACAGTTATAAGCCTGCTGTGTCATGATGAATTAAGTTGTAGAATTCTTACATTTGTGCTGATTTTGGTTGTTGTGTTGGATTAATAAATATTTATTGCTACTAAATTTTTAAGTAGGATCAGAATTGTAATGGAAAAAAGTCTTTGCAGAACACAAAATAGCCATGTCTGGCTTTTTACATTTTGACTTAAGTCAAAATTCTTAAAGTATTCGCTACACGCTGCTTAAAATCATAACCCACTACAAATAATAAAACCTGAAGACAACACATTTTAAAAGGTCCCAAGAATATCCCTGGAGAAATTGATGATGTCAGGACTATTCTGCTAACATATTTATGTGCTTAATGTGTTGTCCGCAGAGGTGAGGTAGCTAACTTTAAACTAGCCGGCTAGGGAAAAGTCCAGCATGTGGTTCAGAAAAGGATCAAATAAGCTGTTTGAGAAAAACGCTGGCAGCTGACTGGGCCCTGCTGTGGGAAACTCTGGAGTCAGCATGTGCCCGGATTCCTGTGGAACCATTTCAGCGTCTTGAGTTCATGCATCAATGAATTGTGATTTGTACACACTGTTTAGTTTTTGAAAAAGAGGTTTAAGTTTTGCCTAAATCCTAATATTAGACAGACATAAATATTTGATCTGTGAAAGCTTGTTCAGCAGATGCATCACAATTGAGTAGACGTATCATTTAGATTGGGTTTGGTCCTTGGTTATTTGAGTCTGATTTCAGCAGGTGAAGTGCTTCTAGGCTGAATATGTACTGAAAGCACCAATATATTTCCCAAGCAAAAAACTGCTATTTTTTACCTTTTTATTTATGTGAACAGAGGCAACATTGATATTTAGATTCAGAATTAGTGCTAGATGCAAATTGGTGATAGATGACTTAATTTAATCTAGTCTTCTAGAGACTGTGTGATCGTGATCATTACACATCTTGTGAGATCATTACAGATCCCACTGGATCTAATAAACTTTGGTACGATGTGTGTGTTGATGTATAATGGTGTGTATGGAGGTGTGTAGATGTACGATGGTGTGTGTGAAGGTGTGTAGATGTATGATAGTGTTTGTGAAGGTGTGTAGATGTGTGAAGGTGTGTAGATGTATGATGGTGTGTGTGAAGGTGTGTAGATGTACGACGGTGTGTGTATGAAGGTGTGTAGATGTACAGTGGTGTGTGTGTATGAAGGCGTGTAGATGTATGATGGTGTGTGTGAAGGTGTGTAGATGTATGATGCTGTGTGTGAAGGTGTGTAGATGTATGATGCTGTGTGTGAAGGTGTGT